>CM055265.1:71212538-71361739 GCA_029237695.1 Conchocele bisecta | reverse complement strand
AAAATAAAATATCATAAATTTAGCCATTTTTCACCCGGACTAAAATCCAAGATGGCCGCCACAGAGAAAACGTACTCGACTTGGAAGTGCTACCCAAACTTTTTTTGAAGGTCTTGTCACACCGAACAATAAAATGCAAAGTTTTGCCGTGAAAGAAAAATGTACACAAACAACCCCCCAGAGCCAGGACTACAGACCATTACAGTTAAGTTTGGCCAATATCGGCCAAGCAGTTTACAAGAAGAAGACGTTTGAAATCTTTAGTAAAAGAATGACCATTTGAACTATCGGTGGCCATCTTGGATGACGTAATCATATGATTTAGACAAAAAATGTTTCAGAGTGATTGTCTCGTCGATACCTTCTATTTGATATATTACATGACTATATTCGGTTAAAAATAAAATTTGACCCCTATTTGACCCCTCGTGCGACGCTCATTTTTGACCCACGGGCCACCATATGAACAAATCTGAAACAGCGCTAACTATCGATCATTCATACCAAGTATCGTCGAAATCGGCCTGGCGGTTCGTGAGAAGAAGATTTTTTAAGAATTTGACCTACTTTTCCATGGCGGCCATCTTGGATTGTCGATGACCTCCATTTTAACAAATCTGAAATGGCATCACCCATATATCATCCCTGTGAAGTTTGACCAATATCGGCTCAGCAGTTCGGGAGAAGAAGATGATTGAAAATGTTCACGGACGGACGACGGACACTTTGCCATAACAATAGCTCACATGAGCTTTGCTCAGGTGAGCTAAAAAGGTCAAGGTCATGTTAATGGCGGCATGCGGGTGTTCCGAATGATCACATGTATCAAGTGTCCAAATATTGAAGCAATCCATAAAGTAATATTAAAGTTATATCATGATAAAGAAACTTGTACAAACTTTCTGACGTAAAAAAAATGGCTAAGTGTTTCCGCAAAAATGTGAAGCTAAAAAAGGTGAAGGTCATGTTAATGGTGGCATGAGTGTGTTGCAAATGCTCACATAGAGCAAGTGTCCAAATATTGAAGCAATCCGTTAAGTAATATTAAAGTTATAACATGATGAAAAGCGTGTGCCAATTTTTTTAATAAAAAAAGTGTTTCCGCAAAAATGTGATGGTAATAAAGGTGTAGGTCATGTAAATTGGTGGCATGAGTGTGTTCCAAATGCTCGCATGTATCAAGCAGGGATTCCGCTGGCGATCGCCACTTTCGCAATTGGCGATAAAAATAAACAATTGGCGATAAAAAATTACAATTGGCGATAAAAAATTACAATTTTCGAAAAAAAAAAAAATTCCGAAAATTGTAATTTTTTATCGCCAATTGTTTTATTTTTTTTGAAGTGGCGATTTTTTTATTTTCCCCAGCGGAATCCCTGATCAAGTGTCCAAATATTGAAGCAATCCGTCAAGTAATATTAAATTAAAGTTATACCATGATAACGAGGCATGTACAAACTTTTTGGACATTTCGGACGACGACGCCGCCACCAACGCCGCCGCCACCGACGGAAACAGCGGTGACTATAGCCGCGCCTTCTGCTAAAGCAGGCATAACAAAAACTTTAACCCGGACGCACGTATGCCAATATGCCGACTATTTTGCGCTGTACGCAAGTGGGCGTAACAACAAGAAATCAGTAACACTGTTGAGGGATGTAACCCGCAAAAACTTTATGCAAATTTTTAAGTCATTTGACCTTGTGCATGGGGACCGAATTGGTGGACTATAGAATGATAATATGGATGATGAAATATACTATTGGTAACAGACATAGTAGGTAGCCAAAAACTTTTAACGTAAATCTCGGACAGAGAGACGGACAGGGAGCGACTATATCAGGGTATGGGATCATGTGGTCTATTGTTTACATTGGATTAATGGCGGCGCCCATGAGGACTCGGGATAAATCTTATTTTTCATCAATATGACTGCGGTTCCTTCCTTTTAAAGATGACCATGTTCCAGCCGTTAACACTACGAGTCTGCCAATACCAAATTTAGCAGAATTAGTTATGAAGTTATTCTGAAACTTCTAGAGAAATTTGAATCGGACCAAGTTTAAATTCAGTCCGCTTCACATTTCTTTGCAGAATGTTCAGACAAATTACATAACGAATGCTGCTAAATTTGGTATCGACTAGTATTGACGGACTCGTAGTGTTAACCCTCACTACGCGGGAGACGAACAATGTCGTCTGCTGTTTTTCATTTTTGCCTTAATTCTGAACAAAAAACCTGCGAAATTAGCCGGGTGCCCGATGCCCGAGACGTGTAGAAATCGCGAATGACGTATAAATTTTCTAATCTCACATGCCCGACGGGCACCCGTTTTAAAAACGCATAAACGTAATAAAACTGGACAGTAGAAATGTTTTTCTAAATTCTTTAAAATTACGAATTGTTTACACTGGAATTGAAAGTCGTCTAGAAGCGGACAGGTGTAAATTTGCGTTTTCGCTTACTGACATCTCGGCCCTATGATGAGTCGGCTTATCGATACCTCGGGTGCGGATCAAAACGTACCAAAAGATTTTCCGTTTCCTCGCCCCGGGTCGTTTCGTCCTAAATTTGTTTGTAATGTGTTTATACTACAAGCCTATGACGAATTGGCAATGTCCGCTGACGTAATTACTGATGTTTTAATTAGAGATTGGCGAGCATTGTAAACCATGGTCAGACTACGCGAATCCACTGCCTGGTCTGGCCGCTAATGCAATAAGCCGGGATTTGTCGGAGATCGAGACCCAATTCACATAAACACGTTTGTTGTGTCACTTTAGACTGGTTCCCGGTAGTTTTGTTTCGCTAGGCTGCGCATCCGACAGGGTACTAGTCTAGTGTGGACTACGTGACTGACGTCAGCAACCGCGTGTATTGATCTTTGATATGGCCTTGTGCCCCGTGGTGTGAAATTTACACGTAGTAATACACAATGTACTTGACAAGCGCGGTGTGTTTGAAGTCTTAGTCTTGTCACTGTAGACGAATCAGCATCGTGTAAACACAGTTTGCCAACTAATGATGGAGTTTTATGACTTACGCCAAATTGCATTTTGCCTATTGGAATACACGACAAGGAATACATATCGGGAATTACCGTGTTATGCAATATTTTTCATGGAAAATGTTTAATGTCGCCAAAATGACACCACCATATCGGACAAGGTAAATGTTTTGAAAAGAGCGTTGTGTCAATGTATGCGAATGTAATCGATGACTAATTGGATACGACCAGTTTCAATTCAAACTAGATTGGTAAGTAAGCGAGGCTTACGGAATACCCCCCGCGTGGGCCCAGGTACCCCTAAAATATGTAAAAATTTCCAAGTGTGTGGGCTTGTGACCTTGACTCTGGGATTAGTGGGAGCGGCATGAACGTGAATTTGTCACAGGGTGGTAGAGGTCCATTGGAGCAATGAGTGTGTGAAATGATTTCTCTGATGTTAATTTTTGTAAAGAGACTACCGTATAACCTCGAATTAACGCCCCCGGGGGTGTTACATTTTACAAAAGGGGGGCGTTTATTAGCCGGCAATTTCAAACACAAATAAGGATTTAAGGATTATTTGTGTTTGAAATTGGCGGTCCTTGGTCATGTTTTTTTTTTTTTTTTTTTTTTTTAATTTGGAGGGTGTCGTTTATTAGGAGGGGGATGTTAATTCGAGGTTATACGGTAAGTATGTGACGTTGACCTCTGAAATATTAAAACATTCCATCAACGAAAACAGAAGTTACAATAAATTAACCCAATCGTTAACTTTTCAAAATGGATCATTTTCTAAGCCCGTGACCGTGACCTTGGGGTTAGCGGGCACCATGGGCTTTCTGTAGAATCATGCCGAATGTTGTTTACACCTAAGAAGTATTAAAGCATTCCATCAAGGGAAACAGAAGTTGTAATAAATTAAACCGAGCGTTAAGTTTTCCTGTGACCTTGACCTTTGAGGCTAGCGGGCACCATGGGCTTTCTGTAGAATGATGTGGGATGTTGTTTCAAATGCATGTATGGAATATTAAAGCATTCCCTTGAGGGAAACAGAAGTTTAGAAACATAGCCAAACGCAAAAACTTAACTTGAATGTATGTGAAAAGTAGGTCAATGAACCATGAAAACTAGATCAAGGTCACATGGGCTGCCTCTGTGTGAGATGGTTACACCACAGTGTTGATGTATACCAAGTATGGAGGTCGTAGGACTTATCGTTTTCTGGAAACTTAGCTAAACGCAAAAAGTTAACGTGAAATGTTAACCGCTGATAACAACATATACCTTTATGGAGAAATAAATCAAATGATAAGATTAAACAAACTAGAAATGTAGCCTGTCGGCACACGAATGCCCCCGCTAGCAGCCAAAGAAAACGAGGCATATTTGATTATAAGCCATTTACCCGAGCGAGCGTTATGGTTTTGAACGCACCTTGACCCTGGGCTTAGTGGGGGCGGGACGAATGTGGATTTGTCACAGGGCAGTAGAGGACCATTGTAGCAATGCGTGTGTGAAATGTGAAGCAGATCCGAGCAAGGAAACACAAATTATAAGCCATTTAACTGAATGTTAAGGTTTCAAACGCACCAAGTCTGTGACCTTGACCCTGTGCTTAGCGGGGGCAGGACGAATGTGGATTTGTCACAGGGCGGTAGAGGACCATTGGAGCAATGCGTGTGTGAAAGTTAGTGTAGGATTGAGAAACGCACACGTAGATTTGTCCGAAAGTGGCAAGTAAACAATTAAAGTGGAAAAGGTGAAGGTCAAAGGTGAAGGTGGACGTAATGGGTGGTGGAGTGTGTAAGGCATGTTCATATGTATCATGTGTATAAATATTTAAGCGATTGGCAAAAGTATTGAGAAGTTATTGTAGGATTGAGAAACGTGCACGTAGATTTGTCCCAAAGTGCTAAGTAAACATTTAAAGTAGAAATGGTGAAGGTCAAAGGTCAAGTCGAAGTACAAAAAGGGTGGTGGAGTGTAGGGCATGTTTCATATGTATCAGTGTATAAATATTTAAGCGATTGGCAAAAGTATGAGAATTATTGTAGGATGAGAAAACGTGCACGTAGATTTGTCCCAAAGTGCTAAGTAAACATTTAAAGTAGAAAAGGTGAAGGTCAAAGGTGAAGGTCGAAGTACTGGGTGGTGGAGTGTGTAGGGCATGTTCATATGTATCATGTGTATAAATATTTAAGCGATTGGCAAAAGTATTGAGAAGTTAGTGTAGGATTGAGAAAACGTGCACGTAGAATTTGTCCCAAAGTGCCAAGCAAACATTTAAAGTGGAAAAGATCAACAAGGCCAAAGGTCAAGGTCGAAGTACTGGGTGGTGGAGTGTGTAGGGCATGTTCATATGTATCATGTGCATAAATATTTAAGCGATTGGCAAAAGTATTGAGAAGTTAGTGTAGGATTGAGAAACGTGCACGTAGATTTGTCCCAAAGTGCCAAGCAAACATTTAAAGTGGAAAAGGTCAAGGCCAAAGGTCAAGGTCGAAGTACTGGGGGGGTGGAGTGTGTAAGGCATGTTCATATGTATCACGTGTATAAATATTGACATAATATGTGAAGCCATGTAGAAGTTACTAAAGAATATGTTAATATCGGGACGTACGGACGGACGGACTGACGGGACGGACGGACGGACGTCTATTGACGGACGTTCTTACGAGAGATACATTGTGAGGTTATTTCCTTTGATGTTTACACTGTGGGGTTAACCTCACAATGTAGCGACTTATTCCGTTATTTTCTTCCTTAACGATTCTCTTACGGAATGAATCGCATAATATGCAAATGAGCTAGCCATTAGTTAATTATATTTGAAAAACACTTATCCAAGTGTCTTAAATTGGGCGGTGGGTGGGTTTCAGCACAACACAGCAACCTCACAATGTAGCTCTCGTAAGTACGGATGGACGGACGGACGGACAGACGGACGGACGTTCTTACAGTACTATACTTATGTGGCTTATCACATGTTAAATATTAGCCACATAAAACGATTTTTAGCCACATAAAAGGATTTTTTAGGTGGCTAATTGTAACCAACCCTAACCTTTACCAAGTCCATAACCCTGTGGGGCTAGCCACATAAGTACCCTAATGTGTGCCCGGACGGACGGACGGAAGGGACGGACGTACGGACGGACGCCGGTCGGTAGCGGGGGCATAAAAATGTATCCTTAGACTGAAATGGGTTAACAAATGTTAGTTGAATGCTTATAATATAACATGAAAAACAAATACACAGAAGAGAAAGGATACGAGCCACGTGGGTTTATAAACGTCACTCTCCGTCTTGGAGAGACACTTGCTGATGAGCTTGGTCACCACCTTCTTACCCTGAATAGCAATCTTCATCCGCGGCTTCAGGTACAGGATACTACAGTACTCCTGCAACACGAGGGACAATCTCTGAAAACTAGGCTAATGGAGGTTTCCACCAGTGTAGAATTTCTACTCGTACATGTTGTTGTTTTTTTTCAACAATTGCCGTCTGCTGTTGCTTTAATATCTTGCCTTATTTCTCAAAACATGGTTTGACAGCACTTCAGAACCATTTCCAATAGAAACTAGAGGATTGTTTTTCAGACAAAAACATATGTCTCCCCCAATACCACCACTGCATGTTATCAGGACTTGGAAAAGTAGAATTTAAGGCAGCAACAGCATATACATGTATGTAGCTACCTTGTATTTTCTGCATATTTTTGAAGATATGCGTGACACAAGTTGAATATACCCACTTTTCACTAAGTCAAGGGCCATAACTCCGTGAATACTGGATGAATCCGCATCTAAAACACCAGGTGCGCAACTTCACACGATGACCAGTATTCCTGTAGTTTCGCGACTCTAACTGAAATACTTTTGGAGATACGCACGACACAAGTTGAAAATACCCAATTTTCGCTAAGTCAAGGGCCATAACTCCGTAAATACAGGATGAATCCGCATCTAAAACCCCAGGTGCGCAACTTCACACGATGACCAGTATTCCTGTAAAGTTTCGCGACTCTAACTGAAATACTTTTGGAGATACGCGCGACACAGGTTGAAAATCCACTTTTCACTAAGTCAAGGGCCATAACTCCGTGAATACTGGTTGAATCCGCATCTAAAACCCCAGGTGCGCAACTTCACACGATGACCAGTATTCCTGTAAAGTTTCACGACTAACTGAAATACTTTTGAAGATATGCGTGACACAAGTTGAAAATCCCAACTTTTCACTAAGTCAAGGGCCATAACTCCGTGAATACTGGATGAATCCGCATCTACAACCCCGGGTGCACAACTTCACATGATGACCAGTATTCCTGTAAAGTTTCACGACTAACTGAAATATATTTGGAGATATGCGCGACACAAGTTGAAAATCCCCACTTTTCGCTAAGTCAAGGGCCATAACTCCGTAAATACTGGATGAATCCACATCTAAAACACCAGTAGCCTATTTCATCAACATTGCAAAGTATACTTTACTAGCAAAGTATACTTTGAGGGAGTAATCATTTATTTTTCCTGAAATGCATTATTTCATATAGAACTAACAAATGCATATATTTCATGATTAAAAGTATGCAGAATTATTATACTGAATTTATTACATTATCACAGCCATAATGGCTGTGATAATGTAATAAATTCAGAATAATAAAAATTAATAAATTTATCCTAAAATTGAAAATTTCTCCCTCAAAGTATACTTTGCTACTAAAGTATACTTTGCAATGTTGATGAAATGGGCTACAGGTGCGCAACTTCACACGATGACCAGTATTCCTGTAAAGTTCACGACTCTAACTGAAATACTTTTGAAGATACGTGCGACACAAGTTGAAAATCCCCACTTTTCACTAAGTCAAGGGCCATAACTCCGTGAATACTGGATGAATCTAAAACCCCAGGTGCGCAACTTCACACGATGACCAGTATTCCTGTAAAGTTTCACGACTAACTTTTGGAGATATGCACGACACAAATTTTGTGACAGACAGACGGACAGACGGCCCACCAATAGTGAAGAAGGTGCCAGTTAAAAAGTTAACGTTGAAAATGGCTAAGTCAATTACGTAGAAATAATAGGTGAAGGTAAAAAAAATGGTCACATGTTTGATAGTTTTATGTTGTAGGCACCCCTTGGTTATGAAGCTATGAAAGTTTGGTGGTCCTAGATGGTACAGTACCAAAGAAATGGACTTAAACACGAAAACTTAACATTGTAAACGCGAAAACTTAACATTGAAAATGGCTAAGTCGACTGCGCGGAAAAAATGGGTCAAGTTAAAAAACTAGATGGCCGCGGCCTGCATGTCGCGCCTTGTGGCGAGGCATGGACACTAAAAAAAAAGATATAGTATAACGAAAAACTTTAACCAAAAAACTTAACCAAAAAATTTGACCTTGACATTGGGCACAGGGGCCGCACGGGAGGGGGGTAGAATGAAAATATAGATGATGATAAACACCCATGTGAAGTTTCAAGGTAATGGGCAAAGCAGTTGCAGAGATATAGTATAACAAAAAACTTTAACCAAAAAACTTAACAAAAAACTTCAAAGTAATTTGACCTTGACATTGGGCACATGGGCCGCACGGGAGGGGGTAGAATGAAAATATAGATGATGACAAACACCCATGTGAAGTTTCAAGGTAATGGGCAAAGCAGTTGCAGAGATATAGTATAACGAAAAACTTTAACCAAAAAACTTAACCAAACAACTTAACCAAAAACTTTAACCGGACACACGTATGTACGTACGGCCAAAGTGCCGACTATATCGCGCTTTCCGCAAGCGGGCGCGACAAAAACTTAACCAAAAACTTTAACCAAAAAACTTAACCAAAAACTTCAAAGTAATTTGACCTTGACATTGGGCACAGGGGCCGCACGGAAGGGTGGTAGAATGAAAATATAGATGATGATAAACACCCATGTGAAGTTTCAAGGTAATGGGCAAAGCAGTTGCAGAGATATAGTATAGCGAAAAACTTTAACCAAAAACTTTAACCAAAAAACTTAACCAAAAACTTTAACCAAAAAACTTAACCAAAAACTTCAAAGTAATTTGACCTTGACATTGGGCACAGGGGCCGCACGGGAGGGGGGAAGAATGAAAATATAGATGATGATAAACACCCATGTAAAGTTTCAAGGTAATGGGCAAAGCAGTTGCAGAGATATAGTATAACGAAAAACTTTAACCAAAAAACTTAACCAAAAAACTTAACCAAAGAACTTTAACCAAAAAACTTAACCAAAAACTTCAAAGTAATTTGACCTTGACATTGGGCACAGGGGCCGCACGGGAGGGGGAAGAATGAAAATATAGATGATGATAAACACCCATGTAAAGTTTCAAGGTAATGGGCAAAGCAGTTGCAGAGATATAGTATAACGAAAAACTTTAACCAAAAAACTTAAACAAAAAACATAACCAAAGAACTTTAACCAAAAAACTTAACCAAAAACTTCAAAGTAATTTGACCTTGACATTGGGCACAGGGGCCGCACGGGAGGGGGGGGGGGGTGGAGGGGGGGGGGGGGGGGGGGGGGGGGGGGGGGGGGGGGGGTAGAATGAAAATATAGATGATGATAAACACCCATGTGAAGTTTCAAGGTAATGGGCAAAGCAGTTGCAGAGATATAGTATAATGAAAAACTTTAACCAAAGAACTTAACCAAAAACTTTAACCAAAAAACTTAACCAAACAACTGAACCAAAAACTTAACCGGACACACGTACGTACGTACGTACGTACGTACGCCAAAGTGCTGACTATATCGCGCTTTCCGCAAGCGGCGCGAAAAAATGCGCGCAATACACCGCTAAATACGGTATACATGGAACAAAAATCGCACAGGCTGCTACTTACGAAATTACAACGATAAAGCAATTTATTTGTCCTCAGAATTTGCATTATATATATTGAATATTCCGAACCGTTGAGTATATTGTACATGTTAACGGTAATATGTAAATCTGCTGCCAGCATAAATTAGAGTTTGGAAATTCAGTTGCCCATTTTTCTTCAGATTTTATTATTTATCATAATTTGTTAACACCACATTTTCATTTTTGTATTTTTGATATTAGGGCTTCAGTGTTAGAGGGAATGTTAATTTGTTCTGTTTTTATTTTTTCACTCCATACTGAACTTCTGATTAATAGAATAAATTGATATTTTATGAAATCTTCATTTCATATACTAAATATTTCTGCAAAATCTGTGAATCTTCAAAAAACATTTGCTCTGTAATCATATAGTTGTTCAATATATTTAATGCCTTTCTCATACCAGTTTTGAAAAATAATGTTTTATTTTGATGTTTTAAATTTGACTTAGGCCAAATGATTTCTTTGGATATAATTTCGTTTTTGCTAGAATAATTTTCGTGCCCAAACTTTCAAAACGTTATTTAAAAAGGTGTTGTCTTCACTGATGTGCTTTATATCTTCTGGTTTTATGTTACAATCAAAGACATGTTAATAGACTGCATTGTTCACTATGCTCATCGTGGACATTTATGGCTGAATTGTGATCTGTGTGGACTCGGTTCTTAAGCACTTCTCAGAAAAAAATGGAATTGTCTGGAAGAAATCACAAATTTCAAAGCTGTGTGCATTCATTAATATTGATTTTCGGGAATTGTTTTTGACTATTAGGAAAAAAATTATATTTTTTTTTATAATAGACAACAAAGGAAATATCAGGATTTTTTCTTGTCATTTTCAGGGAGTAATTTAAGTCCAACTCCTGCTAATGAAAGCACCAAATTTAGCTTATTTTCTAATCCTATTATCAATTGTATATACATGTACATGTACTTATGTATGTATCACTTATCCATCATGAAATAAATAACGCTTAAAACAATGGCAGGTTTGGTGAACAAAGCCAGAAAATGAACAAGGCAATCACTGGTGAGCATTTGTTAAAAACCCAACCAAAATAATTGACATGAAATATGCAAAATTTGAATGTACATCCAAGTTTTACAATGGTGTGAAAGCCCATATCTGACCAGAAGACTAACATTACCCAGCTAACTAGGGTAAATTTAGCCACCTGCAAAAAAAGTGCATTTGTTTTTTTATTTTCTTCAGCAGATTGATTTGGGTTTAAAATCCATTCAACAGCACGGTCGTATGTGACTGAAAAAATGGGGCTTATGGATTTTGCGACCAGTGTAGATCCAGATCAATCTGCGCTGTTCACCATTCATTCAATGAAGCACCCATCATGCTTCTAGCAAGCAATATAGATCGTTATAAGGCTACATGAGATAGCTATTTGATCAGGAGCTACACTGGTCATAAATCCCATAAACCCCTGGGGCCGTTTCACTAAACTTTGTGCGACTAAAATGTTCGTAAGTGCAAAACTATGATAGTCTGTAAATTTCAAATTAACATTGTTTTCTTGTAAATAATTATTGGATTTACATTTATTGAGCATAGGCTGCATATGCAGCCTATGCTCAATAAATGTAAATCCATAAATTGAAATTTACAGACGATCTTAAATCGTAAGAAGTTTAGTGAAATGGGCCCCAGTTCTCCTGTCACAGTCACCCACACAAACCAGTGGAATCCCGCTCATACGATCTACATGCTGCAACGACAATGTACACTCAACTGACCCTGAGTGAGCGCCGGTATTCGGGAGACGCTGTGTGTATTGGTCGGTTGATGGACGTCAGGTCAATAAGGTGCGATTCGGGGTTCCGAATGTCCCACTTGTCGCTCTCAAAGTCCAGCTCAAATGTCCCAGACTTGTCACTGAAAATAGAGAATACGTTAGTTTTGAATACCGGTACATTGAGACTCGGACATGCATATGTACATACCTCTATATCAGTCTCTGCAAAAAACATGTCCGGTAAAATTGTTTGCTTTTCAGTTTGCAGTTCAAATAAGTGAATGTTTAAATTTGTTACATTTTTTTATTATTTGTTCCCTATTTAGTATTGAAGAAAATCAATAATCCAATCTAAAAGTAAAATCCGGGGGCGTAGTACGCTTTAGACACAAAGCTTAGCTGGAGCTCTGTACATGTCCACTCAGTAGGCACAAAATGTTTTTTATAGGAATTAAATAAGTATATAATTGTGTCACTCTTCCACCTGTTCTAAAAATTATGAGTGCCCGCTAGTAATATTTATTTTACTGATAGTGACTCGCGGTGGTATCAGGCTATTTTCATATGCAAATGAGGCATGATATTCTTTATTATTATACCCACTTTTTTTGTAAAAAAAAACGGGTATATTGTTTTCGTCACGGGTGTCCGTCCGTCCGTACGTCCGTACGTCCGTCCGTACGTCCGTCACGTTTCTTGTAACTCGAAAAACTTTTTCACCTTCATACCTACGCGCCTGATATTTGGTATGTAGCTTCGTTATCATGTGCAGATGCGCAAAGTGAATTTGGATTTTTGATCCGACCCTCCATCATGGATTATCTCCCCCTTTCGGACTCAGAATTTCCCATTTTTTCCTCTTAACTCGAAAAAAAATTTCACCTTCATACCTACGCGCCTGATATTTGGTATGTAGCTTCGTTATCATGTCAGATGCGCAAAGTGAATTTGGATTTTTGATCCGACCCTCCATCATGGATTATCTCCCCCTTTCGGACTCAGAATTTCCCATTTTTTCCTCGTAACTCGAAAAACTTTTTCACCTTCATACCTACGCGCCTGATATTTGGTATGTAGCTTCGTTATCATGTGCAGATGCGCAAAGTGAATTTGGATTTTTGATCCGACCCTCCATCATGGATTATCTCCCCCTTTCGGACTCACAATTTCCCATTTTTTCCTTGTAACTCGAAAAACTTTTTCACCTTCATACCTACGCGCCTCATATTTGGTTCGTAGCTTCGTTATCATGTGCAGATGCGCAAAGTGAATTCGGATTTTTGATCCGACCCTCCATCATGGATTATCTCCCCCTTTCGGACTCAGAATTTCCCATTTTTTCCTCGTAACTCGAAAAACTTTTTCACCTTCATACCTACGCGCCTGATATTTGGTATGTAGCTTCGTTATCATGTGCAGATGCGCAAGTGAATTTGGATTTTGATCCGACCCTCCATCATGGATTATCTCCCCCTTTCGACTCACAATTTCCCATTTTTTCCTTGTAACTCGAAAAACTTTTTCACCTTCATACCTACGCGCCTCATATTTGGTTCGTAGCTTCGTTATCATGTGCAGATGCGCAAAGTGAATTCGGATTTTTGATCCGACCCTCCATCATGGATTATCTCCCCCTTTCGGACTCACAATTTCCCATTTTTTCCTTGTAACTCGAAAAACTTTTTCACCTTCATACCTACGCTCCTGATATTTGGTATGTAGCTTCGTTATCATGTGCAGATGCGTAAAGTGAATTCGGATTTTGGATCCGACCCTCCATCATGGATTATCTCCCCCTTTCGGACTCACAATTTCCCATTTTTTCCTTGTAACTCGAAAAACTTTTTCACCTTCATACCTACGCGCCTGATATTTGGTATGTAGCTTCGTTATCATGTGCAGATGCGCAAAGTGAATTCGGATTTTTGATCCGACCCTCCATCATGGATTATCTCCCCCTTTCGGACTCAGAATTTCCCTATTTTTCATTGTAAGTCGAAAAACTTTCTCACCTTAATACCTACATTTCTGATATTTGATATTTAACTTCGTTATGATGTGCAAAGTGAATTCCGATTTTTGATCGGACCTTCCATCATGGATTATCTCCCCCTTTCGGACTTAGAATTTCACTATTTTTCCTCGTAGGTCGAAAAACTTTTTCACCTTAATACCTACACGTCTGATATTTGGTTCGTAGCTTCGTTTTGATGTGCTGATGCGTAAAGTGAATTCGGATTTTTTATCCGACCCTCCATCATGGATTACCTCCCCCTTTCGGACTTAGCATTTGGGGAAAGTGGGTATATTGCGATGGCGCGCCATTGACTTTTTCTAGTTTATAATAATTAAATGTGTTTTGATACATTATAAAGTATGATCAGTACACATCAAAACATAAATACAGAGAATAAATAGTAATGTCCGTTAACATTTAAGGAAACACGGTTATCGTCCCTGATATCAGTGTGGAAATTTACGTCTGATAAAAAAATGTATAATAATGCCAATCAATTTGTGGGTTAATGGTAAATGAATGTATATTTTGCCAGAAAATGTATCAAATGACGTCTCTGATATAAAGAACATGTGTCTACTGAGTGGGCATGTACTTTAAATACCACACAAAATAAATTTTATTTTTATAAAGTTTTGGAAGTTTTGCAGAGACTGCTATAGCCTACTTACACTTTCAAATTGTAAATGATTATATTCGTGCCAGTTTTCATTGTGCTGAGAGCATTGAGTTCGGCCAGCAACTCGTGCTCACTTCTGAAGATTGAGTGCTTCAGGATGGCCTTGATGTTGTTGCTCTCTGCCTCGCTGTGTGATCGCGTCTCTGATACGTGCTAAGGAAAGGTGTTTCATGTAGCTAAGGGCCGTTTCACTAAACTTCGTACGATTAAAATGTTTGTGAGTGCAAAATTATGATAGTCTGTAAATTTCACATTAACAATGTTTTTTTGTAAACAATTATTGGATTTACATTTATTGAGCATAGGCTGCATATGCATATGTCTGTTTCATGAAACATGCCCAAATTTTACAGCTATATAAAAAATGCAAAAAAAAATCAAATAAATTATATTATATTTTATCAAAACTTTATTGATGATCAAACTATGAAAGTTAAATTTTGAAAATCGGTCCACTATTTCTTAAATTAGAAAAATGTCCCCATGTTCATATTGTGAAAAAAGAGAAAATTGGTGAAAAATGTTCTCACTCACCCCCTCAAAAGAAGTCAAAAGTGTTGGTTATTGTTAAGCCTACCCAAACTTGCCTTAATTAATAATATTCCTGTCCAGTTAATCTTAACTCTTAACGCCCTATTCTTAACACCATATTCCCCAAATAGTCAACCAAAAAAAAAGGATATTGGTTTTAAGGTCCCATGTAACAATTGGCACCAGGACACAGTCGGCCTGTATGGCGGTGAGGTAGGTTTGTGACAGCATCGCCACGCTCATCGACTCGTAGCACCGGGTGAACACGATCGTGTCATTCCCCAGCCGCATGGATCCGCTCTTGAAACCGTTGCCATAGTGACCAATCGGCCGGACACCGCCAATTTCAACTTTCTCGCAGTACCCAAAACTGAAAGCAAGTACCATAATAACACTACTGTCTGTTTCATGAAAGCTGCCCAAATTTTACGGCTATATAAACAATTCAAAAACAAGATTTCTTTTGATAATATTAAATTAAAGGCAAAATTAAGAATGAGCCTTCTTTTTATTTCGTGAAATTTGGTCAAATATTGATTTTATTGCGAAAAAACAATTTCCCCATGTTAAATGGGGATTTAACATGGGGAAATTTTTTTGAATTTTAGAAATACTGGACTGATTTTTAAAATTTAACTTGTTTTCTTAGTTAGATCATATCCAAGCTATCTAGTCAGGTTTCGGAGTCGATTTCCAAATTTTTTCGTTTTTTGACTCCTCCCACACTTCCTTACCACTTTTCCCCCCATGTTAAATTCCCATAGACAAATCAATTTTTCGTAATAAAATCAATATTTGACCGAATTTCACGAAATAAAAAGAAGGCTCATTCTTAAATTTTCCTTTAATTTAATATTATCGAAAATAATATTGTTTTTGAATTGTCTATATGGCCGTAAAATTTGGGCAGCTTTCGTGAAACAGACTATAATTACTAGGACACAGGGCGACTTACAGCCAGAACAACTTTAAGGCATCAACTTTCTATCAATTCTTCCTGAGCCCACTGGCAGAGCTATGCAGTTAAAAATCAAGCAAATCATTTGAATATCACAATTTCCTTCATACTACATGTTAACTCTTTGCATGCTGGGAAATTTGTGGGCTATAAATAGTTCAAAAATAGCAGATGACAATTCATTATATTTTCTTTTACTTCTCCTTATAAATGACATGAATATGTCTTGGAATTTCATTAGAATTGTGTCATTGTTGACCATTTGCTGAATTATTAGGTTTGAGGCGGCTTTCAGCTGCGCCGAAAACCTATTGTATTCGTTGTTTTTTTTGTGTTTTTTTTTTGTGTTTTTTTTGTTTTTTTTTATTCAGCCGTTCAGTCTACAGCCCAAACCGCTGGTCGGATCGACTTCAAATTTTGCAGGCCGATTCGGATCAAGTGTGAGCAGAGACTCAAGAGATTTTCAGAAATCTCTTAATGCCACTTTCCACGAAACCGGAAGTGACGTCATACTTTCTATAACTTCCTTATTTTCCAACCGATTTCAAAAAATCTTTTTGCATTGGAAAGCCGACACAATTTTCTATCTCGGACTCGCTGACAGTTCTCGGCTATCTGGTCAAATAAGAGAGCTATTGGCATTTTATGTTGAAAAATGTACATACTTTTCAACGATTTTGCCAATTTTTTGCCGAATTTCGGCTGATAACGGGTGGTCTTTACAAACGTTTTCCAATTTGTACATTAATGTCAGCAACATAATTTCTTGCCAGTGTGATAGGGGAGTGTCAGGCGCATAAAAGATGATAATTTTCAGAGTTCTATCTTGACTATTTCCGGTTCTATTGGATGTCAAAGATGAACGTCTTTTTTTCAAGTTTTCAAAATAGAGCAAACGGATGTGACGTCAGCTTCGTTATTTATCAATAAGATTTCAAAAATTTCTTGCTGCGGTCGATATTTCAGTCCTTTAGCTAAAACTTTCCCGCTTTGTGCCAGGCCTATGGTGAAAAACAAACAAAAACTTCACTGGCGGAATATTGCACATATTTAATTTTATTAGGTGTATTTACAAATGGCGTAAACTGCAATTTAAAGGCGATAACTATCGAAAAATAATCATCCGCTGACTTACGGGCTCCCTCCATCTACACCAAACCGCTGGTCGGATCGACTTCAAATTTTGCATGCCGATTCGGATCAAGTGTGGGCAGAGACTCAGAGATTTTCAGATATCTTTTAATGCTACTTTCCACGAAAACGGAAGTGACGTCATACTTCCTATAACTTCCTTATTTTCCAACCGATTTCAAGAATTCTTTTTGCATTAGAAAGCTGAAAAAATTCTCTATCTCAGACTCGCTGACAGTTTTCGGCTGTCTGCTCAAATAAAAGAGCTATATGCATTTGAAGTTGAAAAATGTACATACTTTTCAACGATTTTGCCGAATTTCGGCTGATAACGGGTGGTCTTTACAAACGTTTTCCAATTTGTACAGTACTGTCAGCAACATAATTTCTTGCCAGGGTGATAGGGGAGTGTCAGCCGCAAGAAAGATGATAATTTTCAGAGCTATATCTTGACTACTTACGGCTCTATTCGATGTCAAAGATGAACGTATTTTTTCAAGTTTTCAAAATAGAGCAAACGGATGTGACGTCAGCTTCGTTATTATACCCACTTTTTTTGTAAAAAAAAATGGGTATATTGTTTTCGTCACGGGTGTCCGTCCGTACGTCCGTACGACGTCCGTACGTCCGTCACGTTTCTTGTAACTCGAAAAACTTTTTCACCTTCATACCTACGCGCCTCATATTTGCTATGTAGCTTCGTTATCATGTGCAGATGCGCAAAGTGAATTCGGATTTTGATCCGACCCTCCATCATGGATTATCTCCCCTTTCGGACTCAGAATTTCCCATTTTTTCCTTGTAACTCGAAAAACTTTTTCACCTTCATACCTACGCGCCTCATATTTGCTATGTAGCTTCGTTATCATGTGCAGATGCGCAAAGTGAATTAGGATTTTTGATCCGACCCTCCATCATGGATTATCTCCCCCTTTCGGACTCAGAATTTCCCATTTTTTCCTTGTAACTCGAAAAACTTTTTCACCTTCATACCTACGCGCCTCATATTTGCTATGTAGACTTCGTTATCATGTGCAGATGCGCAAAGTGAATTCGGATTTTTGATCCGACCCTCCATCATGGATTATCTCCCCCTTTCGGACTCGGAATTTCCCAATTTTTTCCTTGTAACTCGAAAAACTTTTTCACCTTCATACCTACGCGCCTCATATTTGCTATGTAGCTTCGTTATCATGTGCAGATGCGCAAAGTGAATTCGATTTTTGATCCGACCCTCCATCATGGATTATCTCCCCCTTTCGGACTCAGAATTTCCCATTTTTTTCCTTGTAACTCGAAAAACTTTTTCACCTTCATACCTACGCGCCTCATATTTGCTATGTAGCTTCGTTATCATGTGCAGATGCGCAAAGTGAATTCGGATTTTTGATCCGACCCTCCATCATGGATTATCTCCCCCTTTCGGACTCAGAATTTCCCATTTTTTCCTTGTAACTCGAAAAAACTTTTTCACCTTCATACCTACGCGCCTCATATTTGCTATGTAGCTTCGTTATCATGTGCAGATGCGCAAAGTGAATTCGGATTTTTGATCCGACCCTCCATCATGGATTATCTCCCCCTTTCGGACTCGGAATTTCCCATTTTTTCCTTGTAACTCGAAAAACTTTTCACCTTCATACCTACGCGCCTCATATTTGCTATGTAGCTTCGTTATCATGTGCAGATGCGCAAAGTGAATTCGGATTTTTTTATTTTGATCCGACCCTCCATCATGGATTATCTCCCCCTTTCGGACTCAGAATTTCCCATTTTTTCCTTGTAACTCGAAAAAACTTTTTCACCTTCATACCTACGCGCCTCATATTTGCTATGTAGCTTCGTTATCATGTGCAGATGCGCAAAGTGAATTCGGATTTTTGATCCGACCCTCCATCATGGATTTATCTCCCCCTTTCGGACTCGGAATTTCCCATTTTTTCCTTGTAACTCGAAAAACTTTTTCACCTTCATACCTACGCGCCTCATATTTGCTATGTAGCTTCGTTATCATGTGCAGATGCGCAAAGTGAATTCGGATTTTTGATCCGACCCTCCATCATGGATTATCTCCCCCTTTCGGACTCAGAATTTCCCCATTTTTTTCCTTGTAACTCGAAAAACTTTTCACCTTCATACCTACGCGCCTCATATTTGCTATGTAGCTTCGGTTATCATGTGCAGATGCGCAAAGTGAATTCGGATTTTTGATCCGACCCTCCATCATGGATTATCTCCCCCTTTCGACTCAGAATTTCCCATTTTTTCCTTGTAACTCGAAAAACTTTTTCACCTTCATACCTACGCGCCTCATATTTGCTATGTAGCTTCGTTATCATGTGCAGATGCGCAAAGTGAATTCGGATTTTTGATCCGACCCTCCATCATGGATTATCTCCCCCTTTCGGACTCAGAATTTCCCATTTTTTCCTTGTAACTCGAAAAACTTTTTCACCTTCATACCTACGCGCCTCATATTTGCTATGTAGCTTCGTTATCATGTGCAGATGCGCAAAGTGAATTCGGATTTTTGATCCGACCCTCCATCATGGATTATCTCCCCCTTTCGGACTCGGAATTTCTCATTTTTTCCTTGTAACTCGAAAAACTTTTTCACCTTCATACCTACGCGCCTCATATTTGCTATGTAGCTTCGTTATCATGTGCAGATGCGCAAAGTGAATTCGGATTTTTGATCCGACCCTCCATCATGGATTATCTCCCCCTTTCGGACTCAGAATTTCCCATTTTTTCCTTGTAACTCGAAAAACTTTTTCACGTTCATACCTACGCGCCTCATATTTGCTATGTAGCTTCGTTATCATGTGCAGATGCGCAAAGTGAATTCGGATTTTTCATCCGACCCTCCATCATGGATTATCTCCCCCTTTCGGACTGAGAATTTCCCATTTTTTCCTTGTAACTCGAAGAACTTTTTCACCTTCATACCTACGCGCCTCATATTTGCTATGTAGCTTCGTTATCATGTGCAGATGCGCAAAGTGAATTCGGATTTTTGATCCGACCCTCCATCATGGATTATCTCCCCCTTTCGGACTCAGAATTTCCCATTTTTTCCTTGTAACTCGAAAAACTTTTTCACCTTCATACCTACGCGCCTCATATTTGCTATGTAGCTTCGTTATCATGTGCAGATGCGCAAAGTGAATTCGGATTTTTGATCCGACCCTCCATCATGGATTATCTCCCCCTTTCGGACTCAGAATTTCCCATTTTTTCCTTGAATACTCGAAAAACTTTTTCACGTTCATACCTACGCGCCTCATATTGCTATGTAGCTTCGTTATCATGTGCAGATGCGCAAAGTGAATTCGGATTTTTCATCCGACCCTCCATCATGGATTATCTCCCCCTTTCGGACTGAGAATTTCCAATTTTTTCCTTGTAACTCGAAAAACTTTTTCACCTTCATACCTATGCGCCTGATATTTAGTATGTACCTTCGTTATCATGTGCAGATGCGCAAAGTGAATTCCCATTTTTGATCCGACCCTCCATCATGGATTACCTCCCCCTTTCCGACTCAGAATTTCCCATTTTTTCCTTGTAACTCGAAAAACTTTTTCACCTTCATACCTACGCGCCTCATATTTGCTATGTAGCTTCGTTATCATGTGCACATGCGCAAAGTGAATTCGGATTTTTTATGCGACCCTCCATCATGGATTACCTCCCCCTTTCGGACTTAGCATTTGGGGAAAGTGGGTATATTGCGATGGCGCGCCATCGACTTTTTCTAGTTTATCATTCGATTTCAATTGTTTTTGCTGTAGTCGATATTTCAGTCCTTTAGCTAAAACTTTGGTTGAGGATCGAACCCGGTATCCCTCGCTCCGAGTCCATCGCTCTACCTCTAAGCTAACCGGCCCCACATCGGTGTGATGATGCGAACACAATAATGTTGGACTGTTCATTCTAAAACTTCAGAAATTCTTTTTGCAACCAATAGTTTACACCTTGGGCTAAAGCTTAGTTACACATGAAATCAATGTTTGAGGCTCAAACCATTGATGCAGCTCAAGCTGCTCTAGTTTAGACATGCATATATAGGATTTATGTTCAGCATATGCTTTCATTTTGACAGTAAAATGACCTTTGTGCGTTCTACATGTATCTGTAAGTCGCCCTGCGTTACAGACATAAGTTTCGGGTTATTGAAACCATTGCCATAGTGGCCAATCAGTCGGACACCACCAATCTCAACTTTCTCGCAGTACCCAAAACTGAAAGCAAGTACCGTACCAATGCTAAATGTATTTGTGCACAATTTAATTGATACTCTTGAAACCGCTGCCATAGTGACCAATAGGCCGAATTCAACGTTCTCTCAGTACCCAAAACTCAAGAAAATTACCGTAATACTGTAATAACTCCCACAAACCAGATGGCCGCGGCCCGCATGTCGAGCCCACCGAGGCATTTGATGGTATTTAAAAACTTTATTGCAGATTTCGGACGGACGCACGGACACGGACGCACGGGACATCATTGTGATCACTGTCTCGCTTTCCGCAAGCGGACTCGACAAAAAGAGTGTCCCAATGTTTAGGGAGAGTAGGGCTGTACTGATTTATCGCAATAATAATATATTTGGATACAATTTGTTTTTGGAAACCCCTGAGT
This sequence comes from Conchocele bisecta, assembly GCA_029237695.1. Taxonomy (NCBI): domain Eukaryota; kingdom Metazoa; phylum Mollusca; class Bivalvia; order Lucinida; family Thyasiridae; genus Conchocele; species Conchocele bisecta. Next base: position 71,340,134 of record CM055265.1, on the reverse strand, counting down.
ACAAACAAGAGTATCACAGTCTATCGACATTAATATGGCTACACTGGTTTACTAAGATACTAATGTGTAATGTATTTGGATACAATTTGGTTTGGGAAATTCCTATAAAATAGGGCCTATTTTCAGAGCTGCAGATAAGCTGCGTACGTGTATTTGCTTAAATACCCAATTAAAATTGCCAAAAATCCAATTGAAATCAGAAGTAGCGAGTATCAAAAAGCAATAACAATTTTGTGGTACCTTTATCATGCTGATAGGAAATAATAAACGGACCACAAATATAGCATATTTTTCTTATTTTCCATGAAAACACATCTTGGTATTTCATTAGAATTGTCGAGACAATTCTAATGAAATGCCAAGACATGTTTTCATTTTGAAGCAAACTATTCAATAATTGCTGTCTGTTGATGTGTAAACAGTAGTGTGATTTTATTTTACCCAATTAAAATTTTGAAATACCCAAATTGCTTCAGAAATGATGGAGTGACAATACTCAATTACTATAGTATGACCATATTTGACCATATTTGAATATTTGACCAAATTTCACGAAATAAAAAGAAGGCTCATTCTTAATTTTTCCTTTAATTTAATATTATCAAAAGAAATCTTGTTTTTGAATTGTTTATATAGCCGTAAAATTTGGGCAGCTTTCGTGAAACAGACAGTAGTTCCTTATATGGAGCGCTGTATTTTAAAGGGGATTCCCAATCCAAAGTGTACCCGAATATTTATTATTATTACAGTAATTTGGACATAGTTGACGACAATAACCAACACAGCCTAAATGTCAGATGTAAAATGTTCAATGCCTCAATTTAACCTTTATTAGAATGGCTTTAAAGGTACATGCCCACTCAGTAGGCACAAAATGTTCTTCATAGGAATTAAATAAGTGCATAATTGTATCACTATTCCGCCAGTTCAAAAGATAACGAGTCGCCGCTATACAGGTATAATCAGTTAGTAATATTTATTTTACTGATAGTGACGCGCGTTGGTATCAGGCTATTTTCATATGCAAATGAGGCATGGTATTTTTTAATTATTTCTACTAATTAAATGTGTCACCGGAAACAATAATATTTTCGACAGATTATAAAGTATGATAATTGCACATCAAAAAATAAATACAGAGTATAATAGTAATGACCATTAACATTTTAAGGAAACACGGGTTAATACTGAATGAATGTTTATTTTGCCAGAAAATATATAGCTCTAGATATCAAAAACATTTTGTGCCTACTGAGTGGGAATGTACCTTTAAACTTCATGAATGCAATGCATAAAATCAATTACTGAATAAAATAGGCTTTCACAATGGAAGAACACAATGTAACAACAATCACAATAGACTAATGAAATACATATCTAAATAGAAAACATGTTAAGTGATCATTAAAGCTATATTGTATAATATTGTGCTTAACTGCTTATGCAATAATATAATCTGACAGTTGTGTTGGTTTCTATGATAATGAAAAGTTGTTGACTGAGGCGATTAACCCTTTCAACACCACATGCCTGTATAGTGGTATTGGCAAGAAGTGTATAGTCTGTTTCACGAAAGCTGGCCAAATTTTACGGCCATATAAACAATTAAACAAGAGGGCCATGATGGCCCTAATTCGCTCACCTGACTCCATGAACACCAGAGGAGAATGTGACATTGAGTTCATATGTGTTTTAAAAAACTTGTGCTATTTTTAGATGGCGGTCATCTTGGATTAAGCGATGACTCTCATTTCTGACAAGTTCTAACAATTACATATGTCCGCTATACAGATATAATCATTTAGTCATATTATTTGTACTGATGATAGTCACTCGCGGTGTTATCAGGCTATTTTCATATATAAATGAGGCATGATATTTTTTAAAAATCTGGAAATGCTTCACCCAAGGCTCTTCACTTAAGTTTAGCCAGCCTCGGCCAGCATCGGCCATGTGGTTCCCGAGAAAAAGACGTTCAAAATCTTGAATAAATGGATCTTTTGGTGGCCATCATGGATGACATAATCATCCGAATCCAACAAATATTGCACCAGAGCAATCACCTCATCGATACCTTCAATTTGATATATGACATGAGCATATTCGGTCCAAAATAAAATTTGACCACACAGGTCACGCCCATTTTTGACCTCGGGGTCACCATTTTAACACCTTTGAAAGAGCATTCTACATCGATCATTCCTACCAAGTTTCGTCGAAATCTGGCTGGCTGTTCATGAGAAGAAATCGTTTTAAGAATTTGCGCTATTTTTAGATGGCGGCCATCTTGGATTAGCGACGACCTCCGTTTTAACAAATCGGAAAATGCTTCACCCATGGACCATAACTGTGAAATTTGGCCACCATGGACCAAGCGGTTCGTGTGAAGAAGAATTTTGAAATCTCTCATAAAAGAACGACCTTTTGACCTTTCGGCGGCCATCTTAGATGACATGACCATCCAATTTCGACAAAAAATGTACTAGAGCGATCGCCTCTTTGATACCTTCGATTTGATATAGACATGACCATATTCGGTCAAAAATAAAATGTTACACCACGAGCCAAGCCCATTTTTGACCCTGGGGTCACCATTTTAACAACTTTGAAAGAGCATTGTACATAGATCATTCCTACCAAGTTTTGTCGAAATCCCGCTGGCGGTTCATGAGAAGAAGATCTTATAAGAATTTATGCTATTTTTAGACGGCGGCCATCTTGCTTTAGCGATGACCTCCATTTTAACAAATCTGAAAAGGCTTCACCCATGGACCATAACTTTTAAGTTTGGCTACCATGGGCCAAGCGGTTCATGTGAAGAAGAATTTTGAAATCTCTGATAAAAGAACGACCTTTTGACCTTTCGGCGGCCATCTTGGATGACATAACCATCCAATTTCGACAATAAATGCACCAGAGTGATCGCCTCGTTGATACTTTCGATTTGATATATAACATGACCATATTCGGTCAAAAATAAAATTTGACCCAAATTTGACCCACGGGCCACGCCCATTTTTCACTCCGGGGGTCACCATTTTAACAACTTTGAAAGAGCATTGTACATCGATCATTCCTAGCAAGTTTCGTCGAAATCCGGTTAGCGGTTCATGAGAAGAAGATTTTTTAAGAATTTATGCTATTTTTAGACGGCGGCCATCTTGGATTAGCCATGACCTCCATTTTAACAAATCTGAAAAGGCTTCACCCATAGATCATAAATTTTAAGTTTGGCTACCATGGGCCAAGCGGTTCATGTGAAGAAGAATTTTGAAATCTCTAATAAAATAAAGACCTTTTGACATTTCGGCGGCCATCTTGGATGACATATAATCGTGATCGCCTCGTTGATACCTTCGATTTGATATATGACATGACCATATTCGGTCAAAAATAAAATTTGACCCCACGGGCCACGCCCATTTTTGACCCCGGGGTCACCATTTTAACAACTTTGAAAGAGCATTGTACATTGATCATTCCTACCAAGTTTTGTCGAAATCCGGTTGGCGGTTCTTGAGAAGAAGATTTTTGAAGAATATGTGCTATTTTTAGACGGCGGCCATCTTGGATGACGTAATGACGTAATTTTAACAATTTTGTAATCCCCCTACCTAAGGACCATGACCATGAAGTTTGGTGACTATAGGCCCAATGATTACCAAGGAGAAGACGTTCAAAATGTTCACGGACGACGACGGACGACGACGACGGACGCCGGACACATTGCGGTAACAATAGCTCACATGAGCTTCGCTCAGGTGAGCTAAAAACAATATTTGTTTTCGATAGTATTAAATTAAAGGAAAATTTAAGAATGAGAAATTTGGTCAAATATTGATTTCATTGCGAAAAAACAATTTCCCCATGTTAAATCCCCATAGACATCTTCACAGAGTGAAGATGTCTATGGGGATTTAACATGGGGACATTTTTTAGAATTTCAGAAATACTGGACCGATTTTTAAAATTTAACTTTCGTTTTCTTAGTTAGATCATTTCGTAGTCAATTTCCAAATTTTTTTGTTTTTTGACTCCTCCCACACTTCTCTACCTCTTTTTTCCCCCCATGTTAAATTCCCATAGACAAATAAATTTTTCGTAATAAAATCAATATTTGACCAAATTTCACGAAATAAAAAGAAGGCTCATTCTTCAATCTCTTTAATTTAATACTATCAAATAAATATTGTTTTTGAATTGTTTATATGTTCGCAAAATTTGGGCAGCTTTCGCGAAACAGACTATAGATCCAGATGAGCCGGCTCGTCACGAGAGCCGTCTCATCAGGATCTGCACTTTTTGCAACTAATTTACATATTTTTTTAGAAAAAAAAACAACACCCCCTTTTCATAAATGGACTAGTCTGAAAATCATTTTGTGACGATTGGATAGGTAGGAAAATTAACACATCACAGTCCATTCCAGTTATTTAGGGTCGAAAGGGTTAAGAAACTTGGCATATCATTTTCTTATGAAATCACTAAACTCGTTTTAAATCATCAGTTATGTAACAAGGTGTATGATCACGTGGTTACAACAACAACAACAACAAGTACTGAAACTTCCAGAAGCCCTCCGATTCAAAGTACATATTCTTTTATTTTGTCCTAATTAGGTAACGGATTTTGATGAAATATAGCACATCAAACGCGTCTTGTTAAGCTGCATTTTGTGGTCTCCGACACGGAAATTGATTCTTCGCAAAAACGACATACATGTAAGTCTGTGCCGAACTCCCGGGACTTTGGCCCAAACTTCCGTCGTTTTTGCGAAGAATCGATTTCCTGTCTACAGACACGGAAATAGATTCTTCGCAAAAACGACATAAGTACGTGCCGAACTCCCGGGACGACCAAATGCAGCTCAGGAAGACGCGTTTGCTGCGACATAGTTCATCCAAATCCATTGAATATTAAGATAGATATCAAATAATACTTACTTTGGAGTGGGCAAGATTTCAACACGTTCAGCTATTGTTGTTGTTGTAACCATCTGATCATGCATCAGTGAAGTCATTAAACATAGTGATTACAATGCTGACAGAGCTCCAGATAAGGTGTGTATTTGCGTAAATTATAATACCCAATTAAAATTGCCAAAAACCCAATTGAAATCAGAAGTAGTGAGTATCAAAAAGCAATAAAAAATTTGTGGTATCTTTATCATGCTACAGAAAACAATAAACAGACCACAGATATAGCATATTTTTTATTTTTCCATGAAAACACATCTTGGTATTTCATTAGAATTGTCTCCAAGGAGACAATTCTAATGAAATGCCAAGACATGTTTCATTTAGAAGAAAACTATTCAATAATTGCTGTCTGTTGATGTGTAAACAGTAGTGTGATTTTATTTTACCCAATTAAAACTTTGAAATACCCAATTGCTTCAGAAATGATGGGAGTAAAAATACTCAATTACTAATTCCTTATCTGGAGCCCTGATGCTAGATTAAATGTTGTGTCTAATATTCACACTTTCCCATTGTTCTCATCAACAACACAGCACTTTAGAATCATTTCCAATGGGTATTTTCTATTCAGCATTATTAAAGACGAGGATGGCCGCGGCCCGCATGTCGAGCCCGCCGAGGCATTTGATGGTCTCAGAGTGTATTTATTTGAAGTTTGATGCCCAATAAGCATACAAAGTTTCAAGCAAATCAGACTTACGGTTACAGAGATAGTAGGTATGTGAAAACTTTAACGCAAATTTTGACACAAACTTTAATGCAAACTTCTAAGTGATTTGACCTTGACATAGGGGCACAGGGGCCGCACGAGTGGGACACAGAATGAATATATGAATGATGACTAATACGCATATGAAGTTTCAAGTCAATGTGACTTAGGACGGCAGAGATATAAGGTATTTAAAAACTTTAATGCAGATTTTGGTAGGACGCACACACGAACGCACGGACACCCGGACGTCATTGTGATCACTATGTCTCGCTTTCCGCAAGCGGGCTCGACAATAATTGTCAAATCTAGGAGCAAATGCAAAATTTCGAGTGAATGATGCGGTCAGAAATGACTCGTGATCAATCAAGTTTAGAAGTTAATTCTTAACAAGAGTACCGAAGGTCACAATATACGCCCGTCGAGGCAAGGCCAGTCAACAAGGGGAGAGAACTCATCTTGACATGATAAACATGTAAACCAAATTTGGTTACGATCTGTCAAGTAGAACTTGAGTTATTGCGTGGACAAGGATACAGAGTGCGAAAATTAACTAGATGGCCGCGGCCTGCATGTCGCGCCTTGTGGCGAGGCATGGACACTAAAAAAAATATATATAACGAAAAACTTTAACCAAAAAACTTAACCAAAAAACTTAACCAAAAAACTTAACCAAAAACTTTAACAAAAAACTTAACCAAAAAACTTAACCAAAAACTTTAACCAAACAACTTAACCAAACAACTTAACCAAAAAAACTTAACCAAAAACTTTAACCAAAGAACTTAACCAAAAACTTTAACCAAAAAACTTAACCAAACAACTTAACCAAACAACTTAACCCAAAACTTTAACCGGACACACGTACGTACGTACGCCAAACGGCCGACTATATCGCGCTTTCCGCAAGCGGGCGCGACAAAAATGGCCGCCAAGGGGAGATAAGTCTTCGGAAATTTTTCAAAATCAATAGGCTTCTTCGTTTTGCCGTGATAAACATGTATACCGAATTTGGTTACAAGCGGTGAAGTACAACTTGAGTTCTTGCGTGGACAAGGATACAGAGTGCGAAAAATAAAAATGGCTGCCAAGGGGGGATTAGTCATCGGAAATTTTTGAAAATAAATAGACTTCTTCGGCTTACCTTACCAAATTTGGTTACAATCCGTCAAGTAGCACGCCATTACCTCATCATTTTGGTCAACTTGTCCTCGTTCATTCCGTTTCCATTGTCGACAAAGGTGAGCGTGTTGTAGGTGTTGATGACCCGCTTGTCTATCCATAGCTCAGTGGCATCCACATCTGGGTCATACGCATTATCTATGAGGTACAGCAAAAGGGAAACTCAGAGCTCCAGATAAGCTGAGTAGTTGCTTAACAAGAATTCCGCGGAATCAAATGTCTCGCCTTGTCCTGCCTGGACCTCGAGCCTGGGCCCTAAAGCAATTTTCACTGGCCCGAACATATTATACAACTAGAAATGGACGCTTGTCGACAAGCGCATGTGTATCCCCCTCCCCAGATACACAAGTAGTTAGAAAAAGGGTGTTCGAGTTATGCTCCGGAGACAAAATCAGTGACGGAAAAAACAAAGGGAGATAACTAAAAAATTAGTGATGCAAGAGTTGTCATTCTTGCATGACACACCTTTAGGGTCGTGGTCTATGCATGTGTGAAGTTTCATGAAAATATTCCAAAGGGTGTTCGAGTTATGCTCCGGACACGAAATCAGTGCACGAAACAACAAAGGGAGATAACTAAGAAATTAACGACGCAAGAGTTGTCATTCTTACGTGCGACACACCTTTGGGTCGTCTTCTATGCATGTGTGAAGTTTAATAAACTAGAAAATGTGTTCATAGAACACGGATGTCCCACATATCGCTTTGATAATAAATGAGGCCAAATTCCAAGTCAAAAATTTTCTTTACCTGAGCGTTAAAGTTTTTGAAGCACCAAGTAGTGACCTTGACCCTGGGCTTGGCGGCGGGGCAGGATGAACGTGGATTTGGCACAGGGCGGTAGAGGACCATTAGAGCAATGCATATATGAAATATGAAGCTGATCAGTGAAATAAAAAAACAGAAATTATAAGATATTTACCTGAGCGTTAAAGTTTTTGAAGCACTAAGTATGTGATGTTAACCCTGGGCTTGGCGGGAGCGGGACGAACGTGGATTTTGGCACAGGGCGGTAGAGGACCATTAGAGCAACGCGTATGATGATATGAAGTTGATCCGTGAATGGAAAGAAAAATTATAAGATATTTACCTGAGCATTAAAGTTTTTTAATTTTTAAAGCACCAAGTATGTGACCTTGACCCTGGATTGGCTGGGGCAGGACGAACGTGGATTTGGCACAGGGCGGTAGAGGACCATTAGAGCAATGCGTATATGAAATATGAAGATGATCCTTATGAAAGAAAACAGAAATTTTAGATATTACGGCAACCCAGCGGTTAAGTTTTTGAAGCACTAAGTATGTGACTTGACCGGCTTGGCGGGGGCAGGACGAACGTGGAGGGCTTGAGGCAGCAGGGCGTAGAAATAGAGACCATTAGTTTAGAGCAATGCGTATATGATATGAGAAATGGATCATGAAAGGACCAGCAGTATAGTAAGATACCCTAGCGAGCGTTAAAGTTTTTGAAGCACTAAGTATGTGACCTTGACCCTGGGCTTGGCGGGGGCAGGACGAACGTGGATTTGGCACAGGGCGGTAGAGGACCATTAGAGCAATGTGTAAATGAAATATGAAGCAGATCCGTGAAAGAAAACAGAAATTATAAGATATTTACCCGAGCGTTAAAGTTTTTGAAGCACCAAGTATGTAACCTTGACCCTGGGCTTGGCGGGGGCAGGACGAACGTGGATTTGGCACAGGGCGGTAGTGAACCATCAGAGCAATGTGTATATGAAATATGAAGCAGATCGGTCGAAGGATGAAGAAATTACGAGACATTTACCCGAGTGTTAAAGTTTTGTGACGGACGGACGGACGGGACGCACGTTCCTACGAATGAATACTTGTTGGGTTTTTACTGTATAAAAATACCCAACAAGAGTACCCAACACTATCCTAACCCTACCCAATAAGATCCCCGTACGCTTACAACAAGTACCCATTCATGTGTGCGGACGGACGGACGGACAAGGGTAACACTAAATGCCCCCTCCACTATCGGCATAAAAATATTCCAAAGGGTGTTCGAGTTATGCTCTGGATACAAAATCAGAGCACGAAATAACAAAGGGAGATAAGTAAACAAGAATTCCGCGGAATCAGATGCCTCGCCTTGTCCCGCCTTGCACCTCGAGCCTGGGCCCAAAAGCAATTTTCATTGGCCCGAACATATTATACAATTATTGACTAGTGAGCCATAGAATATCAGATTATATTCTATGGCTCCAGGCCTCGACAAATACTTAATTTTCCTCTCGTCCAGATTGGATTTCAACTCATGCATTCCTATATGTTTAAATGTTTGTGCCGCACCGTCTCTTCAAATTACCACTCGTCTCTTCAAATTACCACTCGTCCAGATCGAAAATTCACTCGCCAATACGAGCGGACGAGTGGATTTGTCGAGGCCTGGGCTCACTAGTCAATAATTGTTTTATTATATGATAATAGTCTGTATATAGCACTTACGACCTTATGCTACTAGACAAAAATTGAAAAAGAATTTGAAAAAAGAATTTTAAAAAAAAATGGAAAAAAAAAGTTTAAAAATTAAAAATAATAATGCTTGCTACTGGAGCCCAGAATTTTTTTTTAATAGTCCTATAGTTATCTACATATATCTGCACAGGTCCACATAATGCCACAATATTTTCAACACAGTTTACGGAAATGTAATATACAAAAAAAATAAAATAATAATGCTCGCTACTGGAGCCCAGAATTTTTGTTAATAGTCCTATATGTATCTACATATATCTGCACAGGCCCACATACTGCCACAGTATTGTCAACACAGTTTACGGAAATGTAATAATGTACCTGTATAAATTACCTGTAATAAGTTAGTGGTCAGCTAAAAAATTGAAAAAGAATGTAAAAAAATAAATGGAAAAAAAGATTAAATTTAAAAAAAATAAAAGAATAATGCTCCCTACTGGAGCCCAGAATGTTTTTTAATAGTCCTATATTTATCTACATATCATATATACACAGGTCCACATATTGCCACAATATTTTCAACACAGTTTACGGAAATGTAATATAATCATTTACCTGTATAAATTACCTGTAAGTGGTCAGTGGTCAGTTGCACATGCTAGCACATGCACAGGTGAATAGTCTGTATATAGCACTTACGACCTTATGCTACTAGACAAAAATTGAAAAAAAAAATAATTTGAAAAAAAAAATGAAAAAAAAGAAATGGAAAAAAGAAAAAAAAGTTTAAAAATAATAATGCTTGCTACTGGAGCACAGATTTTTTTTTTAATAGTCCTATATTTATCTACATATATCTGCACAGGTCCACATAATGCCACAATATTTTCAACACAGTTTACGGAAATGTAATATCCAATGTAGTAATTTACCTGTATAAATTACCTGTGGTCAAGACTGGACATTTGCACATGCTAGCACATGCAGCACATGGACAGGTGAATGGTTCTCCCAGTCTCTATTGTTCTCTCTACAGGTAACGTGTACAGAGCACACGAGAAAAGGTGTACAGAGCAGACGAGAAAACGGGTCTTCATGCATTATTGTCCAGTTTGTAGAGTGCGCAAAACAAAAAAAGGAGATAACTCAAAAATTAGCTACGCAAGAGTTGTCATTCTTGTGCGCGACACACCTCCGGGTCGTGGTCTATGCATGTGTGAAGTTTCATGAAAATATTCCAAAGGGTGGTCGAGTTATGCTCCGGACAGGAAATCAGTGCGCGAAAACAAAAAAGGGAGATGGGAGATAACTAAAAAATTAGCTATGCAAGAGTTGTCATTCTTGTGCACGACACACCTTCGGTTCGTGGTCTAATTGAATGTGTGAAGTTTCATAAAAATATTCCAAAGGGTGGTCGAGTTATGGTCAATCAGTGCACGAAACAAAAAAGGGAGATAACTCAAAAAAATTAGCTATGCAAGAGTTGTCATTCTTGTGCGCGACACACCTTCGGGTCGTGGTTTATGCACGTGTGAAGTTTCATGAAAATATTCCAAAGGGTGGTGGAGTTATGCTCCGGACACGAAATCAGTGCGAGAAACAAAAAAGGGAGATAACTAAAAAATTAGCTATGCAAGAGTTGTCATTCTTGTGCGCGACACACCTTCGGGTCGTGGTCTATGCATGTGTGAAGTTTCATGAAAATATTCCAAAGGGGTGTTTTCGGTTTATGCTCCGGACAAGAAGTGTCTGCGGTACGCGGATGCGGCGCGCTGTCAAAAAAAAAAAAAAAATCCCAGTATCCCCCGACGGAGTCCGGGGGATACAATTATTGACTAGTGAGCCATAGAATATCAGAGTATATTCTATTGCTCACTAGTCAATAATTGTTTTATTATACGATAATAGTCCGTATATAGCACATATGACCTTATGCTACTAGACAAAAATTGAAAACAATTTGAAAACAAACATGGAAAAAAAAAGTTTAAAAATTAAAAAAAATAATGCTCCCTACTGGAGCCCAGAAATTTTTCCCATTCCTATAACATGCCACTAAATTGTATCCAGCAGAGCTCCAGGATAATCTAGAGTTTAGAGTGGGCCTGGAGCAGTCCAGATAAGGAATTCGTAATTGAGTATTGTCACTCCCATCATTTCTGAAGCAATTGGGTATTTCAAAATGTTAATTGTGTAAAATAGAATCACACTACTGTTTACACATCAGCAGACCGCACTTATTGAACAGTTTGCTTCTAAATGAAAACACATCTTGGTATTTCATTGGAAAAATAAGAAAATATGCTATATTTGTGGTCTGTTTATTGTTTTCCGCAGCATGATAAAGGTACCACAATTGTTCTCATTGCTTTTTGATACTCACTACTTCCGATTTCAATTGGGTTTTTGGCCATTTGAATTGGGTATTTACGCAAATACGCAGCTTATCTGGAGCTCCGGGGTCCGTTTCACTAAACTTCTTACGACTAAAATATCTGAATTCCATATATTTGGTACAATTTGGGCAGTATTTATCAGTCACGGTCCCCCAGTGGGCGCCAAATGTCACAGGCCGAGAAAAATGTGCTCCGGGACCTCTGGTTTACCGTACCATCTCTCTAACCGACTGAGCTAGCCGGGCATGAATACACATCTTCTCCCCATAGTGAGCTATGTACCGTGACATTTATAATACATGTACGACAATATGCAGCACAGTACAAATTCTATTGTTATGCTGTTTATTATGAAGCAGTAATATTTCATTGTTTCAAAATGTTTTAAACATATACACTGGCTGTACATCTATTGCCCAAATATGACCTAGTATGATCATTCCACAATAACCCAGATTATGTAACGGTAGTTGTTATGCAGTGCGACTTACAAGTATGAGTATGTCACTCTATGTGACAACTAAAATATTTGGGTTAATTCCACAACAGGGGGCCGTTTCACTAAACTTCGTACAACTAAAATGTTCGTAAGTGCAAAATTATGATAGTCTGTAAATTGCACATCAACACTGTTTTCTTGTAAACAATTATTGGATTTACATTTATTGAGCATAGGCTGCATATGCAGCCTATGCTCAATAAATGTAAATCCATCAATTGAAATTTCTAGACGATCCTAAATTTGCGCTTACGAACATTTTAGTCATAAGAAGTTTAGTGAAACAGGCCCCAGATGTACATGTACACTGATGGTCATGACATTTTCAAGAGACAATCATGTGGACCCAACTCTCACACAAGAATTCCGCCACGGAAGCGGCGTCGCGCATTTGACCGTGAACATTACAAGTAAATAAATTACCTTGACCTTCAGAATTTGGATGTGGGGGTGTGCATAATGAAGCATCATCCGTAGACAAACATTGATGTGAAATATTATCAATGTCTGGAAAGGGGTTAAAGAGATATTGTGAAAAAACAATAACCGTAACGCATTTCTGTTACAAATCCGGTGAACATTACAAGTAAATAAATGATCTTGACCTTCAAAATTTGGATGTGGGGGTGTGCGTAATGAAGCATCATCCCTAGACAAACATTGATATGAAATATTATCAATGTCTGGCAAGGGGTTAAAGAGATATTGTGAAAAAACAATAACTTTAACGCATTTCTGTTACAAAACCGGTGAACATTACAAGTAAATAAATGACCTTGACCTTGAGAATTTGGATGTGGGGGTGTGCGTAATGAAGCATCATCCCTAGACAAACATTGATGTGAAATATTATCAAAGTCTGGCAAGGGGTTAAAGAGATATTGTGAAAAAAACAATAACTTTAATGCATTTGCCTTACAAAAAAAACGGACGACGCGGACGGAAAAAGCGCCGACTATAGTCGCGCCTCTGCTAAAGCAGACGCGACAATAATTTACCTGTAATAATTTAGCTGGACATTTAGTGGTCAATCTGGAATGCTTGCACATGCACAAGTGTTCAACTGGAGAAGGCTATTGTTCTCTCTACAGGTAAGGTGTACAGAGCGCACGAGAAAACGGGTCTTTATGCATTAATGTTCAGTTTGTAGCATAGAAAGAAATAGAGTTTGACCTTGTTTGTTTGTTTATTGGTGTTTAACGGCCTATCAACAGCTACGGTCATGTAAGGCTGGGCAAACAGGTTCGATCCCGTTTTAACCTGCTGCATTGGGAGGAAAATCCCAAAATCAGAACGGAATATTTACATCGAGATACAACATATTCAGCTCTGAAATTAGAATAACCTGACCTGGTGCCAGGTCCATACCAGGAGTTTGACCTTGACCCTGGAGCCCGGAATTTTGTTTAATAGTCCTATATTCATCTACATATCATAGTAAAGGTATGTATAAAGTTTGATGACTGTAGCTGATAAGGTGTTGAAGTAATGACCGTAACACGAAAACTTAACATTGAATGATGACGCCGACACCGACTCCGAAAAAGCAAAGCCTATGTCTCGCTTTCCGCTTTGCGGGCGAGACCAAAACCGGACGACGCGGACGACGACAAAAGCGCCGACTATAGTCGCGCCTCTGCTAAAGCAGGCGCGACAAAAAATGTTATGTATGAAATGGTTTCTTTAAAATTAATGTAACTTGTGATGGTTACTCGTCGAAATATAATATATTAGTTACCATAGCAACACAAACTTGCTCAATCTCCACTAATTGGCTTTTTTGGCATCACTACAGTATTGCATTATACGTATTATAGAAGCTATATACCATATTTATGGACTAAAACAGTCCACACACAATGCTATGTTGATATACACATAACTGTTCCAAATATGACATGCAAAATTTACACAAGGCTGATGTTCAAAATGGTATAATTGTCTCAAAAAATGTAATATATAATATGGAATATAAAGGCATATTTCAGTTTATATGTGCACACACTTTTCATAAATATATGGCATTCTGTCAATTCTACAATTTTTATGTTTCAGAAACTTCCAAATAGCATACTATGCCTATGTACACAAAAATGCTCTAAATCTGACAGACATAAATTTCATATCGATTTTCAAAATGCTATAATTTTTTCAAAAATGGTCATATCTCGGTATCTGAAAAATTGCATATTTACACTTGTATTTGTGTATTCTTTCCAGAAATATAAAGTTTTATGTGTATTTTGATTTTTTTTTAAAAAGTGTTGCCCTCGCTAGTATTTCCCGGTATTTCCTGCCTCCTGCAGTCCTGGGAAATACAGTTATTTAGGGTATAGCAGATAGCTAAGCAGATTATTGCTGCATACGTCTTTAAAATAGAACATTTTGGCAAGTACCTGGTACCAATATACAGGAAAAAGTGTCTTCTTTCCAAATTGGGTTACCTTTTCAATTTATTTCAAGGTTTTCCTCGCATTATTTATTGTTTACCTAAAGCACTGAATTAGTCAGTAACGGATAGCTTCAGGGTGTACTGGATACCTGTGCGACAACAGCTGAAGGGGTATCTCAAAACATTCCAAAGCATGTATTTGTTTTGTAAATGACTTGGAAACATGCTCATGTGTATATTACATTCAGACATGCCAAGTCTCCCGATTTGATTGGGAGTCTCCCGATTAGAGACTCAAAACCAGATTCTCACGATCGGGATGAAAAAATCCCGCTTTGAAAAATGTGAAAAAAAATTAATTTACACACGGTTACATTTTACTTTATTTGGTAGATAGAAAATTCTAAAAAAAACATTTATAGCTTTGAAAAATACTTTTGCTATAGTGTTTTCAGGTGATATTTTGTTTGAGACGAACCCCGCAAATACGCCAAATCGGCGATGCGCTACTGCCGGAATTAGGTTCAGTATTACTGACATCTGTGTTCAGTGACATGGCGTCATTTATGAACCAAGCTTCTTTGCAGTCATAGAGGGCATGATTGTACACCATATTATTCACAGAGTTTGTTTTTTCCCAACTAACTGTTTATACATTGTTAGTGAAATTACTCTGGAGCAACCTACTTTCGCTTTAACTGGTGTAAACTTCCGGTTACGTCATTGTGTCCCTTGAAACCATATGCACGGTATTGGTACTGTTATATCAAAGTAAACCTGTCATTGTGTGTGGGATAGATCACTCTTCCTAACGGTACAATTTTATTTATTTTAAATGTACATTATAAAACAATATTTTGATAAAAATTCTACACCTATCCGCTATATCCTAAAATCCGCAATACCCTAAAGAACTGTACTCTTATTTCCCGGGAAATTGCCAACGGCAACACTGGTTTGAACTTATTTCCCGGGAAATTGCCAACACCGATTTGAACTTTATGTTGATGTACATGTATACATGTTCAGGAATTAATTAGAATATAACACACAATATGAATATATGTGCTTAGGGGCACGGATCCATGAAAATAGGGGCTATATGATATATCAAGGGTAATGAAATGAAAATCAGAAACATACCAATCAATTCTGCAATAGCGGAAAATGGCCAGGTGTGTGAAGTGGAGTTGCCGTGTAGAAACTTTGGGCTAACCTGAAAAGTAGTACAGTGCATTTTAGTACTGCATGGCATTAATATGGAACCATAATACATCAGATAAGTTGTCTCAATCTCAACTGATTTACCTTGGAAGTCTTTACCCCTCCAAAACTCGACGCCATTGTTGTTGTTGTTGTTGTTGTATATCACATTTTCAATCGCTGAATTTTCGGCTCAAATTACCTCTCAAAAGATTGTGAGAGTCTTTCTTTCGGCATACCCCAGTTAATTTGTGCTGGCTGTGAAAAGTGTAAGAAATACCCCAAATATGTTGGCTAATGTTTTTTTTATATACATACACGACCAGCATTCTGGCACACAATCAGGCATGCTATTGTTTACGGCGAAGAAAAGCCAGAGTGCCCGGAGAACTAGACTAACATGTCATATATCTATGTCATGTTTAACTTCTTTTTTCATACATTATCTTTTTTTTTTTTTTTTTTTTTTTTTCATTTTTTTTTTTTATTCATCTAGGTTACATGTATACATCCATACATAAATACATACATACATATATACATAAACTAGCACTGTCGAAAGTATTTGTACATGCAATTTCAAAAATAACATGTAAAAACTATTTTTGACAGAAGTTTTTGTTATCCATCAGAGAATTAAACAAATGTATCTATTACTAGCGATATACCTGCAACAGAGAGTTTTTCATTTTTTTTATTGGAGTTGTATAGGTCGATATGGGTATATGAAATGAGGGTGGTTTTACAAGGTTAAAAAATACATGTTTTCCTAAAAGAAGTAATAACAAAGGTGTTATTGGAAAATGGGGGGTGGGGAATACTTTAACCTAAGGATGGGTTTATAGGAGTGGTCGATTTATTTTAATTTCTGTTTTACTGTATAAAGTCATTCCATTTCGAGTGAAACTTGTCCAGTTTGTCTTTCATACTGGCAATTGTTTTTTCGATGTTAATAGTCTGTTTAAGATAAGCATTAAAGTGTTCTATTGTCGGATGTGTTGACTCATACTTGCATTTAAAAATGAAATATTTTGCAAGTAGAATGATAAAGCTAATAAAGTATTGTTTTTTATTTTTTTACATGGAACTTTTGCGTTACAGAATGATATACATTCATAAGTGAAGTGCATAGTGAAGTCTAATCTACTTGTATGTAATAGTTCGTTTACGTCTGACCAAAAAGGTTGTATGTTAGTACATTCCCAAAACATGTGTTTGTTTGAATCTACGGCCATATGTGACAAAAATCACATAGATTTGATGGCTTTATTTTGCATTTGAACAGAAATGAGTTATTCGGAATTATTCGCATTAGATATTTGTATTGAAAAGCTCTAAGTTTTGTACTTATTGTATTTTTGTATGGCAATGAGAAAATATAATTCCATTCGATGTTTTGATTGTTTAATTCGTTTTCCCATTTCAGTATATGTTTTTGTGTGGCAAACCTCATATTGTCAATTTCCTTGTTGTATAATATTTTATTCACATGATTTGACGATAATATAGTAGATATTAAATACTTTGGAATGTCATTATCTATTTGTTCTAATATCATTGTCTGTTTCATTCTGCTTTAATATTGCCTAGCAGGATATAATATTTTAAGAAGTCTCCATTGTTTATGTTGTATGTTTCTTTTAGAGTATCAAAGTTATAGAATTCTTTTATCCTATAGTCATATATATGCTTCACATACATAATACTTTATTTATGCCATTCTGTGTAGAAAAATGTATTTTTGCTTTCGTTTTTGATATTGCTGTATGCCATATAATTTCGTGCGATATGTTAGTATTTTTATTGTTATAGTTTATTTTACACCATGAAATTAATATTTGTTTCAAGAATGTATATTTTTTAATTATTTTCTTGGCATCGTTATAATCAAGATTACTTTTAAACAATATATCTCCTCCATATTTATTTAGTTCTTTATTGTATGCGTTTTTCAAGTGGTTTTGGTGTAGTACCTTTTAGACGTTTGATCCATGAACATTTTAGGGAATTTATGAGTGCATGAATATTTACCATTTTGAGACCGTAGTTTTCATACTTTTGAATTATAGTATTTCGTGATATTTTATCCGGTTTTCCATCCCAAAGAAATGTGTACATTATAGAATTAATTTGTTCGATTGTCCGGTCTTCCGGATTTTCGAGCACAGTTAATGGATATATTAGTTTAGGTAACGCAAAAGTCTTCAACACAGTTATTTTGCCAATTATTTAGACAATGTTGGAATGACTTAATTTTAGGGGATAAATTTAATTCATGAATTTTAGTTTTGTTGTTTGTGAATATTATTCCTAATGTTGAGGCACGTTCATTTTACCAAGTGTATGTATTACTGTTACACCATTTGCTTGGGTCGTTTTTTAACCTTCCTATCCTTAAGGCCGTACATTTTGATTTATTTAATTTGAGACCAGATATTTTCGCAAAAGTATCTAACGTTTTTATAAGTTCATTAAATGAACGTTCTGAACCATCTAGAGTAAAACTTGCATAATTTATTATTTACTTTGCTATATGTATCAGTAGTAAAGCCATAGTGCTATGTCTACCGGAGAACAAACACAGTAAGTTTTATCAGAACAGACAAAACATATCAGACATATCAGACACAAACTCCCCGGAGATTCAGTGGTCGGCTATTTGGGGCCATATTCTACAATTTGACCAGAACAGCTTGACACAGAATGACCATATCCCGCCAATACCAACAAAGCTCCATACACCAAATTTGGCAACTCTTTCACGATAACATAACATACGGAATAAAAATATTAATATACCTACAAAAATTGCATCAACAATAAAAAAAAATTTCAGTCGGTGTTTACCTCTCAATCACAGATCTCTCTATCCTCCCTCTGTAAAATGAAACTACAGGACAAGGCCGATAGCAAGCCCGAGCCACCAAACATGCCTACATATAGTCAACCAATGGTATTGAAAAACTCTTCGGAAATCTTAAGCCACACAAAGATGCTGGACCAGATCAGTTGAGGCCCATATCATACAGAAAAATACAAGTAGGGAACTTGCCCTACTTTTAAAAATTATTTTCATTAAATCACTACGGGAGGGTGAACTACCAGAGCATTGTAAGATGGCTAACGTAGTTAATGTGTTAATAGATGATCTCCTCTTAGCCATTAATCAAAAACGTAAAGTTGACCTTATTATTTTGGACTTTAGTAAAGCTTTTGACCAGGTCAACCACGAAACACTTATATATAAATTACACTTCTACGGCATTAGAGACAAACCCTTTACTGGATCAAATAATTTCTCGATAACAGGTCACAATCCGGTATATATATAGTACTAAATGGGGAACAGTCGAAAACCATTACTGTCGCCTGTGGAGTAGCACAAGGCTCGGTCATCGGACCACTTGTCTCGGAACATGTCTCGTCCTCTAAAGTCCTCTCTTTGCCGATGACACAGCCCTCTACCTGACTCTTACGTGTGAGTCTCACTCCACAGACTTGCAAAATGACCTCAACGAACTTGAAAATTGGGAATACCAGTGGGACATGAGCTTCAACCATCTAAATGGCAATGTATTCACATTACAAAACTCATAGCTGTAATTGACTCTAACTATTCCCTTCATAATACCCAATTGAAATAATGTAACCTCGGCTAAATATATTGGCATTACCTTTTCTAACGACTTAACCTGGAACAATCATATTGATAACATTACTAAAAAAGCAAATCAAACTTGAGGCTTCCTGAGGAGAAACATCAAGGTACACTCTGAACCACTGAAATACAGTGGAGGCCCCTTGAACTCCGTCGCATTGATCAGAGATTAATCATGTTGTACAAAATTATTAATTCACTAGTCGCTATACCAATCGATAGAATTATGATCTCCGAACGAAATGGCGTTTACATAAAGTCGCTATCTCAAATAGTAAAGCCACAAATCGTTATTCAGTTTGCAAACTTTCGACGCTACTGACGCATTTACTATTTGAGATTGCGACTTTCTGTAAACGCCATCTTGTTCTGAGATTCAAATTCTATCGGCATGCCAATTTTCAGCCAGATCGGACGGGGGGTGGGCAGGGGGAGGAGGGGCGCCCTCCCCTATTGAGAGTGGGGGGCCAGAGTATGTTTTGGCCCCTCCAATAATTGCACGAAATTGTGTGTATGTATCGTCATTTATACTGTTCATATATAATATTATATATTATATGAGACAATGTCAAGCTAGAGTTTGTGAATAATTTCACCCTCAGTTTGTGCGGCAGTTATTTTTATCATGCAGAGACTGACACAAGAGAGCAAGCGTTTACTGGAAGTATGTTGTTGCCGCGAAAAATAAGTGCGGGTTTTACACAGACATGTAGATCTCTACAACAACAACAACAAAAAAGTTTCTGCGAAACTATAGTTTGATTTTCGATCAATTTTAGGCCTATGCTTTTTACAAATCTTTGTTGCAGCCACATTTGTAGTAAGTGGACTCAGACTATTTTCATGCAAGATAACAGATGACAAGGATTATATGTTAGCTTTATAACAATTATAGTAAACTAGAAAATGTGTTCATAGAACACGGGTGCGATGTCATGTGGTGCTAATATAATAATGTACATAAAACTGGAAAATAAACAACAGACGACACAACATTAAGATAGCGGTTAAGGGTTAAGTTGAATAGCGTGTGCAATATTTTAACAAAACTTCACACACGCATACAATATATTGAGTCAAAGGTCTAGCATTAGCATCGCTAATTTGGATAATTTCATACTCTTTTTTCTTTTCTGTTGTTTATTTCTTGTCCGGAGCATAAGTTGAATATCGTTGAAGGTCAAGTTATATGATATTCATGTTTTTTATACAACTGTGCCAAGTTTGAGTGAAGGCTGCCAACAGGCGAGTTTCGTTGTCTTCTGACAACTCTTGTTAAATTTCATTGACACCAATGTGCTGAAACTTACCTGTGCAATATGCTTATTTGAATAATTAAACAACCGAGAATCTCATTGCGTATATTACGCTCTATTTTATAACAATATGTGGAATTATTTTGTTGCCCATTAAGGACCCGTTCTATACATGATCATCGTTTAATTCAAAGATAATTGCTTCGTAAATATGATGAATATCCGTATAACATATATGTGAATACTGCCTTGTTTCTGTATCCTATATGGCACATGGAATGACCAAATCGGCCGGCCATCTTTGTGTGTTCCAGCCATTAGCCAGTTTCACCTGTTCTGCCGTTTGACAAAGAACTCAAAATGTGAAGTAGAACATATGGTATAATGTAGCTAATCACATGTAGAAAAGTCAGGAGAACAGGGGCCCGTTTCACTAAACTTCTTACGATAAGAAATTATCGTACGAACTTCTTTGGCGCCTTTTACCGTTTCACTAACGTCAACTTCATGCGAACTTTCTTGCGAAGTTCGTAACTTTCCTCGTAAGTCTACGATAGGTATTGGGCTGTCGCACGAAGATTTTTTATCGCAAGTCGCCGTACATGTATTCCATGAATAATATCGCCGTCAAATCGCCGGTGCATATTTCGCCCTATGTGTTTCGCCCTATCCTTCTGTCTGTCTGTCTGTCTGTCTGTCCGTTTATTTTTGGCATTACTTAGTAACGCTACATCCTTCCGCATTAATACAATTACCCTCACTACTGATGATCATCGTACGTCCGTTCGTCTGTTTACTTTTTATTTTTTTATCTTTTGTTTATCCGTCTGTCTGTTCGTGTGTTTATCTTTTGGAAGTTTTTGTGAGTTTCTCAAATCACTTATAGGGGCCCTAAGTGCGTAGACAGACCGGATTTTCTAGCTTTAGCTGCTTATCAGTTAGTCAGCAAATGCAACCCAGATATAACGTGGCTTATATAGTAGCGACTCACTATACGTGTTGTAGCTTTTGATCAGTTAGTCCAGCAAATGCAGCTTGATATAACGTGGCTTATAGAATAGTGACTCACTATACTTGTACCTGCGGATCAGTTAGCCAGCAAATGCAGCCTGATACAACGTGGCGTATACCCAGCTAACAATCTTCGGTTGTAGGAATGTTGTTACAACGTTTTATGAAAGTTGCAGTTACGTTGCCATGAAGCCGTTGGTACAACGTACTCCAGGAAAGTTTTCCTGTCGTAGATTTCACGTAGTGATTTTACGTTTTATGACGACATTCACAAGACGTTTTCACAATGACGTTGGTACAACGTACTTCAGGAAAGTTTTCCTGTCGTAGATTTCACGTAGTGATTTTAAGTTTTATAACGACATTCACAAGACGTTTTCACAATGACGTTGGTAGAACGTACTTCAGGAAAGTTTTCCTGTCGTATATTTCACGTAATGATTTTACGTTTTATGACGACATTCACAAGACGTTGCCACAATGACGTTGGTACAACGTACTTCAGGAAAGTTTTCCTGTCGTAGATTTCACGTAGTGATTTTACGTTTTATGACGACATTCACAAGACGTTTTGACAATGACGTTGGTACAACGTACTTCAGGAAAGTTTTCCTGTCGTATATTTCACGTAGTGATTTTACGTTTTATGACGACATTCACAAGACGTTTTAGTAATGACGTTGTAACAACGTACTTCAGGAAAGTTTTCCTGTCGTAGATTTCACGTGGTGATATTACGTTTTATGACGACATTGACAAGGCGTTTTCACCATGACGTTGGTACAACGTACTTCAGGAAAGTTTTCCTGTCGTAGATTTCACGTAGTGATTTTACGTTTTATGACGACATTCACAAGACATTGCCACAATGACGTTGGTACAACGTACTTCATGAAAGTTTTCCTGTGGTAGATTTCACGTTGTGAATTTACATTTTATGACGACATTCACAAGACGTTTTCATAATTACGTTGGTACAACGTACTCCAGGAAAGTGTTCCTGTCGTAGATTTCACGTATTGATTTTACGTTTTATGACGACATTCACAAGACGTTTTCATCATGACGTTGTAACAACGTACTGCAGAAAAGTTTTCCTGTCGTAGATTTCACGTAGTAATTATACGTTTTATGACGACATTCACATTACGTTTTCATAATGATGTTGGTACAACGTACTTCAGGAAAGTTTTCCTGTCGTAGAGTTCACGTAGTTATTTTACGTTTGAAGACAACATACCCAAAACATTGGCATATCGACGTTGGAACAACGTAATTAGGAACGAGTTCCTGTCGTTGATTTCACGTAGTGATTGTACGTTTTAATACAACATTCACAAGACGTTGGCATACTGATGTTGGTACAACATAAATTGGTAAAGTTTTCCTCACGTAGATTTCACTTAGGGATTTTACGTTTTATGACAACATTCAGAAAACGTTGGCATAATGACATTGATACAACGTAGGGAATTTACGTTGTGCAACAACATTCCTGAAGCGTTGGCATAATAACGTCGGTACAACATATTTTAAGAAAGTTTTCCTGTCGTGGATGTCACGTAGTGATTTTACGTTGTATCATTGTCATAATTTTAACGTTGGTGCAGCGTTATCCAGAAACGTGTTCTTGGCTAGATTTGACGTAGTGATGTTACATTGTATGAAAACATTAATTGACATAAAATTTCACGTAGTGATTTTTATGTCACATATGTTCAAAGTTTCCTTGAAGTACAGATCACAACGTAAAATCACACACTGCATGTCAAGAACATGTTCCTAAACAACGTCATTACGACCACGTTTTCGTACAATGTAAAATAGTGCTACATGAACTCTACAACGAGAGAACGTTGCTGGAATGTAAAAACATTAACGTAGCCACATTTGGTGATTTGTTTTATTTAAATCGGCATGACACAACTATGGAAGCGTCCTGTTGCCAATGAAGTATTGTATCTCCTAATTGGATAGCAACTTCTAATTAGGACCTATTATCTCATAATTAGGACTTAGTATCTCCTAATTATGAGTTATTATCTCATAATTATGACTTACGTTCTCCTAATTAGGAATTACTATATGTGTCAATGCTAAAACAATCTCCTTAGTGTCTCCTAATTAGAGATAATAACTCCCAATTATGACTTAGTATCTCCTAATCAGGAGTTACTATCTACTAATTAGGAGTTAGTATCTCAATTAGGAGATAAATGCAGTATCTCCTAATTAGGAGTTACATATATTTTAGCATTGGCATCAGGATGCTTCTATACACAACAGCAGCATTTGGAGTAAAACGGTATTGCTTTCATCAGCAATAGAATAGAACATTACTATCTCGGTTGAACAGAAATACAGTTGCAACAAAATATTGATTGTGACAATCTTGTCAACAGCTATTGTCAGTTTAGGTCGGGTTAACGGGGTCGAATCCCATGAAGTGATGGAACTTTAGGCAGAGCTGGCAGAAGTTGTCTACGTAGTACCGTAGTCTTGTCCTTCTTTGGTTCTTGGTCAATCTCGCACATTTCATCGTCTCCTGTAAAATACAGACATGTACAGCCAAATGAAACACCATCTATGTTCTGGTCTACCAATACCAGCCAATATGTTACGGCTAATACATAACATAAAATAAGAGTGCCGTAGGTCATAATATATGCTCGTCGAGGCATAGCCAGTAAACGAGGGGAGATAACACGCTGGAAAAAAATAAGAAACTCAATAGGGTTCCTTTTCTTGCCATAATAAACAAGTATAAATTGTGATCACGAGGAAAAAGATACAGACGCGAAAATTAAAAATAGCCATTATAAGCGCGGAAATAGCTCATTATTTTGTTTGGAAAATCGATCAATTCCCTCTTGCATATGTATACCGAAGCATAACTTGCGTTATTGCATGGAAAATGACATAGAAGGCGAACGTAAAAAATAGCCACCAAGGGGACATAAATAATTCGATAGTTTTGAAATGTGATTCTTCGTATTGCCGTGATAAACATGTATGCTGAATTTGGTGGTTCAGATGTGTCAAGTGGAACTTGAGTTATTGCGTGGAAAATGTTACATAATGCGAAAATTAAAAAACTGTCCACCAAGGGGAGATAAGTCATCTGCAACTTTTAAAAATCAATAGGGGTCTTTGTCTTGCCGTGATAAACATGCATGCCTAAGTTGGTCACGGTCCGTCGAGTAGCACTCTAGTTATTTCGTGGACAAGCTGTGTCCATGGCCCGCCGGCCCGCCCGTACATGGTGAATACAAATACGTCCTCTATTTTTGTTTCGAACGGGCGTATACACAGATAGTACATGTATTGCATTAATAATATAATTCCATTATTTATTATACAATGTATTTGCAACTCAACTTTGAATTGATGTTATGTTTATAGCAAAACATAAAATACAAATGTACATGTGGGAATATTGTATTTTTGGTTCGTCGTGCATTTCGATACTGTTACATGTACGGGATTATTTTGTCCCGAAAATACTACATTTGGCCGAGAGAAAATATGTATTTGCAGAACAGACGCAACACATTAAAACACAATTGACAATGAGATTGAGTGCTGAAGATCCAATCGGACAAAGGGTTAAATTGTATTTGCAAAACAAAAGAAATAAATGCAAATGATAAAAACGTGAAAGTCCTCAGTGACCTTGACCTTGGGGAATCAAATATGAACACCCAGGGTAGTGAACCATCAATGCCAGACAGGCATGGATGACGTTTGGTGGTCCTGAGCCCAGAGAAAGCGGGAACTTTAAAGAATGTATAAACATATTGGCGAATAGGTGAATACGTCTACCCCACGCATGTGTGGGCGACACAAAAATCCCGTTTAAAAACTATGCAACTATTATATTGTGATAGTGGAGGAACTGTAATAGTACTATGGTGGCTCGTTAGGGACATTTCGTCTCTTCGTGGTGCCGGAACGAAGATTAGCGAAGAGAAGAAACGAGGTTTAATAATTAAACTTCGTCTTTTCGGCAAGCTAATGATCGTCTCTTCGCCCCGAAGGGACGAAAATTATCGCCCAAAAGGTCGATTAAATTTGCGCCGCGTAAATTTGCGCCTCTCGAATTAACACCCCTTAATCTTCGTTTCATCGTTTCGTCGCGACGCTGTTTAACGCCTGCAAGACGCGAATTTAGTGTCCTTAATCTTCGTTTCCTCGTTTCTTCGCCACGAGCAAACGATAATTTTCGTCCCAAACGATAATTATCGTCTCTTCGTCCCTTCACCCCCGAAAGGGGAAGAGACGAATATTAGCGCGTTCCGGTCGCACGTGCGCAGATCTGTACTAACAAGCAGACTGCCATTTTATAATTAATTAATAATATATCCGTGTTGTTTCTCTGGTTTTTTTTATGTATGACGTTTTAAATATGTACTGTGTATGTAAGATTACACGAATTGAAATTTGGTCTATCAAAGTGCATGTGGATTAAATTAATTCTATTAGTATCTACTTTCGGGTTTACCATGTTTACAGAAATCAAATCTGAAAATCAAAAGTAGCAATTAATATAATTAATTTAATGCACAAGTAATTTGATATCCAATCTGATTATATTATTCTTACTTATACAGTACATATATAAAACGGTAGACATAAAAAAAGAGAGACAAAACATTGATATATTATTAATTATTCATACAATGGCAGTCTTAATTGTTAGTACGCATCTGCGCATGTGTGACCGGAACGCGCTAATCTTCGTCTCTTTTATCGTTCCTTCGCGCGAAAAGACGAGGATTAAGAAGCGATAATTATGATTTCTTCGCGGTTTCGTTCCTTCGCCACGAAGGAACGAAACCGGCGAAGGAACGAAACCGCGAAGAAACGATAAATAGCGTCATGTAGGCGTAAAACAAAGAGACAATGCGACGAAACGAAGAAACGAAGGTTAAGGCGCTTATATTTGCCAGGCGTAAATTTGCAAATTATCGATCTGACAGGGCGATAATTAAAGTCCCTTCAGGGCGAAAAGACGAAGAAACGAAATGTCCCTAACGAGCCACCATATAGTACAGTGGAACCCCTCTAAACCGAACACCCTCCGAATGTGTCTTATTTAGATGGGTTTCAATGTAATGTATGTCATTGTCCTGTCTGTTCATAACAGAAAATGACAAGATGTGACCATCGAGTGTTTAATTACAATGGTATCTCTCTAAACCGGAAACCCTGAAGACCTCCCAAGGTGTCCGGTTTAGAGAGGTTCCACTGTATTGCCATTTTGCTATCACGGTTGTACTATTGCCAATGCCACTATTGATAGGTGCATAGCACATACCTTCATTGGCCGAATCTTCCATTATGAGTCTAACAGGTGTCCTATATGAATTTCCATCAGACTTCAAAATTTGATGCGTCTCCCGCGTCCATCCTTGCCTTCTGCGTTGCATTAATCCAGTTATCTAAAATGAAATTTAGTTGTAAGTTAAAAAGTTGTACAAAGTCATGAACAAAACAAAATTATAGAAAAATTCTCTTTTTTTTTCGAATGTATTAGAATGTCACATATATTTAATGTAATAAATAGTATTTCAGTGGAGCCTCTCTCAATTGGACATCCAGGAATAATTGACTTCAATGTAATGTATGTACAATTTATCTACATATATAATGGTACTGTTTCAAGATTGATAATTAACTAATATACTTATTTGTACATAAATGGTATGGTCGGTTGCCATCTAGCACCTGATCAAATCGAATAGCAGTATTATGTCAATCGAACCAAAACCCATGTGCCACTACTGCCTGTGTATAATGTGTCATTGAGTGATTACGGGGATATATAGCATCGGTACATTCCAACAACTTTTTACTAAATTACATTAAAGTGCGTTTTTGGCGGACGATTGAATAACTACTTGAAATATATATTTTCTTTTGTTCATATTAACATATCAAAACAACATATTGGACGTAAAAAGTCGATGCTTTGTTTTGCATAATTAACATGGAACATGTTGTAGAAAAGTACATACCTTTGCACAATATGTCGGCCTTCTCAAATAGTCAGGCATTCACTATGACTTATAAATCCAATGGCAATGAATGCTGAAATACCGCCCTGAACATTAATTGTGCCACAGGTTTCAAGGGCAATTTTGATTGGCCATCGACAGAGCGTGGTATAATAAATTATTATGTGACAGCTCAAGGGAAAAGGGAAGAGTTGAGTGATGGGAGTTTATTGTTGGTAACGTAAAAATTCTAGCATGTACAGTGGAACCCTACTAAACCGGACACTCGGGACAATATAGATGTTTACCTTAGATGTGTCGCTGTTATGTATCTCTGATTACAATGAATGTTCATGATTGCAAAACACTATCAATGAAGTATCATGAAGTGCTCACATGTCTGATTTACAGTGGAACATCTCCAAACCGGACACCTTGGGGGCAAACAAGGGTGTCCGGTTTGGAGAGGTCCGCTGTAGTTTACAACGTAATGATTTGGCAAGATTATTTACGCCAGGACATAACGTCATTAAAATCTGTTTTGTTTTTTTAACATACGAACAGTCTTCAATTTGATTTATTATTCGCTCGCCTTGCATCCACTTTCTGTGATAAACTGAAAATAAAACAACCAACAATTAGATAGCACACAACTCTCAAGAGATGGGAATCAGACACGGCAGCCAAATAATTCCGAGGATGAGGATACTAAATGACCATACATCGGCCCATAATGCCGTTACTGCTCTCTCTCTCCCGATAATTAGGCACTCATTGAAGTCAGATACTTGGGAATTAGACAGTATTTTCTTTCAGCATTTGTTTAATTCCAAATGTGTTGCCCCGAAGACACATGACCGTATCTCTAGGCTGGGTGTGTTAATCTGGTCGTACCAGCCATATTGCAAGAGAAATTACTGGGTATCAATTTCTGTTCCGGACCGCACTTTCAGACAAAACAAAACACGTACACTGTACGTTTTAGATAGGTTGTGTAACAACTATAGCTACTATGTAGGCGGAGCGTAATTTCGAGTTGTAGCTGTGAATTCGGATCCATGGACGATGCAGGTGGCTGACATTGGTCATGTGAGAGCCGTTATATAATCACTGCTGACTGATAGCAAATAAACCGCAAAATAATTAGTTGTTGACAGATCTGGCTGACGGTGGCGGTTCATAGAGTAAACACATTACATTTCCACTGTGTAAACCCCCGGGCGCGAAGGGTTTTCGGTAACTTCCGAGCGCACGAAACATTTGTTGTGCCAATATGTTTAGACATAGATACTGTATTCATCTGTGCATGATATACTTTTCACAATTCGCATAAAAAAGATGACCGCCAGTGAAAAAGACATCAGCTACCGTAATATTACATTATGGAACCAATAGTAGGCGCATCTCAATATATTTAACTCGTTCACCCCTAAGTAACTACTGGGACGATGTATCCCTGGTAACTGGAATGGAATTTGATATGCTAATTTTGCAACCAATTTAACCGTCACACAATGATTTTCAGACTTGTCCATTATGAAAAAGGAGTGTTTTTGTTTTAAAAAATGGGAATATTACTTGCAAAAAGTGCGGATCCCGAGGAGACATCTCGTCACGAGCTGGCTCATATTGATCTACACTATTTGCCAATACCACTATACAGGCCTGTGGTGTTGAAAGGGTTAATTAATAGCTGAACGGAACAGAACAGAACATACGTTTATTTAAAGTCAGGTTGCAAGGTAACAACATGACTGAATTTGGTAATCTATGTAGGTGGGTAAACATGGTTCTTTTAACGCACGGTGGATTTGTTTCGTATTCGTGTGGCAATTATCTGATACGTTTCAAATTTAAAGGTACATCCCAACCAAGTAGGCACAACATGTTCCTTATAGGAATTAAATAAGTTTATAATAGTGTCACTACATTCCACAAGTTCTAACAATTACATATGTCCGCTATACAGATATAATCATTTAGTCATATTATTTGTACTGATGATAGTCACTCGCGGTGTTATCAGGCTATTTTCATATATAAATGAGGCATGATATTTTTTAATTATTTATACTAATTAAATGCGTCACCTTATTTTCGACAGATTAAAGTATGATCAATGCACATCCAAAACATAAATACAGAGAATAAATAGTAATGTCCGTTAACATTTTAAGGAAACACGGTTATCACCCCTGCTAGCAGTGTGGAAATTTATCTCTGATATAAAATGTATAATAATGCCAATCAAAACGTGGGGTAATGGTCAATGAATGTTTATTTTACCAGAAAATGTCATATCTACAGAATATACAAAACTATCTATCTCCCTATATCATATCCTGACATGTGGCCTACTGAGTGGGCATGTACATTTAATGTGGGTACGCTGTTCCTGTGAGCTTAACGCGGCCATCTTGACTTGGGAGACGTCACGTTACAAGGTATCATCATGACGTCATGAACGTTGTCATTAGCTTGACGTTAGGTCTTACTCACAGGTGGAAGACTCGGACATAGGACCCAATAAATGGCTCATTTGAAAAATGTTACCCCATCCACCCATTTCCTTACAATATACAGTATAACCTTTCAAGGTTGGCAAGAGCTTGGGACAATGCCATAGACAGGCTTAGTTTCGGGCTCGCTCAAACACCACACGTTTCAAATTTTCTGCTGACTTACGACTCTGGAACATAATAAATGCCTTAGGTCCCCAAATATATTCACTTTAAACATCTGTGTTTAGTATATTGTTATAGTTACAAACGTTTTAGCTACCAGAGTTACAGAAAAATATCTCTTTCCGAAAGAATCCCACACACACATCGCCACCTGATTTGCTGCAGTATTGTAACGATCCAGTTTAGGATTTCCCGTGTCCTCATTATTGATCATTCTGCGAATATAACAAAGGAAACCCAAAAGTAAAGCTCACGGAAGGTTATGTCGAATGACTGTAGTATACAGAAAATACACCACTTGTCAGCAGTAGTTTACACCACTCTCGTGCTTACGGTAATACCATATATGGAGAAATGATGTCAGTAACGTCGCAATGACGTGTTCCGTCGGCCAATCAAATGCAGACACACCTCCTGAATCTCGAGACCGTCGCCTTCACAACGACCCGCCTCCAGAAATTAATTAGCACACATCTTCAATGTGTACGAACCCGATTTTTCGATATGATGTAATCTGTGACGTATTTTTTACGTAGTAACAAACGGACGGATTTTGATGATATGTAGCTCATCAAATACGATGACATATGTATTATATGGGTGCTCTGAAAGTTATGTACAATAACTTGTAACTTTCACAAAGAATCGAGTACCGTTTATTTCTTACATTCACGTGCTCTAGTTTTTATTTACATTTACGGTAACCGATTCTTCGTCAAAACGACATAATTATAAGATTAAAGCAGCTAATACAATAAAGGGCAATGTGTACCGCATTTGCTGCGGTATATTTCATAAAAATATATCATTCCATTAGAAAGATATTAAAGGAAATCTACTGTAAACACATCTAAAAAAACATGACATCACGCCGTTCGGAAACACGTACGTGATTCCACACCTTGCTCTCGGCCATATTTTACGCCTGATTCGCTTTGTTTTTATAAAGTATCGTGTGTGACATGCAAGAAAACGTTTCTTTAATCAGGTGAGCTGATTATCTTGAAACAATGCCCTCGTGATTGGGTCCTACCGCTAAACAAATTCAGTTTGCTACGCTCTATCTTTTGTTTCGCGTAAGGACCAAATCATTCGTGCATCATGTTACGATAATTAGCTCGTCTGGTTAAATAAACGGTAGTTTCTACATTTAAAACTACAATTACGAGTGTCCAATTTGTAATGTTTCATTACTGCATTAGCACAAGTAAAAGTTTACTGAGAATAAATCACACAGTCTGATCGAGTTATTTAATTATATTATACTTACATTATAGTCAATGTTTTTGTCATACTGTCCCTTTAAACAATAGTTAACAGAACCGTCGCCAGCGGTATCACACCAGTTTAGTGTCATCCGAATTATGGTGGGTGGGGGCTGATAGGGTGGGTGTGTCTTATTTTTTATTAAAAGTTGTTGTAAATAGTGTTAACAAACAATAGTTAATGATGTTTCTTCAACTATTATCAAATAAAAAATAATCTGGCATTACTGTTTAGGGACGGGTGGGGATTATATTCAGTAAAATCATTTTATATTGCCTGATGATCTCTGAACATGTAGAGCCAGTATTGTAACGATCCAGTTTAGGATTTCCCGTGTCCTCATTATTGATCATTCTGCGAATATAACAAAGGAAACCCGAAAGTAAAGCTCACGGAAGGTTATGTCGAATGACTGTAGTATACAGAAAATACACCACTTGTCAGCAGTAGTTTACACCACTCTCGTGCTTACGGTAATACCATATAATGATATATGGAGAAATGATGTCAGTAACGTCGCAATGACGTGTTCCGTCGGCCAATCACATGCAGACACACCCCCTGAATCTCGAGACCGTCGCCTTCACAACGACCCGTCTCCAGAAATTAATTAGCACACATCTTCAATGTGTACGAACCCGATTTTTCGATATGATGTAATCTGTGACGTATTTTTTACGTAGTAACAAACGGACGGATTTTCGATGATATGTAGCTCATCAAATACGATGACATAACTTCAAGATAGACAACACTGAATTGTTTCACAGAGCGGATGCACCTGTACAGTCTGATCTGGCTCTACACTGGTCTAACCACATGGTACCAAATACAAAGAGCGTGTAACCCAAAAATGAAAGGCATAAACAAATCACATTCATCGCCTATCTCTGCACAAGAATGGTATGTAACCGCATGTAACCAAATACAAAGAGCGTGTAACCCAAAAATGAAAGACCTAAAAAGTAATGAGATTCATTGCCAAACTCTGCAGAGCATGCTTTTAATACTGTTAACCCTTTGAACCCGAAAGCCCGCTATAGCGGTTTATGCAAACAGTGCAGTTCCAGATGATTTTTGCAAGTAATTTTCATATTTCTTAGAACAAAAACACCCCCTTTTCATAAATGGACGAATCTGAAAATCATTTTGTGACCATTGGATTGGTCGGAACATTAGCATATCACAGTCCATTCCAGTTCCTTAGGGTTGAAAGGGTTAAATTGGTGACAAACCATGTAACCTTCGTAATCCATGGTACATGTACCTACATGTATGCTATATAGTGGTTATAAATGGACATCAATGTGCACAGGTGTAGATTTTGGGATCTAATTGCGGTACTTGCAGACATTGACATTCGGCATGTTTCGGCTTTCCAGGGCTCCAGATAAGGAATTAGTAATTGAGTATTTTCACTCCATCATTTCTGAAGCAATTGGGTATTTCAAAATTTTAATTGGGTAAAATAAAATGACACTAGTCTACTGTTTACACATCAACAGAAAGCAATTATTGAATAGTTTGATTCGAAATGAACACATGTCTTGGCATTTCCTTAGAATTGTCTGCTAATGAAATTCCAAGATGTGTTTTCATGGAAAATAAGAAAAATATGCTATATAAATTTGTGGTCTGTTTATTGTTTTCTGCAGCTGGATAAAGGTACCACACAATTGTTATTGCTTTTTGATACTCGCTACTTCTGATTTCAATTGGTTTTTTGGCAATTTTAATTGGGTATTTAAGCAAATACGCAGCTTATCTGGAACGCTGGCTTTTCTTTGTTATTATTATATGTTGCTGTGGCTGGAGAAATGGGGCTTAAGGTTTTTGCCACCAGTACAGATCCAGCTCAGCCTGTGCATCCACATAATTATGGTCACGGCAGACCATGGTCAAGTCGGACCATGGTCAAGTCGGCCTATGGTCACCTCGGACCATGGTCAAATCGGACCATGGTCAAGTCGGACCACGTTGGTGGTCAAGTCAGACCGCATTTGCGTTAATGTTTTTTAAGTACCAAATATCTCCACAACAGATTGACTTGAAACTTCACATATCACCATCCATATTTATTAGGGTCCCTATAGGTTTCGCCCCGTCCGCCTGTTTATTATGCCCCCTAAGCGATAGCAAAGTGTGGGGGGGGGGGGCATATTGCATTGCTCTTGAGGTTCCGTATGTCCATTTACATTTACGTGAAAAAGTTTGTAAGAGTTTCTCTAACAAGTAATATCTTCAATATTACAGGATTGCTTCGATACTTGGACACTTGAATCACCTGAACTTTTGTCACACACCCGCCCATTGACACAACCTTGACCATGGTCATCATCGAAATTTCACTGAAACACTTAGCCATTTTGTTGCGTCAAAAAGATTGTAAGAGTTTCTCCAACATGTAATATCTTCAATATTACGCAACGAATTGCTTCCATACTTGGACACTAGAATCACCTGAACATTTGTCACACACTTTCGCCACCATTAACACGACCTTGACCTTAGTCACTTTCGAAATGTTGCTGAAACACTTAGCCATTTTGTTATGTCAACAAGTTTGTTAGAGTTTGTCCAGTTACAGTCCAGTATGCCACTGGGGCATATCCATGTTTTACAAACATAATGTCTAGTTTTTTGGCAGTTTTTGTAAGTGTCTGCCCTATAGGTCTAGTCCGTCTGTGTCCGTCCGTTTATTTTTTGAAAGTTTTTGTAAGAGTTTCTCAAATCACCTATTATTTATGTTTGCCTTCAGCTAATATGCCCCCGTCTCGGTAGAGCCGGAGGCATATAGTGTTCGGACTGTGTGTCTGTCCGTCCGGCACATTAAGAAGTTCGCCGGAGTTTCGAAATTCTGTTATAACTTCTATAATCCTTGAAGGATTACTTAAATATTTCAACACAGTATACCTGTGGACAAATGCCACACATCCATGCTGCCCTTAATAAGTATGACCTTCACAACTTTGAACTTTTTCCCACATTAAAAAGCTTGCCGGTGTTTCAAAATGCCACATATCCATGCTGCCCTTAATATGACATCAAATTGACCTTTTGACCCTGACAACTTTTTCCCTCTTTTTCTCAATTCTGTCATAACTTCTATATTCCTTGAAGGATTACTTAAATGTTTCAACACAGCATACTTGACCTTGACAACTTTGAACTTTTTCACACATTACTAAGTTCACCGGAGCTTCTCATTTCTGTCATAACTTCTATATCGCTTGATGGATTACTTTAATATGTCAATACATCATACTTGTCGACAAATGCCACACATCAACACTGCCCTTAATATCACCATGACATTTTGACCTTCATAAATGTGCTTGTGAATACTTATCACTTTGGTTAATTAACTTTGCCACAGTTTCTCAAATCTGCCACCGGGGGCATTCGTGTGCCAGCAGGCCACATTTCTTGTTGTAAGAGTTTCTCAAATAGGGGCCCTAAGTGCGTCGACAGGCTACATTTCCTAGTGTCTGTTTGCCTTCAGCTAATATCTTCATATTGCACACATGCATTACTTAGTTACGATACGTCCTTCCACGTTAATACAATTACCCTTGTTACTGATCGCACCGCCCGTCTGTCTGTTTATTAGGCCCTGTCGAGAATCGGCGGTGCCCTATAGGTTTCGCCTTGTCTGTCTGTCCGTCCGTTTATTTTGTAAACGTTTTTGTAAGAGTTTCTCAAATCACCTATGATTTCTGTTTGCCTTCAGCTAATATCTTCATATTGCACACATGTATTACTTAGTAATGATACATCCTTTCACATTAATACAATTACCCTCGCTGCTGATCATTTGTACGGCCATCCGTCTGTCTGTTTATTTTTTTTGAAAGTTTTTGTACGAGTTTCTCGAATCACCTATAATTTCTGTTTGCCTTCAGCTAATATCTTCATTTTGCACATATTCATTACATCCTTCCACATTAATACAATTACCCTCGCTACTGATCATACGTCCGTCCGTCTGTCTGTCGGTTTATTTTTTTTTAAAGTTTTTGTAAGAGTTCCTAAAATAGGGGCACTACGTGCGTCGACAGACCACATTTTCTACTTCCATTCTATAGCCCACCCATGCGGCCCCAATGCCCAAGGTTAAGATCAAATTACTTTGAAATTTGCGTTAAATTTCTTTTTGTAAAATCTACGTTAAAGTTTTTTAAGTACCAAATATCTCCACCATCCTAAATCCGAATGACTTGAAACTTACATGTCCTATCCAGAGCTCCAGTTAAGGTGCGTAATTTGACCGACTTGGGGTGAAATTTCTTCATCAAAAATGGCAAGTTGGGAGTCCTTTAGAATCGTCTCATTGAGACGATTCTAAAGCACTCACAACTTGCCATTTTTGATGGAGAAATAAGAAATTTACCTCCAAATTACACACCTTAACTGGAGCTCTGCTATCTCTGTTACCGCAAGTCGGATTGGCTTGAAACTTCATATGCTCATTTATCATTTATCATCATCTATATTTTATTTTTATAGCCCATCCAGGTGGCCCATATGCTCACGGTCAAATGACTTAGAAATTAAAAGTCTGGGTTTTTTTATATTGAATGTTTTTGAGGGGTACATACTCCATCGGTGTTACTGGTTTCTTGTTTGTTAATTTTACTAATCCCAAACAACTGCCACATATTTGTATCATATTCTTGTTTCCAGGGCTCCAGATCAGGAATTAGTAATTGAGTATTGTCACTCCATTATTTCTGGAGCACTTGGGTATTTCAAAATTGTAATTGGGTAAAATAAAATCACACACTGTTTACACATCAACAGACAGCAATTAGTGAATAGTTTGCTTCGAAATGAAAACATGTATTGGCATTACATTTGAATTGTCTCCTTGGAGACAATTCTAATGAAATTCCAAGATGTCTTTTCATAGAAAATAAGAAAAATATGCTAGACATGTATCTGTGGACTGTTTATTGTTTTCTGCAGCATGAGAAACGTACCACAACATTGTTATTGCTTTTTATATGCCCGTTTGAAAAAACGAGACATATTATGTATTCATCTTGTACGGGCGGGCGGGCACAGCTTGTCCGCACAATAACTAGAGACCTGCTTGACGGATTTTAACCAAATTCGGTATACATGCTTATCACGGCAAGATGAAGAAGCCTATTGATTTTTAATTTTTGCACTCTGTTTCCTTGTCCACGCAATAACTCAAGTTCTACTTCACCGATCGTAAACAAATTCGGTATACATGTTTATCACGGCAAGACGAAGAAGCCTATTTATTTGGACAGATTGTGACCAAATTCAATATACATGTTTATCACGGCAAGAATCCTATTATCTCCCCTTGTTAACTGCCTCACCTCGACGGGCGTATATTGTGACCTTCGGCACTCTCGTTGATACTGGCTACTTCTGGAGCTCTGAGTTTCCCTTTTGCTGTACCTCATAGATAATGCGTATGACCCGGATGTGGATGCCACTGAGCTATGGATAGACAAGCGGGTCATCAACACCTACAACACGCTCACCTTTGTCGACAATGGAAACGGAATGAACGAGGACAAGTTGACCAAAATGATGAGGTAATTAAATAACAGAGCTCCTGCAATTACTTAGATTTGCAATAAAAGTTTTACATTTTTAGCTCGACTATTCGAAGAATAGTTAGAGCTTATGTAGTCACCCCGGCGTCGGCGTCGGGTGCCGGCGTTACCGTCACGCCTTGGTTAAGGTTTTTAGTCAAGCTTGTATATGGAATACTCCTGGCCCTACACCCACCATACTTGGACAACTTCATCTCCTAGTGATGTACATCAACAACCCCTGACCTAGATTTGACCTTGACCTACACTTAACCTTGAATTACTTAGTTAATTCCCCTGGGTTAAGGTTTTTAGCTCAACTATTCGAAGAATAGTTAGAGCTTATGTAGTCACCCCGGTGTCGGCGTCGGCGTCGGCGTCGGCGTCGGCATCACCGTCACGCCTTGGTTAAGGTTTTTTAGTCAAGCTTGTATATGGAATACTACTGGCCCTACACCCACCATACTTGGACAACTTCATCTCCTAGTGATGTACATCAATAACCCCTGATCTATATTTGACATTGACCTACATTTCCTCTTGAGTTGCTTAGTTAATTCCCCTTGGTTAAAGTTTTTAGTCAACCTTGGTTAAGGTTTTTAGTCAAGCTTGTACATGGAATACTACTGTGCATACAGACACCATACTTGGACAACCTTTTCTCATAGGGATGTACATCAATAACCCCCGATCTATATTTGACCTTGACCTACATTTCCTCTTGAATTACTTAGTTAATTCCCATTGGTTACAGTTTTTAGTCAAGCTTGTATATGGAATACTACTGGCCCTACACCCACCATACTTGGACAACTTCATCTCCTAGTGATGAACATCAACAACTCCTGACCTATATTTGACCTGACCTACATTTAACCTTGAATTACTTAGTTAATTCCCTTTGGTAAAGGATTTTGGTCAACCTTGGTTAAGGTTTTTAGTCAAGCTTGTAGATGGAATACTAGTGTGCATACAGACACCATACTTGGATAACTTTTTCTCATAGGGATGT
Organism: Conchocele bisecta; assembly: GCA_029237695.1. Lineage (NCBI taxonomy): Eukaryota > Metazoa > Mollusca > Bivalvia > Lucinida > Thyasiridae > Conchocele > Conchocele bisecta. The sequence continues at coordinate 71,301,878 of CM055265.1, read as the reverse complement.
ACATCAATAACCCCTGACCTATATTTTACCTTCACCTTCCCCTTGGTTAAGGTTTGTACTCAAACTTGGTTATGGTTTATAGTCAAGCTTGTATATGGAATACTCCTGGGCCTACAGCAACCATACTTGGCATTGACCTACTTTTACCCTTGGATTACTTAGTTATTTCCCCTTGGTTAATGTATTTAGTCGAGCTTGTATATGGAATACTCCAGGGCCTACAGCAACCATACCTTGAATTAGTTACTTAATTTCCCTTGGTTAAGGTTTTTAGTAAACCTTGGTTAAGATTTTTATGCAAGCCGCGGCCACCTTGTTTGTCAAGCTATGTGTACATCGACAACACTCTTAGTCGAGCTATGCTGTTCTCCTACAGCTCTTGTTAAAGATTACCGTAACTTCTAAACTTGATTGGTCATTTCTGACTGTGTCATTCACTTGAAGTTTTGCATTTGCTCCTAGATTTGACAATTTTCTTTAATAATGTTGAATAGAAAATGCCCTTTGGAAATGATTCTAAAGTGCTGTGTTGTTGATGAGAACGATGGCATCAGGGCTCCAGATAAGGAATTAGTAATTGAGTATTTTTACTCCATCATTTCTGAAGCAATTGGGTATTTCAAGTTTTAATTGGATAAAATAAAATCACACTACTGTTTACACATCAACAGACAGCAATTATTGAATAATTTTCTTCTAAATGAAACATGTCTTGGCATTTCATTAGAATTGTCTCCTTGGAGACAATTCTAATGAAATACCAAGATGTGTTTTCATGGAAAAATAAGAAAATATGCTATATTTGTGGTCTGTTTATTGTTTTCTGTAGCATGATAAAGATACCACAAATTTTTCATTGCTTTTTGATACTCACTACTTCTGATTTCAATTGAGTTTTTGGCAATTTTAATTGGGTATTTACGCAAATACGCACCTTATCTGGAGCTCTGTCAGCATTGTAATCATTATGTTTAATGATATAGCAAATGGCTAAAGACTGCTCTCACTCAATGAACTGGTCAATGTAAATAGACAATTTTACACAAGATGCATGATCACGTGGTTACAACAACAACAACAATAGCTGAAAGTGTTGAAATCTCGCCCACTCCAAAGTAAGTATTATTTGATATCTATCTCAATATGCAACGGATTTTGATGAAGTATAGCGCAGCAAACACGTCTTCATGAGCTGCATTGTGTTGTTCCGGGAGTTCGGCACATACTTATGTCGTTTTTGCGAAGAATCGATTTCCGTGTCTATGTCTACAGACGCGGAAATCTATTCTTCGCGAAAACGACAGAAGTTTGGGCCAAAGTCCCGGGAGTTCGGCACAGACTTACATGTATGTCGTTTTTGCGAAGAATCGATGATTTCCGTGTCGGACACCACCAAATGCAGCTTAACAAGACGTGTTTGATGCGCCATTTTTCATCAAAATCCATTTAATAATAAGAACAAAATAACAGAATATGTACTTTAAATCAGAGAGCTTCAGTTTCAGTACTTGTTGTTGTTGTTGTAACCGTGTGATCATACATGTACACCTTGTTACATAAGTGATGATTTAAAATGAGTTTAGCGATTTCATAAGAAACAATGATATGCCAAGTTTCTTAACACTTTCAACCCTAAATAACTGGAATGGACTGTGATGTGTTAATTTTCCTACCTATCCAATCGTCACAAAATGATTTTCAGACTAGTCCATTTATGAAAAGGGGGAGGGTTTTTTTCTCTATAAAAAAAATATGAAAGATAGTTGCAAAAAGTGCAGATCCTGATGAAGACGGTTCGTCACGAGCCTGCTCATCTGGATCTACACTTCTTGCCAATACCACTATACAGGCATGTGGTGTTGAAAGGGTTAATCGCCTCAGTCAACAACTTTTCATTATCATAGAAACCAACACAACTGTTAGATTATATTATTGCATAAGCACAGTATTATACCTGGGTAGCAGATGGGTGCAAGAGATGTGTATCGAAATACATTAGTATCGTAGTAAACCAGTGTAGCCATATTAAAGTCGATAGACTGTCATACTCTTTGTTTGTAGGAAACCATTATGTTTTTGCATGTATATGTTTTCCAAAATAATATGTTTTCCCGAATATTAGCTTTACCATAATAACCCTAATTATTAGGACACTAAGGGGTTTCCCAAAATAAATTGTATCCAAATATATAATTATTGCGATAAATCAATACAGCCCTACTATCCATAAACATTGGGACACTCTTTTTGTCGAGCCTGCTTGCGGAAAGCGAGACATAATTGATCACTGGAAAAGTCGCGGGAATACTGGACGAGGCCTTCGTCTAGTATTCCCGCGACGTTTCCAAGTTTATACCCCGATAAATTCCACAAAAAGGCTATTCATTCACTGGAAAAGTCGCGGGAATACTGGACGAGGCCTTCCGGCCTTCGTCCAGTATTCCCGCGACTTTTCCAAATGATGTCCGGGTGTCAGTGCGTGCGTGCGTCCGAAATCTGCAATAAAGTTTTTAAATACCATCAAATGCCTCGGTGGGCTCGACATGCGGGCCGCGGCCATCTGGTTTGTGGGAGTTATTACAGTATTACGGTACTGGTCTTCAGTTTTGGGTACTGAGAGAACGTTGAGATGGTGTTGGTATAATGTGAATAAATGCGTTTTAAGGTACATGTTGTTTTGAAGAGATAAATGTCTCATTAACATGTAGTATGAAGGAAATTGTGATATTCAAATGATTTGGTTGATTTTTGTCTCGCCTGCGAAGCGGAAAGCGAGACATAGGTTTTGTTTTTCCGGAGTCGGCGTCGGCGGCGTCATCATTCAATGTTAAGTTTTCGTGTTACGGTCATTGTTCAATGTTAAGTTTTCGTGTTACGGTCATTGCTTCAACACCATATCAGCTACAGTCATCAAACTTTATATATACCTTTACTATGATATGTAGATAAATATAGGACTATTAAAAAAGATTCCGGGCTCCAGGGTCAAGGTCAAACTCTATTTCTTTCTATGCTACAAACTGAACATTACACGATCGTGTTCACCCGGTGCTACGGGTCGATGAGCGTGGCGATGCTGTCACAGACCTACCTCACCGCCATACAGGCCGAATGTGTCCTGGTGCCAATTGTTACATGGGACCTTAAAACCAATATCCTTTTTTTAGCTTGACTATTTGGGGAATATGGTGTTAAGAATAGGGCGTTAAGAGTTAAGATTAACTGGATATGAATATTATTAATTAAGGCAAGTTTGGGTAGGTTTAACAATAACCAACAACATATTAACACTTTCACAGAAATTATTGGAGAAAAAAATTATGCTGGATTTTGTTGAAGCTGCTAAAAAAACTGACTTCTTTTGAGGGGGTGAGTAGGAACATTTTTCACCAATTTCCTCTTTTCTCACAATATGCTGCTCACGCCCCTGCATGTTAAATCCCCATATACATGTCTATGGGGATTTAACATGGGCACATTTTTCTAATTTCACAAATAGTGGACCGATTTTCAAAATTTAACTTTCTTAGTTTGATCATCAATAAAGTTTTGATAAAATATAATATTATAATTTTTTTTATTGTTTTTGCATTGTTTATATACCTGTAAAATTTGGGCATGTTTCATGAAACAGACATATGCATATGCAGCCTATGCTCAATAAATGTAAATCCAATAATTGTTTACAAAAAAACATTGTTAATGTGAAATTTACAGACTATCATAATTTTGCACTCACATTTTAATCGTACGAAGTTTAGTGAAACGGCCCTTAGCTACATGAAACATCTTTCCTTAGCACGTATCAGAGACGCGATCACACAGCGACGCAGAGAGCAACAACATCAAGGCCATCCTGAAGCACTCAATCTTCAGAAGTGAGCACGAGTTGCTGGCCGAACTCAATGCTCTCGGCACAATGAAAACCGGCACCAATATCATCATTTACAATTTGAAAGTGTAAGTGGGCTATAGCAGTCTCCGCAAAACTGCCAAAACTTTACAGGACATTCAGTCTGATGAACTGGGAATTTTAGCAGCCCGAAAAAAAAAACATTTATAAAAATAAAATTGATTTTTTTGTGGTATTTAAAGGTACATGCCCACTCAGTAGGCACAACATGTTCTTTATATCAGAGACGTCATCTGATACATTTTCTGGCAAAATATACAATCATTCACCATTACCCCACAAATTGATTGGCATTATTATACATTTTATATCAGACGTAAATTTCCACACTGATATCGGGGGCGATAACCGTGTTTCCTTAAATGTTAACGGACATTACTATTTATTCTCTGTATTTATTTTTTGATGTGTACTGATCATACTTTATAATGTGTCAAAACTATTATTTTTTCAGGTGACACATTTAATTAGTATAAATAATAAAAATAATATCATGCCTCATTTGCATATGAAAATAGCCTGATACCACCGCGAGTCACTATCAGTAAAATAAATATTACTAGCGGGCACTCATAATTTTTAGAACAGGTGGAAGAGTGACACAATTATATACTTATTTAATTCCTATAAAAAACATTTTGTGCCTACTGAGTGGGCATGTACAGAGCTCCAGATAAGCTTTGTGTCTAAAGCGTACTACACCCCCGGATTTTAAAATCATTGTATATTTTACTGTTACAAATGGATTATTGATTTTCTTCAATACTAAATAGGGAACAAATGATAAAAAAATATAACAAATTTAAACATTCACTTATTTGAACTGCAAACTGAAAAGCCAACAATATTACCGGACATGTTTTTTGCAGAGACAGGGATTCCGCTGGCGATCGCCACTTTCGCAATTGGCGATAAAAATAAACAATTGGCGATAAAAAATTACAATTTTCGAAAAATAATCAAAAAAACTATTATTTTTTTTAATTTTATTTTTTCGAAAATTGTAATTTTTTATCGCCAATTGTTTTTTTGAAGTGGGGATTTTTTTATTTTCCCCAGCGGAATCCCTGAGAGACTGATATACTATATTATAGTGGTATGTACATATGCATGTCCGAGTCTCAATGTACCGGTATTCAAAACTAACGTATTCTCTATTTTCAGTGACAAGTCTGGGACATTTGAGCTGGACTTTGAGAGCGACAAGTGGGACATTCGGAACCCCGAATCGCACCTTATTGACCTGTCGTCCATCAACCGACCAATACACACAGCGTCTCCCAAATACCGGCGCTCACTCAGGGTCAGTTGAGTGTACATTGTCGTTGCAGCATGTAGATCGTACGAGCGGGATTCCACTGGTTTGTGTGGGTGGCAGGTGGGAGCACACGATGGGTAATTTAACGATTGGGGTTCATCCTTACCGGAATCCCGACTGTAGGCCTGGTTTGGCCCTCACATTAACCTTTGAATATAGGTGAAGGCGCTTAGCATTACACAAATATGTAGCAAGTCAACCGAAATCTCATAAATACCCGATTTGTGGCGGCCATCTTGAAAATATGATAATTATATACTGAATATTAGTGTAGTTTACGTAAATTCTTTAATATATCCATCAGAAATGTTTTTAACAACTTGCACCAATTTCCAAGTTAAGGACCATGACCTATTGGCTCATATATTGGCAATTTTCGACTTCCGTCAAGCATAAAGTTCAATGACCTTGAAATGACCTTGAACTTGGTTTAATAAATGGCACCCGGATTTTTTGGAAACCTTATACATTCAAGTTTATAAAAAAACCGGGTGCCATAAATTAACACGAGGTGCCGGAATCTTATATATATACCTACAATTGCCCCTGGACTAGAAGGCAAACCGCCTAACTTTAGTTTACCGAACTCATGTAGATAAAACATTTATTTATAGCCAAATTGCAAACCGCCTAACTTTAGTTTACCGAACTCTTGTAGTTAAAACGTTTATTTATAGCCAAATTGCAAACCGCCTAACTTTAGTTTACCGAACTCTTGTAGTGAAAACGTTTATTTAGGGCCAAATTGTTTTATTTCGTTATATTTAAAGTTTTCAACGGAGATAATGGCCAAAAATGAAAAATTATCCGGTTGATGTAATTTGGAAGTGATACAACAAATTTCGCGTTTGTAGATTACAGAATATAGGAGAAAAGGGTGGTTACAAACTTGTTCACAAATCGCGGATAACCAATATATTAGCCGATCTATAAATAGATTGGCTAATAACAAATCCACTGGTTTGTGTATGTGACTGTGACAGGAGAACTGGGGCCCGTTTCACTAAACTTCTTATGACTAAAATGTTCGTAAGTGCAAATTTAAGATCGTCTGTAAATTTCAATTTATGGATTTACATTTATTGAGCATAGGCTGTAAATCCAATAATTATTTACAAGAAGACAATGTTAATGTGAAATTTATAGACTATCATAATTTTGCACTTACGAACATTTTAGTGGTACGAAGTTTAGTGATTAGGATTTATGGGATTTATGACCAGTGTAGCTCCTGATCAAATAGCTATCTCATGTAGCCTTATAACGATCTATATTGCTTGCTAGAAGCATGATGGGTGCTTCATTGAACGAATGGTGAACAGCGCAGATTGATCTGGATCTACACTGGTCGCAAAATCCATAAGCCCCATTTTTTCAGTCACAGTCTCATACGACCGTGCTGTTGAATGGATTTTAAACCCAAATCAATCTGCTGAAGAAAAAAAAAACAAAATGCACTTTTTTTTTTGCAGGTGGCTAAATTTACCCTAGCAGGCCGTCAAGTATCCTATTTTTTCCTATTTTCTGAGCAGTTCCTATTTTTTCCTATTTTCTGACGAAATATTCCTATTTTTCATATTTTCTGGCCTTTTTGAAAAGCCCACATTTTTGCCAAATTTAACTGAGCATGACAGTGAAATTGACTACATGTAGATAAATACTGTACATTGTAACATATCTACACAACTATTATTGCATAACACTAGTATTCAACTGTGTTAGATGGCTAGGCAATTTCCTGTGCCATTTTCCAACTGTTCATTGTTCAAATTGTGCCCAAATTTGCATTTTCCATTAATTGTAAAGTAGTTTGTACTTTGTAAATTAGAAGGTAATAAATATTTGCTGACCTGTGTACAAACTATTGAAAGGCATTAGCGTTCCTTGCCACCAGAGCTGCTTTTCATTCCCCCGGTATATAAAGTAGATCGAGGGTTATATATCTTTCGAATATCCGTCTGTTCATTTGGAAAATTTGCGTGAAAGATTTTACGTACTTTATGTCTCTGCAACCCCGTTATGGATTGACATTAAAATTGATATGCATGTTTATCATCCTCCCTATATTAATTGTACACAATACCCATAGTCCCCACATTTTCAAGGTCAAATTATGTAGAGATTTGCTTTAAAGATTTATGTAAAATTCCATTTTTAAGTACTTTATAACTCTGCAACATTCACCCTTCACTAGATTAGCTTAAACATTCATATGCATTGATACAGTTTTCCAAATAACGCACCAAATCATGTCTTCGTAATTCAATGCTGACTTACGATTTCTCTCCACACTACATGTGTACTCCCGACTTTATATGACCTTGGCTATTGAATGGAGATTAAACCCCATTTCATCATCCTCATCCTGTCTTCATGATGTGGTTAAATCTTCATAGCAAATAAATGCATAATCATTAACTTTAATATACTAAATACTGTTCATACCGGAATGTAATGTGAACTTGCTACAAGATTAAATAAGTATATACTTATGGGTGCTGGATGTGGTGATGTGCCTTACATCAGGATGAATAGTTCCACAGTTACATTGTATGTTGCCCCGTGTGGGACATCAGGAGTAGAATAGTGCACAGTATCCTATTTCTCATTCTCAAATTATTTGGATATCTTGGCCATTTGATTTGGTATGCTAAGGGCGTCTGTCACACAATCAGGAGTGATTGATCTGAAAATGAATTTATTTAAAATTTATTATGCACCCACTAATTTATTGGGGGGCATTATGTTTTACACTGTCTATCCATCCGTGCATGCGTCCGTTCGTCCGTAAGGCAATGCATAAGTTTTCAATAATTCCTTAAATCCTTCACCAATTTCAATAATATTTTCCCACAATGTCTGTCTAGGGATGGTGCTTTGTTTCGCATACGACCCACGCCCGAAAACCCAAGGTCAATGTCACTGGGGACTTGTGTTCACCTTGTTTGTTTAAGTTTGTAATGTTTTCTCAATAATTCATTAACTCCTTCACCAATTTCAATAATATTTACCCACAATGTCTGCCTTGGGATTAGCTTGAGCTTTGTAATAACGGTGCCCTTTTACTATCAAGGCTGCAGGTGGGGGCATCCATGTTCTATGAACACATGTTCTAGTTAGTAATATAAATAAATTTATCCCGTCAACACAGTGCGTATGTGCCGTGAAACACGGTGCCGTGAAACATTTTTGATATCCAGTCAATACAATTTTTGCATTTTACAGCCATTTGAAGGTGTTGACAGTATAAATAGAATAGTAGGTTAGTGCTATCTGGCGCGGCACGGAAACGGGATGTGCTCGGCAGAGCCTCGCCCATCCCGTTTCCTGAGCCATGCCAGATATTTTTTCCCATTCACGGCACTAACCTACTATTCTCTATGTTCAACCAATTCATCAATGATGATTATGATGTGATTGCTGCTAATGTCTGCCTGGTTGTAAGCTGCTTTAATACCACCCTTTTGTCATTCTGTGTTTGAAAACAATATATGTGGAGATTGGTCACTGCTGTCTCCAATTCCTAGAAACTAACTGCTGAAGGAATTATTATTATGTCCTACATGTAGTTTAATATTGTAAGTGGTGACTAACAATAACAGACCTAGACAATGATTTTCGTGTTGTAAGGGCACTTGAAATCAAATCAATACATAAATTTGGTGCTGAATTGGCAAATACAGGTGTATTCACTTAAGTTGCAACTTTCTGAGCCTGAAACACCAATACATAGTCAATATTATGATATGTGGTCCATTTTGTCTGGCTATATGCATATATTCCTTGTCTATTGTGGTCTTGTTAGCTAACCAACTTAATGTTTTGCCAGCTTGTGTAATAGCACATATTATCATCCTCAAACTTGCTGAGAATGCAGGAAATGGCGTTTCAGTCCTCTTCGATTTCAAAAAAAATCCCCAAGACTGGGACCTGAGAATGCAGGAAATGGCGTTTTACGCCTCTTAAGCTTAGACCGATTTTAAACATTAAAGACATGCATTATACAATAATTCCAGCACAAAAATATTTACACAATTCCCTAACATTTGATTGGCCCGTAGCAAGTCTCTGTCCAAAATTTATATCCCAGTAAACTCCCACGCCGAACTACTTTCCGTAACCGTGAGGCGCAGTTAAAATAATTCTTAAGAAAACGGAAAATAAACACATTTTCTTGATGAATTTATTTCAAATGCTGGAATTATAAGGAATTAATGGCCTTTTTGTGGAATTTATCGGGGATATACACTTGGAAAAGTCGCAGGAATACAGGACGAGGCCTTAATGACAAATTGCAGTTGGCGCAACAATTTCATTTTATCATTATATGGACGGTACGGGAGTAATTGCAAGAGTTACCGTTCGCAACTAGGGGGTTGTCCTATTTTTTGATCAACTATATGATTACAGAGCAAATGTTTTTTTACGATTCGCAGATTTTGTAGAAATATTTAGTATACGAAATGAAGATTTCATAAAATATCAATTTATTCTAAACAGCATAAGTTCAGTATGGAGTGAAACAATACAAAAAAGAACGAATTAACTTTCCCTCTAACACTGAAGCCCTAATATCAAAAATAGAAAACTGCAAATGTGGTGTTAACAAATTACTACTGAGATATATCACAAATAAACCGGAAAAAAGCAGAAATAATGGCCAACTGAATTAGCACCCCCCCCACCCACCCCTCCAGATCCACCCCTGTCGTGACATTGAATTTGAATAATTTTTAAACTATTTGAAGTACAGAATAGCCTTAGAAGAAGAAATATCCATTAAAAAAGATAAACAACATAATAATTGAGTAGGGTAGGTTTGACAATTAATATGTTTATAGCGCCACATAACAATCCAGTACATTATTTACACGCATTTAACCCTTAGAAGGCGAAAACCGAAAACTGTCGTCTGCTGTTGCAATTTATTTTGTATTTTTATGCCCCCGCCACCGAATGGTGCTTGACATTTCACACACGCATTGCTCCAATGGTCCTCTACCGCCCTGTGACAAATCCACATTCGTCCCGCCCCTGCTAAGCCCAGGGTCAAGGTCACAGACTTGGTGCGTTCGAAACCTTAACGCTGGGCAAATGCCTTATAATTTCTGTTTCCTTGCTCGGATCTGCTTCACATTTCACACACGCATTGCTCCAATGGTCCTCTACCGCCCTGTGACAAATCCACATTCGTCCCGCCCCCGCTAAGCACAGGGTCAAGGTCACATACTTGGTGCGTTCGAAACCTTAACGCTGGGTAAATGGCTTAATAAGCCCCCGCCACCGAATGGTGACGGGGGCATATAGTGTTACGTACGTACGTCCCGAAACCTTAACGCTCGGGTAAATGGCTTATCATTTCTGTTTCCTTGCTCAGATCTGCTTGACATTTCACACACGCATTGCTCCAATGGTCCTCTACCGCCCTGTGACAAGGTCACATACTTGGTGCATTCGAAACCTTAACGCTGGGTAAATGCCTTATAATTTCTGTTTCCTTGCTCGGATCTGCTTAACATTTCACACACGCATTGCTCCAATAGTCCTCTGCCACACTGTGACAAATCCACATTCGTCCCACCCCCGCTAAGCCCATGGTCAAGGTCACAGACTTGGTGCGTTCGAAACCTTAACGCTCGGGTAAATGGCTTACAATTTCTGTTTCCTTGCTCGGATCTGCTTAACATTTCGAACACACATTGATCCAATGGTCCTCTGCCACCCTGTGACAAATCCACATTCGTGCCCCCCACACCCCCCACACCCCCCCCCCCCGCTAGCCCAGGGTCAAGATCAAAGACTTGGTGCGTTCGAAACCTTAACGCTGGGTAAATGCCTTATAATTTATGTTTCCTTGCTCGGATCTGCTTCACATTTCACACACACATTGCTCCAATGGTCCTCTGCCACCCTGTGACAAATCCATATTTGTGCCGCCCCCGCTAAGCCCAGGGTCAAGATCACAGAGTTGGTGCGTTCGAATCCTTAACGCTGGGTAAATGCCTTATAATTTCGGTTTCCATGCTCGGATCTGCTTCACATTTCACACACGCATTGCTCCAATGGTCCTATGTCACCCTGTGACAAAACCAGATTCGTGCCGCCCCCGCTAAGCACAGGGTCAAGGTCACAGACTTGGTGCGTTCGAAACCTTAACGCTGGGTAAATGCCTTATAATTTCTGTTTCCTTGCTCGGATCTGCTTTACATTTCACACACGCATTGCTCCAATAGTCCTCTGCCACCCTGTGATAAATCCACATTCGTGCCGCCCCCGCTAAGCCCAGGATCAAGGTCAAACTCTTGGTGCGTTCGAAACCTTAACACTGGGTAAATGGCTTATAATTTCTGTTTCCTTGCTCGGATCTGCTTCACATTTCACACACGCATTGCTCCAATTGTCCTCTGCCACCTTGTGGCAAATCCACATTTGTGCCGCCCCCGCTAAGCCCAGGATCAAGGTCACAGACTTGGTGCGTTCTAAACCTTAAAGCTGGGTAAATGCCTTATAATTTCTGTTTCCTTCCTCGGATCTGCTTCACATTTCACACACGCATTGCTCCAATGGTCCTCTGCCACCCTGTGACAAATCCACATTCGTGCCGCCCCCGCTAAGCCCAGGGTCAAGGTCACAGACTTGGTGCGTTCGAAACCTTAACGCTGGGTAAATGCTTTATAATTTCTGTTTCCTTCCTCGGATCTGCTTCACATTTCACACACGCATTGCTCCAATGGTCCTCTGCCACCCTGTGACAAATCCACATTCGTGCCGCCCCCGCCAAGCCCAGGGTCAAGGTCACAGACTTGGCGCGTTCGAAACCTTAACACTGGGTAAATGCCTTATAATTTCTGTTTCCTTGCTCAGATCTGCTTCACATTTCACACACGCATTGCTCCAATGGTCCTCTGCCACCCTGTGAAAAATCCACATTCGTCCCGCCCCCGCCAAGCCCAGGGTCAAGGTTACAGACTTGGTGCATTTGAAACCTTAACGCTCGGGTAAATGGCTTATAATTTCTGTTTCCATGCTCGGATCTGCTTCACATTTCACACACGCATTGCTGCAATGGTCCTCTGCCACCCTGTGACAAATCCACATTCAAATATGCCTTGTTTTCTTTGGCTGCCAGCGGGGGCATTCGTGTGCCGATAGGCCACATTTCTAGTATCTAAATAAAAACATGGTTTGGCAGCATTTTAGAATCATTTCCATTGGAAATGATTCTAAAGTGCTGTCAAACCATGTTTTAGATAAGAAAAATGCAAAATAAAAAATAAACAGCAGACGACAAATTTTAATTCAGCACTGTAAGGGTTAATATAGTAATCAAGCTAAGTGTATCTGAATTGTGTGCCAGGTATCAACTTAGGGAGGGATATCTTTATTTCCTTTCATTCTACTATATTTTTCTGACCATTTCTCTAAAGAAAATACACTATATACTTCATGTAATGTCAAATGTTTTGTGCTATGTATGCATGTGAACATATATGATTGTACATGTTGTATTTAAACGTGAATAAACAATTTGATGGGGAAAACAAATTAACTCTTACTTTTTTTGTCGTCTGCTGTTTATTTTCTATTTTCCAGTTTTGTCATCAAAACATGCTTTGACAGCCCTTTAGAATCATTATGTCTCCCCATGAATGGGGAGACATATTGGTTTTGGCTTGGTTGTCTGTCCGTCTGTCCGTCCGTCTGTCCGTCACAAAATTTGTGTCGTGCATATCTCCAAAAGTTTTTGAGTTACAATCGTGAAACTTTACAGGAATACTTGTCATCGTGTGAAGTTGCGCACCTGGGTTTTTGGATGCGGATTCATCCTGTATTTACGGAGTTATGGCCCCTGACTTAGACAAAATTAAAAGAAATGTAATAACGCAACATTATGAGAACATGCAACATGGGGAAATACACATACATATCGTTGAATGGCGGAATCTAATGCAACAACATGAACTATAAAATTTGATTACATGAGTTTTGCAACAGTATGGGGAAAGCTATTTCACATAAATGGGCTTTCGTTGTGCAACAACAGACTGTGTTTAACAATCATACTAATCCAATGTAATAAATATGTAAACAAAACTATTGCAGAAACTACGCTGTGTGATCGTAACAGAATCAATGTATGATACTGTGCTTGTGCAATAAGAAACATTTAATATTTGTGTTGATTTAATTTCACATCTGCTAAATTCATTCACCGATTTCATTGGACTCTCGGTATGGCCTCGTTCCTATGCAATCAGTACTCAAGCTCAACATATATCGTATTAAATCAGCATTTCTGTGAGACCTCTATACAAATTAAGCATTATAATTTACTACTAGTTAGTCTAATAGTTGCTGATAAAATAAAATAAAAACTATGTTGACTCTTATAAACTACTTTCAGGGCATGGATAGCTTCAATAACAGTGTACGTTTTGAATATTATACTTGACTTGTCTCATAATATACTAGTTGGCTTTCGCCATGTGCATGTGTGAAATCTGCAACTAGATGTTTAAAGCTAGTTAGATACATGTACATCAACAGGAGCCTAGGACGAAATCGAAATTTCTAGGCGACTGTAGGTCGATGTTGTAAAAGTTACAAGGGAACATCCAGGAAAGTCAGCTATTGCTTATGAATGGCCATTTTTCCCAGACAATTCCCAAGTGGTTTCCTTCAATGTTAGTAACTGGAGAGTTCAAATGTATTTTGAGGTACAAGTTGCATTAGTGAATCATATATAGTGAATAGTGCAATGTACATGTGTGTCATCTCCCGACAAAACCAGACTTCCACCAATTCAGGCACACGTATATCCTGTATTGATCATATAGTGTGGAACCAGACCAAACTGCGCTGATTCGCAAATTGATATGGGTCTTCCCTCTTTCTCACGGTTAACCCGATTTTGTCAGGTGATGGTTCACGCACACGTGCAGCATAGCGTTTATGGGCATTGTGTATCTCAGGGAGTGAACATGTAAACATCGTGACAAAATTATACTTCTGTTTTCCTTTGTAGCGTTTTAGTTGATCTAGAATAGACATAACATAGAGTAAACAAAAATAATCTGACATGTATTAAACACGTTGACTGATATCACATGAAACTCGGCATAACCTCGTTTCCTGTGAAATCAGTAAACCCGTCACACAAAATCATCACTCATGTAAGATCCTCTGTATATAGTATACTAGAACATTGATAAACATTCGCCAATGTATAATTTGCTATATATTACAATATGTTGTCAGTCTACTTTACAGTAATCACGAGTCACGACAAGTATGATGAATTATACCGGTGTAGCACACTATCTTTACATGTATGGTACGGAATAAAACTTCACGAGTGGAAGTGTACTGCCGTTCTTTATAGGGACTTTTCCGTGGTGCGACCAGCTTAGGTTTTACCGCCATATTTTCATGCAATCCAATCAAACTTGGATTTATTATAAACAGTTTCCATGAGTACAGCGAACAGTGTTAATATTTATGTGAACATGTAAGCTCATTAAATCAGAACACACAATTAATGAGCACACGATGTAGACTGGCATGCATAGTCGGATAACTCCAGTTTGCCAAACCAGTTATTGTGGGGCAGTGTGTCAAGACATGGGCTGCATGAAACTATTTGGCTGACCTGTGGACTGGTTCATGACGGCAAGTCATAAATATGTACTTTAATTTTGTCAGGTCGGCGTGAACTATGTCACAGGTGGCTGGATATATACTTCTCTGCGACTACCTACAAACCCTTCAGAGCAATCGCTTTAAAAAATAACAGTGAACATGAGATTTAATAATCTGACTGGCCGAACTCGAGCACAGCTGTGGCTCAGCCAATCAGTTCAGTACATTTCAAGTGCAAGGGCAAATCACATCCACCAACGTACGTTAGTATGTAAAATCAAGTAGGAATATTTCAGCGGAATTTATTCATTATTGATGCGAATTTACTGAGATTGAGTAATTCTTCTTTATCTTCACTCATCATTAACATATTAAATGCATGTTCGCTGGGATATTCCAGATGACGCGCATGGACATATTGTTCCCGTTTCGCATTGAAAAATGAGCATCTAAGAATATAGTGCTTTTCGGAACCGATCTCGTTTAAATTGCATAGTGTACATATACGGTCATTGAAGTCTACACCAGACCATCTGCCTGTTTCTGTTGGGAATCTATGATTTGCGGTACGTAAACGTATGAGTGTGAGAGCGAGATTATGTGGGAGAGTTATTAAATACCTTTCTACGGTAAATGACATTTTGAAACTATTGTAAATTCGACCTTTGTTTGAGTTTCGCATGCTAGCATTCCAAGTTTGTATATACTGGTCAATTAAAGTTCGCTTAACACCAAATTTGATGGTTTTACAGTTCAGGAATAATTGGTTTAGCCATATCTCGTGTCTACCAACGTCTGTCAATATGGTGTGTATGGATTTTTGCCACTTATAGTCTATATCTGGATTACGTACCATTGATAACTATATAAGGTAAGCGTATTTAGTATCTTTTCCGGTGACAAGTCTATTCCAATATCCAATCATCCGGCTCTTTACAATAACAGATAACGGATATCGACATAATTCTCCATGTAACATGTAGATGGGCGTACTTTTCTCGTTTTAGTAATTTTTCGTAAGCAGTCATTGTGTACTTTTTCAATTATATTAAGGGATTCGAAGCCCCATACGTCACAGCTATATGTTAAAATAGGGACAATTGTGTGATCAAATAGTTTGATCTGTAGGTGAATCGGTAGATCTAAATTATAAATTCGTGTGTATAACATATACATGGCCTTCAGTTAAATATTTTCGAGCAGTAGCAAAAGAGCCATTGCTTGTGAAATATATACCAAGATATTTATATTTATCTATTATATTTATAGTCTCACCAACAAGTTTAAATTGATGCATGCTTGTGTTCCTAGCACCGAAGACTATAACAAAAAATTAACCTTTTTAGATAAGATTTAACCTTAAGTTTCCAATTCTGGCAATAAGTAGTAAAATTGTCTAGCGAATTTTGGAAATCTACATGATTATCGGATAAAACGAGAGTATCATCAGCATAACGTATGACCAACAGTCTGAGCCACTGTTGTACATCTCCATGCTGTATAGTTACACCGTGTGATCCGGATATTAATAAATTTGATTCGAGATCGTTCAAAAATAGTGAGAATATAATTAGAGATAAATTTTCACCCTGTCTCACGCCGCGTTCACAGGCAAAAAAAGTTTCATTTTCATTAAATATACACGATTTTATATCACTATACATGTTATATATTAGTCTGAATAATTTTCCGTTAATGGACGATGATAAAAGTTTCTGACAGACGCCTATTCCCCAAACAGAGTCGAAAGCTGCTGCGAAATCTATAAATGCACAATAAAGTTTGTTCTTACATTTTCTCAACATCTCAATCAAACTATGTAACAGAAATATATGATCTGATGTTGAATAAGTCTTCCTAAACCCTGTAGATTCTCATTTAGTATGCCCGTTTCGTCTAGAAATTTCGTAACACGTGTGTTTAATATGGAAGTAAATAGTTTTCCTAAGCAGCTTAATAAGGTTATTGGGCGATATATAGTTACCTGGATCCTTGGAATCACCTTTCTTGTAAATAGGTATGACATAACCTTCGAGCTAGCATTCTGGGAAAATGCCTGTAGTAAATATTCTGTTGAATAGGTTTATATAAAATGGCATCATAATACTCATTGTGTTTTTTATGTATTTGTTTAATATGTTGTCAGATGGGCACGGCGCTTTAGAATTTTTCAGGCTGGATATGTGTTTTTGTATTTCGCTTTCAGTGATTGGGCAGTTTAGCTGCTCTTCACTATTATTTAAATAATCTCGGGGAAGATCAAAACATTCATCACCTGCGTCGTTTTCATTACCTTTCTTTAAAAATGTGTACAATTCATCAAGTGATGGCATATCGGTTTTAGTTTTAGTTTTCAGGCTATTTATATAAGCCCAGTATCGTTTTGGGTTTTGGTCATGCATTTTACGTATCTTTTGTTCATTTTCATGTCTATGTTTATTTATATATTTATGCATAGTAAGTTTGTACTTTTCACTACGACGTGATAGTTTATTTTTGTTGTAGCTTGTTTTGTGGTGGTGATATTGTTTTTTCGTTCGATGGTATGCTTTGCGCGCCCGTTTGCATTCGTTTCCAAACCACGGTTTGTATCCTTCCGATTGTGATACACATTTTGATGTAAAAGTTTCTTGGGCTGCGTTTCTGAAAATATTAGATATTTCTGATGTAATTTCATTTATGACATCTTTAGAATCGGTTAAAGATAATAGATCACTCAGTTTTGACGTATCAATGTTACTTTTAAACTGTTCTGTTAATTTATTATTCCATTTTCTGGACTGATTTTTAGCTCGCCTGCACGAAGAGCATAGGAGCTTATGGCATACCCCCGGCGTCGTCGGCGTCGTCGGCGTCGTCGGCGTCGTCGTTGTCGGCGTCGTCCACAAACTTAACGTTGGGTAAATGTCTTATAAACATCTGTTTCCTTTCATGGAACACCTTGTTATTTCATACATGCATTCCTCAGATGACCCTCTATCATGCTGTAGCAAATCCATGACCCACCACCCAACCATTACCCCAAGGTCAAGGTCACACTCTTAGCACATTCATAAACTTAACATGGGGTAAATTTCTTATAACATCTGTTTCCTTTCATGCAACGCCTTGATATTTCATACATGCATTCCTTAGATGACCCTCTATCATGCTGTAGCAAATCCATGACCCACCGCCCAACCCTTACCCCAAGGTCAAGGTCACAAACTTAGCACATTCCTAAACTTAACGTTGGGGTAAATTTCTTGTAACATCTGTTTCTTTTGATGGAACGCCTTGATATTTCATACATGCATTCCGCAGATGACCCTCTATCATGCTGTAGCAAATCCATGACCCACCACCAGCCTTTACCCCAAGGTCAAGGTCACAAACTTGGCACATTCATAAACTTAACGTTGGGTAAATGTCTTATAACTTCTGTTTCCTTTCATGGAACACCTTGTTATTTCATACATGCATTCCTCATATGACCCTCTATCATGCTGTAGCAAATCCATGACCCACCACCGAGCCCTTACCCCAAGGTCAAGGTCACAAACTTGGCACATTCATAAACTTAACGTTGGGTAAATATCTTATAACTTCTGTTTCCTTTCATGGAACACCCTGTTATTTCATACATGCATTCCTCAGATGACCCTCTATCATGCTGTAGCAAATCCATGACCCACCACGCAGCCCTTACCCCAAGGTCAAGATCACAAACTTGACACATTCATAAACTTAACATTGGGTAAATGTCTTATAACTTCTGTTTCCTTTCATGGAACACCTTGTTATTTCATACATGCATTCCTCAGATGACCCTCTATCATGCTGTAACAAATCCATGACCAACCACCCAGCCCTTACCCCAAGGTCAAGGTCACAAACTTGGCACATTCATAAACTTAACGTTGGGTAAATGTCTTATAACTTCTGTTTCCTTTCATGGAACGCCTTGATATTTCAAATATGCATTCATCTGATGATGCTCTATCATGCTGTAGCAAATCCATGACCCACCGCCCATCTTTTACCCCAAGGTCAAGGTCACAAACTTAGTACATTCATAAAGTTAACGTTGGGGTAAATGTCTGTTTCCTTTCATGGAACGCCTTGCTATTTCATACATTCCTCAGATGACCCTCTATCATGCTGTAGCAAATCCACAACCCACCACCAACCCTTACCCAAAAGTCAAGGTCACAAACTTAGCATGTTCATAAACTTACCGTTGGGGTAAATGTTGTGTAACTTCTGTTTCATTACACTTTGAACACCTTGATATTTCATACATGCATTCATCTGATGATACTCTAGCGTGCTATAGCAAATACATGACCAACCCCCACCCCTTTCCCCAAGGTCACGGTCACAAACTTAGCAGATTCATAAACTTAACGTTGGCGTAAATGTCTTATAACATCTGTTTCCTTTCATGGAACGCCTTGATATATCATACACGCGTTCATCTGATGATACTCTATCGTGCTATAGCAAATCTATGACACACCGCCTACCCCTTACCCCAAGGTCAAGGTCACAAACTTGACACATTCATAAACTTAAAGTTTGGGTAAATGTCTGATAACAACTGTTTCCTTTGATGGAACGCCTTGATATTTCATTCAGACATTCCTCAGATGACCCTCTATCATGCTGTAGCAATTCCACAACCCACCACCCAACCCTTACCCCAAGGTCAAGGTCACAAACTTAGCATGTTCATAAACTTTACATTGGGGTAAATGTTGTCTAACGTATGTTTCTTTACACTTTTAACGCTTTGATATTTCATTCATGCACTCATGTGATGATCCTCTATTGTGCTACAGCAAATCCATGACCCACCCCACCCCTTTCCCCAAGATCAACATCATAAACTTAACGTTGGAGTAAATGTCTTTTTGTAACTTCTGTTTCTTTACAGGGAACACCTTCATATTTCATACATGCATTCATCTGATGATACTCTATTGTGCTACAGCAAATCCATGACCCACCCCACCCCTTTTGCCAAGGCCAAGGTCACAAACTTAGCACATTTATACATGAATTCCTCATGTGAATAGCTATCATGCTGTAGAAAATCACCAACTTAGTGTGTTCATAAACTTAACGCTGGGTTAAATTTTGTTTTCCTTCTCTTTTCAGGGAGCGCATTGATATTTCATACATGCATTCATCTTAATATGCTATATCAAATCCACGACACACCTTCCACCACTAACCTCAATGTCAAGGTCCACCGCACACCCCTTATAACAAGGTCAAGTTATATAATATTCATGTTTTTTATACAACTGTGACAAGTTTGAATGAAGGCTGCCAACAGGCGAGCTTCGTTGTCTTCTGACAACTCTTGTTACTTTTAGCTTCTGTTCGCCGCGTAGTTTGTTTAACTGATTTGCAGCATAAATCCACACTTAGTAAGGAATGGAATGGTGCTTAACGGCCAATCAACACAAAAGAGTATCATTTAGGGCCAAGCAATGTAGATGAAAAATAAAAATAATAGTAAAATAGTATGTTAGATGTGGTCACTTAGTAAGGAGTGTCCATCAGAGGACAGTGGTTCTAATTCGGTAATTTTAAAATCTGTTACGTAACGGAAAAGGTCAACAGACGCTAATGCGTAATCAATTACAGACTTATGTCGAAATGTGAAATCACCGACGTCCTGATCTGAACTTGCGCGACCGTTTAGTAAGAATAAATTGACATTTCTACATATTTCTATCAAAAAATAACCATGTGGATTTGTCTTTTTATTCTTTGACCGTCGCTGTAATGTGAAACCTAAATTCTCTAATGTGACATGTTTTTGAAAATAATTTGATGTATCGGCTATCAATTTGAAGATGTGTTGATAAAAAGTTGTCAAACACAATATAATCTGGTAAACACGCAGTTCTGGCATTTACGTCACCGAGGAGTATCGAAAATTTTAAATGTGTACAATTTTGTGTGATTTCGTCATCCAATTGCGACATATGGTCTTCATCAAGGTATCGGGAATCTGTGGGTGGCAAGTAAATAGCACCTATTAAAACATCATTGTCAAGATTCAGGGAAATTTGCTTAATTTTAAGCCATAAAATGTAGTCACAAGTGTTATTTAGTATTTCGACGGATCGAGACAATTCTTCTTTGATATACACCCCAATACCTCCAGATTTCTTAGAACTCAATGTCGTTCTTGATTTACCATATAAAGTATAGCCTTTTACATCAAGAATGTCATGTAGACCCATATTTGTTTCAAGTATACAGAGAACATCATAAGAACAAATGAGGTCTATGAATTCTGGGTAGCATTTACAAACCACAAAAACTCGTTCTGTTTTACATATTAGTATCAAGGGGCAAAGACCGTGTGTCACGTGTAATATGTGGCATACAAACAGCACATATCGTGTATTGTAATTATGTATGTGAATATTTTATTTTATTTACATGTACAATTGGAATGTTACAGGCTGGAATTCACTATCCTATATGTCTGTTTCTAAGCTGACACACAGCTTATTCTTTTTCTTATCTCAAACATGCCTATATATACTACATCTCAATCTATCTGGCATCTTCTTGATTTCAATCTATATTCCTCGATAGAAAGAAAAACAATTGTGTTTCTCATGTCATGTATGTATCCATATACTTGTGTATCTGTATAAATGTGAAATACTTTGAGAAATAAAAATAATTAATGACAAAAAAAAGTATTCACGGAGTTATGGCCCTTGACTTAGTGAAAAGTGGGGATTTTCAACTTGTGTCGCGCGTATCTCCAAACGTATTTCAGTTAGAGTCGCGAAACTTTACAAGAATACTGGTCATCGTGTGAAATTGCGCACCTGGGGTTTTAGATGCGGATTCATCCTGTATTTGCGGAGTTATGGTCCTTGACTTAGCGAAAATTGGCGATTTTCAACTTGTGTCGCGCGTATCTCCAAATGTATTTCAGTTAGAGTCGTGAAACTTTACAGGAATACTGGACATCGTGTGACGTTGCGCACCCGGGGTTTTAGATGCGGATTCATCCAGTATTCACAGAGTTATGGCCCTTGACTTAGTGAAAAGTGGGCATTTTCAACTTGTGTCGCGAGTATCTCCAAATGTATTTCAATTAGAGTCGTGAAACTTTACAGGAATACTGGTCATCGTGTGAAGTTTCAGTTAGAGTCGCACAACTTTACAGGAATACTGGTCATCGTGTGAAGTTGCGCACCTGGGGTTTTAGATGCGGATTCATCCAGTATTCACGGAGATATGGCTCTTGACTTATTGAAAAGTGGGGATTTTCAACTTGTGTCGCTCGTATCTCCAAATATATTTCAGTTAGAGTCGCGAAACTTTACAGGAATACTGGTCATCGTGTGACGTTGCGCACCTGGTGTTTTAGATGCGGATTCTTCCAGTATTCACGGAGTTATGGCCATTGACTCAGTGAAAAGTGGGGATATTCAACTTGTGTCGCGCGTATCTTCAAAAGTATGCAGAAAATACAAGGTAGCTACATATTTCCTGTTGCTGCCTTAAATTCTACTTTTCCAAGTCCTGATAACATGCAGTGGTGGTATTGGGGAAGAGATATGTTTTTGTCTGAAAAACAATCCTCTTGTTTCCATTGGAAATAATTCTGAAGTGCTGTCAAACCATGTTTTTATTGAGAAATAAGGCAAGATATAAAAGCATCAGCAGACGACAATTGTTGCGAGTAGCGGTCTAAGGGTTAATAACCTCCATTAGCCTAGTTTTCCCAGATTGTCCCTCGTGTCGCAGGAGTACTGTAGTATCCTATACCTGAAGCCGCGGATGAAGATTGCTATTCGGGGTAAGAAGGTGGTGACCAAGCTCATCAGCAAGTGTCTCTCCAAGACGGACAGTGACGTAGCTCGCCTGCACGAAGTGCAGAAGAGCTTATAGCTTACCCCCGGCGGCGGCGGCGTCGTCCACAAACTTAAAGTTGGGTACATGTCTTATAACTTCTGTTTCCTTTCATAGAACACCCTGTTATTTCATACATGCATTCATCAGATGACCCTCTATCATGCTGTAGCAAATCAATGACCCACCACACAACCCTTACCCCAAGGTCAAGGTCACAAACTTAGCACATTTATAAACTTAACGTTGGGGTAAATTTCTTATAACATCTGTTTCCTTTCATGGAACGCATTGAAATTTCATACATGCATTCCTCAGATGACCCTCTATCATGCTGTAGCAAATCAATGACCCACCACCCAACCCTTACTCCAGGGTCAAGGTCACAAACTTAGCACGTTCACAAACTTAACGTTGGGGTAAATTTCTTATAACATCTGTTTCCTTTCATGGAACGCCTTGATATTTCATACATGCATTCCTCAGATGACCATCTATCATGCTGTAGCAAATCCATGACCCAGCACCCAACCCTTACCCCAGGGTCAAGGTCACAATGTTAGCATGTTCATAAACTTAACGTTGGGGTAAATGTTGTGGTAAATGAATGTCTTCATATTTCATACATGCATTCATCTGATGACCCTCTATCATGCTGTAGCAAATCCACGATCCACCACCCAACCCAAGGTCAATGTCACAAACTTAGCACATTCATAAACTTAACTTTGGGGTAAATGTCTTATAACATCTGTTTCCTTTCATGGAACGCTTTGATATTTCATACATGCATTCCTCAGATGATCCTCTATCATGCTATAGCAAATCAATGACTCACTGCCGTCCCCTTACACCAGGGTCAAGGTCACAAACTTAGCACATTCATAAACTTAACTTTGGGATAAATGTCTTATAACATCTGTTTTCTTTCATGGAACGCCTTGATATTTTATACATGCATTCATCTGATGATACTCTATCGTGCTATAGCAAATCCATGACCCACCGCCCACCCCTTACCCCAGGGTCAAGGTCACAAACTTAGCACATTCATAAACTTAACGTTGGGGTAAATGTCTTATAACATCTGTTTCCTTTCATGGATCGCCTTGATATTTATACCCCCGCAACGAGTTGTGGGGGGTATACTGGAGTCAGGTTGTCCGTCCGTGCGTCCGTACGTCCGTCCGTCCGTAAACTTAACATCAGACAAATATTGTTATAACTTCTATTTATTTCATCTAAAATGCTTACTATTTCACACATGCATTCCTCTAAGGCTCTACTACCATGCTTGGCGAAATCCACGACCTTCCAACCCCCGCTGATCCCAACGTCAAGGTCAAATACTTAGTATCTGTACAAAACTTAACATCAGAGAAATATTGTTATAACTTCTATTTCCTTCATCTAAAATGCTTAATATTTCACACATGCATTCCGGTAAGGCTCTACTACCATGATGTGCCAAATCCGCGACTGTCCAACCTCCGGTAATCCCAAGGTCAAGGTCATATACTTAGTATTTCAAAACTTAATATCAGAGAAATAAGTTATCACTTCTTTTTCCTTCATCGAAAATGCTTAATATTGCACACATGCATTCCTGTAAGGCTCTACTACTATGCTGTGCCAAATCCACGACCGTCCAACCCCCGCTGATCCCAATGTCAAGGTCAAATACTTAGTCTCTTTACAAAACTTAACATCAGAGAAATAAGTTATAACTTCTATTTCCTGAAAATTCTTATTATTTCACTTGTGCATTCCTTTAAGGTAGTAATATCATGCTGTGACAAATCTACGACCATCCAACCTCCACTGATCCCATGGTCAAGGTCACATACTTAGTCTCTTTACAAAACTTAACATCAGAGAAATATGTCATAACTTCTATTTCTTTCATCTAAAATTCTTAGTATTTCATGCATGCATTCCTCTAAGGCTCTACTAGCATGCTGTGACAAATTCCCGCTGATCTCGAGGTCAATGTCACACATACATCTCTTTACAAAACTTAACATCAGAGAAATCGGTTATAACTTATATTTTCTTGCTCGGATCTGTTTCACATTTCACACACGCATTGCTCCAATGGACCACTACCACCCTGTGACAAATTCACGTTCATGCCGCTCCCGCTAAGACCAGAGTCAAGGTCACAAGCCCACACACTTGGAATTTTTTACATATTTTAGGGGTACCTGGGCCCACGCGGGGGGTATTCCGTAAGCCTAGCTTACTGACAAATCTAGTTCATACATGCCTTCCTCAGATGACCCTCTATTATGCTGTAGCAAATCCACAACCCACCTCCCAACCCTTACCCCAATATCAAGGTCACAAACTTAGCATGTTCATAAACTTAACGTTGGGGTAAATGTTGTGTAACTTCTGTTTCTTTACAGGGAACGCTTTGATATTTCATACATGCATTCATCTGATGATCCTCTATTGTGCTACATGAAATCCATGACCCCCCCCCCCCCCCCCCCTTCCCCAAGGTCAGGGTCACAAACATAGCACATTCATACATGCATTCCTCATGTGTATAGCTATCATGCTGTAGAAAATCACCAATGTAGTGCGTTCATAAACTTAACGTTGGGTTAAATTTTGTTTTACTTCTGTTTTCAGGGAGCGCATTGATATTTCATACATGCATTCATCTTAATATGCTATATTATGCTATAGCAAACCCACGACCCACCTTGCACCACTGACCCCAATGTCAAGGTCCACCGCACGCCCCTTAACCCAAGTTATATAATATTCATGTTTTTTATGCAACTGTGCCAAGTTTGAGTGAAGGCTGCAGCCAACAGGCGAGCTTCGTTGTCTTCTGACAACTCTTGATCATATGTTATATTATAAGCATTCAACTAACATTTGTTAACCCATTTAGTAAAGTAATCACTAGCTGTAGATATTACAACAAAGTTTATTCTTAGAGAAAAACATATTTATTGTATTGCTTTTGCTGTAATATAGATCATATGTGTTTATTTGTAAGACATCATGCATTAATCGAATCGGGCAGTATTTTCTAATCCAGTCCCATCAAAATTACCAATCACCCCCACTTGTTGTTAGGTCGAACACGGTGTAAGGTGTCACTAGCCTATTATTAGATCGGTATGCTGACGAAGTGACGTCACTGTGTAAGTTCACTGCAGCTGTGTTGTTTAAGCTTGAAGGCCAACACTGTCAGTGACAGCATGTACAGCAGTTTGCGTGTGGTCTGAATAAGGCCCTTCAGAGTTGCAGAATGAGACGGACAAATTACAGGGATTGTTGGCATGTTTACGCAATAAATATGTAAGTAGCATTTTATAAAGGAAATCTAGAGTAATTTGAAACTTCATCTTCACCGTCTCATCCGTCTTTTCTGTTGTTTTTTAACGAATCAACAGCAATGGCCGCCATCTTGGATAATTCACGAAGGCTTAATGACGGGAGCACGCGCCCTAATGATGGTCTAGTACCTACATTAACTAATGATAAGTTAATGACGACTTAATGATAACTTAGTGTTCGTACAACTGAATTTAATGACACATTAGTTAAGGAGTCACTAATGAAATGTTAATGAGTCATTAGTGCTTACCCGAGTATTAAGATTTCGGGATGTACAAAGTATGTGACCTTGACCCTGGGTTTAGAAGGGGCGGCACGGACGTGGATTTGCCACAGCGCAGTAGATGTCCCTTGGAGCAATGCGTGTGTGAAATATGAAGCAAATCCAAGCAAGGAAACAGAAAATATAAGCCATTTACCCCGAGCGTTAAGGTTTCGGGATGCACAAAGTATGAGACCTTGCCCCTGGTCTTAGAAGGGGAGGCACGGACGTGGATTTGCCACAGCGCAGTAGATGTCCCTTGGAGCAATGTGTGTGTGAAATATGAAGCAAATGCAAGTAAGGAAACAGAAAATATAGGCCATTTACCCGAGCGTTAAGGTTTCGAGTTTCATTAAAATCCGTCTGTTTGTTAGGAAGATATTAAAGAAAATATTCTGTAAAAATAATGTCACAGATAACGTCGCGTCTGAAAATCGGGTTCGAAAACCAAATGACACCACACCCTGTATTTTGGCCATTTAATTGTCGTTTTACTACATGTATTGTTTAAAATATAGTAGTTTATTTATCTATGGAGTAGTCCTAATTAAACAAGCTTTTGTTTGTTGCATCATCATGTGTTGTGTTTTTCACTTCCCCACATAGAAATTAGATAGAAACGATAATTAAGAACCGTAAATTTTGTATCATCGCCTTAAAGAAACGTAAATTTTCCTCTAAATTTTCGCTCAATCGCCTGTCGAGCAAATCATTAGAGGTGTAAATTTGCATTCCTTTGTGACGAAATGAAATGAGGTGGCCATACGTGCGGGTGTTCGACTACATGTATGTATATACATGTGTACATGTATGTAATAGATCTGTGTAATAGATCTGTGTAAACTTCCTTCAATCCCAGAACTGGTGTTCCCCAAACAGCGTTCACATTCTGAATATGCCTGTTTGATATCT
Source organism: Conchocele bisecta (assembly GCA_029237695.1). Taxonomy (NCBI): domain Eukaryota; kingdom Metazoa; phylum Mollusca; class Bivalvia; order Lucinida; family Thyasiridae; genus Conchocele; species Conchocele bisecta. The sequence continues at coordinate 71,274,602 of CM055265.1, read as the reverse complement.
ACATCCTACATCGGTATGGCCATGATGTTCGAACATGATTTATTGACAGATATACCAAATCGATCCATGCGAAATGCATGTCTACAAGGGTAAAACTGACCAGCAAATCCAAGCAAGGAAAATATAGGCCATTCACCCGAGCGTTAATGTTTCGAGATGCACAAAGAATGTGACCTTGACCCTTGGCTTAGAAGGGGCGGCACGGACGTGGATTTGCCACATCGCAGTAGAGGACTCTGGGAGCAATGCGTGTGTGAAATATGAAGCAAATCCAAGCAAGGAAACATAACATATAGGCCATTTACCCCGAGCGTTAAGGTTTCGAGATGCACAAAGTATGTGACCTTGACCCTGGGATTAGAAGGGGGGCACGGACGTGGATTTGCCACAGCGCAGTAGAGGACCCTTGGAGCAATGCGTGTGTGAAATATGAAGCAAATCCATGCAAGGAAACAGAAAATATAGGCAATTTACCCCGAGCGTTAAGGTTTCGAGATGCACAAAGTATGTGACCTTGACCCTGTGCTTAGAAGGGGCGGCACGGACGTGGATTCGCCACATCGCAGTAGAGGACCCTTGGAGCAATGTGTGTGTGAAATATGAAGCAAATCCAAGCAAGGAAACAGAAAATATAGGCCATTATACTTTTTGAAGACAGACGGACATACGCATACGACGCCGAGGGTATGCCATAAGCACTTCTTCCTTCGGTATTCCTTCGGAAGGCGCGCTAAAAATGTGTTCATAGAATATGGGGGAGATAATCCACGACCAGGAGTCAAATAAAAAAATCAAAATCAACTTTTCGCAACTACTCATCAAAAGGAAGCTACATACCTAGTTTCAGGCCTGTATCGTACGGTGTAAACGTTTGTACGACATACAAGGTTGGTGACGGACGGAAAGACGGACAAGGATAACACTAAATGCCCTTTCACTATTGCGTTGGGGCATAAATATAGAAAATATGTCACAATTAACAGCTAAAGTGTGAATTGGATCTAATTTGTTACTCTGCGGGGCAAACCTATGGATAACCGCAGCTCCCAGTAAACTACAAAAGTCCAAAAGGGGGGAAATAACACATGGCTCAGTGACAAAGCAAAAATATAAATTCACTGTGCAATTACACACCATAAACATGATAAAGAAGCTACATACCAAGCCCCCAGCTATTACGGTTTAGAAGTTTTGACAAGTTGTGAGGCAAAATGGTGAAATTCCAAGTCGAAAAGAGGTAATCCATGACTCGGGGGTCGAATAAAAAAATGAAATAAACTTTGCGCATCAAGTTCTACTCATCATAAGGAAGCTAAATGTACATACCAAGTTTCAGGTATGTAGCTAAATGTTATACAAGTTACAAGAAAAAATTGGAAATTCTAAGTTGAAAAGGGGGAAATAATCCATGACCTGTATGTCTAATAAATATAAACTGTGCATCTACTCAACATGAGGAAGATAACCATCAGGTTGCAGGTCTGTAGCTAGTAGCCTAGTACGGTTTAAAAGTTGTATGGGGTACATGGTACATGGTACATGACAAAATTCTAGGCGAAAAGGGGGTAGATAATCAGTGGGTGGTGGTGGGGGGGGGGGGGGTTATTAATTTAATAGCCAAAAGTTTGTCGGCAGAAAAACGTGGAACAGACAGTAGTAATGAATTTGTGAGAAATTATAAATTCACTATTCCACCCGTTCTAAATATTACAAGTGTCCGATATACAGATTTAATCCTTTAGTCATCGCTCCAGATAAGCTGCTTATTTGCTTAAATACCCAATTAAAAGTGCCCAAAACCCATTTGAAATCAGAAGTAGCGAGTATCAAAAACCAATAAAAAAAGTTGTGGTACCTTTATCTTGATGCAGAAAACAATAAACAGACCACGCATATAGCATATTTTTCTTATTTTCCATGAAAACACATCTTGGTATTTCATCAGAATTGTCTAATGAAACGTCAAGGCATGTTTTCATTTCTGTTGATGTGTACAAACAGACTTTATTTTACCCAATTAAAATTTTGAAATACCCAATTGCTTCAGAAATGATGGAGTGACACTACTCAATTACTAATTCCTTATCTGGAGCCCTGCTTTAGTAACATTAATTGACTGATAACAACTCGACAGATTGTAAAGTATGATCTGCGAACATCAAAAAATAAATACAGAGAATAAATAGTTTGAGGTTTAACGTGTGTCATTGATCGAATGGCCAACAGTGCAGATCCTGATCCGCTGCGGATGCACAGGCTGATCTGGATCTTCACGGGTCGCAAAACCCATAAGCCCCATTTCTCCAGTCACATATGATAAGTGATCCGTGCAGTTTCAGTATATAATGCTGTGCTTATATATACAATAAATATAATCCGACATTTCGTTGATCGAATACGATATTCAGTAAACTTGTTGATTTATTTCTCAAGAAACTCGACATAACCTCGTTTCTCATGAAACCAGTCAACTCGTTTAATAACAAGAGCTGTAGGAGAACAGCATAGCTCGACTACGAGGGTTGTCGATGTACACATAGCTTGACAAACAAGGTGGATGCGGCCTGCATAAAAACCTTAACCAAGGTTGACTAAAAAACTTAACCAAGGGGAAATAACTAAGTAATCCAAGGATAAAAGTAGGTCAAGGTCAAATATAGGTCAGGGATTATTGATGTACATCACTAGGAGATGAAGTTGTCCAAGTATGGTTGGTGTAGGCCCAGGAGTATTCCATATACATGTACAAGCTTGACTATAAACATTAACCAAGTAATTCAAGGTTAAATGTAGGTGAAGGTAAAATATAGGTCAGGGGTTATTGATGTACATCCCTATGAGAAAAAGTTATCCAAGTATGGTGTCTGTATGCACAATAGTATTCCATATACAAGCTTGACTAAAAACCTTAACCAAGGTTGACTAAAAAACTTAACCAAGGGGGATTAACTAATTAATTCAAGGTTAAATGTAGGTCAAGGTGAAATATATATCAGGGGTTGTTGATGTACATCACTAGGAGATGAAGTTGTCCAAGTATGGTGGGTGTAGGGCCTGTAGTATTCCATATACAAGCTTGACTAAAAACCTTAACCAAGGGGAATTAACTAAGTAAGTCAAGAGGAAATGTAGGTCAAGGTCAAATATAGATCAGGGGTTATTGATGTACATCGCTATGAGAAAAGGTTGTCCAAGTATGGTGTCTGTATGCACAATATTATTGCATGTAGAAAGCTTGACTAAAAACCTTAACCAAGGTTGACTAAAAACCTTAACCAAGGGGAATTAACTAGGTAATTCAAGGTTAAATGTAGGTCAAGGTCAAATATAGGTCAGGGGTTGATGATGTACATCCCTAGGAGATGAAGTTGTCCAAGTATGGTGGGTGTAGGGCCAGGAGTATTCCATATACAAGCTTGACTAAAAACCTTAACCAAGGGGAATTAACTAAGTAATTGAAGAGGAAATGTAGGTCAAGGTCAAAGACAGACCAGGGGTTATTGAATGATGTACATCCCTATGAGAAAAGGTTGTCCAAGTATGGTGTCTGTATGCACAATAGTATTCCATGTACAAGCTTGACTAAAAACCTTGACCAAGGTTGACTAAAAACCTTAACTAAGGGGAATTAACTAAGTAATTCAAGAGGAAATGTAGGTGAAGGTCAAATATAGATCAGGGGTTATTGATGTACATCACTAGGAGATGAAGTTGTCCAAGTATGGTGGGTGTAGGGCCAGTAGTATTCCATATACAAGCTTGACTAAAAACCTTAACCAAGGCGTGACGCCGACGCCGGGGTGACAACATAAGCTCTACTTATTCTTCGAGTAGTCGAGCTAAAAATCGTATTAAATCATCATTTAAGTCAGATCGTCTATATAGCATGGCAGATATGCACGTACACACCTAGTGAATTTAGATTGGCAGAGATATTGTAATAATTAGCCAGCTTTCTCATGAGAACACTTTTGCGAAAGCATCTCCACATGGTTCCAATTTATTGTTCAACACTATCGAATATTAAAGGAACAGTAAACACAATGTTTGTTATAGGAATTAAGTAAGTGTATATACTATACAGATATGATCATTTAGTAATAGCTATTTTACTGACAGTGACTCGCGATGGTATCAGGAAATGTTCATATGCAAATGAGGCATGGCATTTTTTAATTATTTGTACTAATTAAATGCATCACCTGAACAATTAATATTTTCGACAGATTGTAAAGTATGATCTGCGAACATCAAAAAATAAATACAGAGAATAAATAGTTTGGGGTTTAACAGCCTATCAATAGCTAAGGTCATTTAAGGCCAGGTAAATCGGTTTAGTACTAAATCCCATATATTAACTGTACAAGTACACGTTCAAGTACATGAAGAGAGAATAAATAGTAGTGTCTGTAACATTTTAAGGAAATATGGTTATCGCCCCTGATATCAGTGTGGAAACTTACGTCCGATATAAAATGTATAATAATGTCAATCAATATTTGGGGTAATGGTGAATTAAAGTTTATTTTGCCAGAAAATGTATCAGATGATTTCTCTAAAAAACATGCATGATATTGACGTTCATACTTCGCTATATTGTTTTTGAGAGACAATTCTACAATATGACAAACTTACCTAATAAAGTGTGTATTAACAAAATTCTCGGGTCACTCTCCACGAAGCAGAAAGTAAACAAATAACGCTCATTTGGAAAGACTATTTCTGTAATACGGTGCCAGAGTAATAAGTTATGTACTCAAAACTATGGCATCGGTGTCTTCATTAGTTGCGAACGGTAACTTTAGCTCCATCCTTAGTACTCGCATACAACACCGGGTTAGCCATCTTAAAACACAACGCGAAGTGGATTCCCTGACTGAGACCCACATCGATCTCTACCACACGTGAAAAGGACATCGTGTACGAATTGGGATGGGCACGAAATGAAATGGGACGGAAGTGGAAATTCAAGATTTAGACATACTAGCATGGACTATACGAAAAAAGTAAAAAATAAACTGCATAACACAATAAAAGCGTCGAATTGAAGAGAATGTAGGAAATCAAAATAATTTGCAAGCTTACCCTCAGCTGTAAATTCAAAATGACGTCGACTTCGAACTTCGTCCGGTCCGACCCACCGATCAAAACGGCTGCTCCACCTGGTGAAACTGACGAGTTTTCCATCTCCTTCCTTCTTCATCGTGCCTCGCTCCCATCTCCCTACTCCATCGACAGCTTCCACCTCCTCCCCAAGTGTGTAATTTAATTTGGCCATTGTTTTCGCGATTTAGCTATCTTGCATGATCTGCACTTGTCAAAATACCAACTGTTTGTTTGTTTGTTGGGGTTTAACGGCCTATCAACAGCTAAGGTCATCTAAGCCGGGTCAATGGGTTTAGTACTAAATCCCATATATTACCTGTACAAGTACATGTACATATTCAAGTACATATACAAATGGGGAGAAAATCCCAAAATCAGAACAGAATATTTACAATAACAAAACTATATATTCAGCCCTGAAATCAGAATAATCCATGATCTGATGTCAGGTCCTCGCCACACCAAAATCACTTGGCCCCTCCCAAAAGCAGAAGGATCAGTAATAATCTTACTACTTTTATAATGGGCAATAACTCGATTCAACTCCCAGGTAACAAAAAAGCCAAAGATAAAAACGTACCGGAGGGCCAAACCAGGCAAATCGTGATTCCTGTAAGGAGGAACCCCACCGTTAATTTACGACATCGCGTTCACCCACCCAACCACCAAGAAAATACCAACTGAAAATGGCGCTTCGTGCGACAGAAAATTTGTACACGGTCAAATATAAAAAATATTTTATTATAAATATATTATATAACGAAACAGCGATAGCATCTATTGTTTTAACAATATGCATACATATTGTAATTAATGTTTAATAGTGATATAATTATGCATAATATACTATTATATGGTTTATACTGCAGCACTAGTTTTTTACTGCTGTGTGATTTGCCTCTGCACTCTGCATTAGTCTTTAGTTATATTCATGCGCAATATAGAGAACATCAAAACATTTAAAATATACAAATACTATTTAAAGGAGTACCGATATGATATAGTTAATTAATACAAATATAGAAAATACATACTACAAAAGCTTAAAACACAATTTACTGGCCGATAATAGTCACTGAATCGCGGTCTATTTGACGGCATTACCTATTGCGCGGGTACCTCATCATACCCCCACTTTACGTTAAATAAGTAGGGGTATGGTGAGGTGCCCTCGCTAATGCAATGTTTGCGTAATGAATACCCATAAAGGTGTATTCCGAAAGGAATGGGGGAAAGGATGTTTGGTCATTTAAGGCCGGGTCAATGGCTTTAGTACTAAATCCCATATATTACCTGTACAAGTACATATACCAATGGGGGGGAAATCCCAAAATCCGAACTGAATATTTACAATAACAAAACTATATATTCAGCCCTGAAATCAGAATAATCCTGATCTGATGCTAGGTCCTCGCCACACCAGAATCACATGGCCCCTCCAAAAAGCAGTAGGTTCAGTAATAATCTTACTACTTTTCTAATGGGCAATAACCCAATTCAACTCCCAGGTAACAAAAGAGCCAACGATAACGAGAGTTGTCAGAAGACAACGAAGCTCACCTGTTGGCAGCCTTCATTCAAACTTGTCACAGTTGTATAAAAAACATGAATATTATATAACTTGACCTTGGGATAAGGTGTGCGGTGGACCTTGACATTGAGGTCAGTGGTGGAAGGTGGGTCGTGGATTTGATATAGCATGATATAGCATATTAATATGAATGCATGTATGAAATATCAATGCGCTCCCTGAAAAGATAAGGAAAACAAAATTTAACCCAGCGTTAAGTTTATGAACACACTAAGTTGGTGATTTTCTATAGCATGATAGCTATTCACATGAGGAATGCATGTATAAATGTGCTAAGTTTGTGACCTTGGCCTTGGCGAAAGGGGTGGGGGTGGGTCATGGATTTGCTGTAGCACAATAGAGTATCATCAGATGAATGCATGTATGAAATATGAAGGTGTTCCCTGTAAAGAAACAGAAGTTATAAAAAGACATTTACTCCAACGTTAAGTTTATGATGTTGATCTTGGGGAAAGGGGTGTGGTGGGTCATGGATTTGCTGTAGCACAATAGAGGATCATCAGATGAATGCATGTATGAAATATCAAAGCGTTCAAAGTGTAAAGAAACGGACGTTACACAACATTTACCCCAATGTAAAGTTTATGAACATGCTAAGTTTGTGACCTTGACCTTGGGGTAAGGGTTAGGTGGTGGGTTGTGGATTTGCTACAGCATGATAGAGGGTCATCTGAGGAATGTATGTATGAAATATCATGGCGTTCCATCAACAGAAACAGTTGTTATCAGACATTTACCCCAACGTTAAGTTTATGAATGTGTCAAGTTTGTGACCTTGGGGTAAGGGGTGGGCGTTGGGTCATCGAATTGCTATAGCACGATAGAGTATCATCAGATGAATGCATGTATGAAATATCAAGACGTTCCATGAAAGGAAACAAATGTTATAAGACATTTACCCAACGTTAAGTTTATGAATGTGCTAAGTTTGTGACTGTGACCTTGGGGAAAGGGGTGGGGGTGATCATGGATTTACTATAGCACGATAGAGTATCATCAGATGAATGCATGTATGAAATATCAAGGTGTTCGAAGTGTAAAGAAACAGAAGTTACACAACATTTACCCCAACGTTAAGTTTATGAACATGCTAAGTTTGTGACCTTGACTTTTGGGTACGAATTGGGTGGTGGGTTGTGGATTTGCTACAGCATGACAGAGGGTCATCTGAGGAATGTATGAAATAGCAAGGAGTTCCATGAAAGGAAACAGACATTTACCCCATCGTTAACTTTATGAATGTACTAAGTTTGTGACCTTGACCGTGGGGTAAGGGATGGGCGGTGGGTCATGGATTTGCTATAGCATGATAGAGTATCATCAGATGAATACATATTTGAACTAGAAATGTGGCCTGTCGGCACACGAATGCCCCCGCTGGCAGCCAAAGAAAACAAGGCATATTTTAATGTGGATTTGTCACAGGGTGGCAGAGGACCATTGGAGCAATGTATGTGTGAAATGTGAAGCAGATCCGAGCAAGGAAACAGAAATTATAAGCCATTTACCCGAGCGTTAAGGTTTCGAACGCACCAAGTATGTGACCTTAACCTTGGGCTTAGCGGGGGCAGCACGAATGTGGATTTGTCACAGGGTGGCAGAGGACCATTGGAGCAATGCGTGTATGAAATGTGAAGCAGATCCGAGCAAGGAAACAGAAATTATAAGGCATTTACCCAGCGTTAAGGTTTCGAACGCACCAAGTCTGTGACCTTGACCCTGGGCTTAGCGGGGGCGGCACGAATGTGGATTTGTCACAGGGTGGCAGAGGACCATTGGAGCAATGCGTGTGTGAAATGTGAAGCAGATCCGAGCAAGGAAACAGAAATGATAAGGCATTTACCCAGCGTTAAGGTTTCGAACGCACCAAGTCTGTGACCTTGACCCTGGGCTTAGCAGGCGGGCACGAATGTGGATTTGTCACAGGGTGGCAGAGGACCATTGGAGCAATGCGTGTGTGAAATGTGAAGCAGATCCGAGCAAGGAAACATAAATTATAAGCCATTTACCCGAGCGTTAAGATTTCGAACGCACCAAGTATGTGACCTTAACCTTGGGCTTAACGGGGGCGGCACGAATGTGGATTTGTCACAGGGTGGCAGAGGACCATTGGAGCAATGCGTGTGTGAAATGTGAAGCAGATCCGAGCAAGGAAACAGAAATTATAAGGCATTTACCCAGCGTTAAGGTTTCGAACGCACCAAGTCTGTGACCTTGACCCTGGGCTTAGCGGGGGCGGCACGAATGTGGATTTGTCACAGGGTGGCAGAGGACCATTGGAGCAATGCGTGTGTGAAATGTGAAGCAGATCCGAGCAAGGAAACAGAAATGATAAGGCATTTACCCAGCGTTAAGGTTTCGAACGCACCAAGCCTGTGACCTTGACCCTGGGTTTAGCAGGGGCGGCACGAATGTGGATTTGTCACAGGGTGGCGGAGGACCATTGGAGCAATGCGTGTGTGAAATGTGAAGCAGATCCGAGCAAGGAAACAGAAATTATAAGGCATTTACCCAGCGTTAATGTTTCGAACGCACCAAGTCTGTGACCTTGACCCTGGGCTTAGCGGGGGGCGGGAAACAGAAATTATAAGCCATTTACCCGAGCGTTAAGGTTTCGGGACGTACGTACGTTACGTACGTTACGTACGTTACGTACGGACGCCGGTAACACTATATGCCCCCCTCACCATTCGGTGGCGGGGGCATAAATATCAAGGCGTTCCATGAAAGGAAACAGATGTTATAATACATTTACCCCAACATTAAGTTTATGAATGTGCTAAGATTGTGACCTTGACCTTGGGGAAAGGGATGGGCGATGAGTCATGAATTTGCTATAGCACAATAGAGTATCATCAGATGAATGCATGTATGAAATATGAAGGCGTTCCCTGTCAATAAACAGAAGTTACACAACATTTACCCCAACGTTAAGTTTATGAACATGCTAAGTTTGTGACCTTGACCTTGGGGTAACGATTGGGTGGGCGGTGGGTCATGGATTTGCTATAGCACGATAGAGTATAATCAGGTGAATGCATGTATGAAATATCAAGGCGTTCCATGAAAGGAAACAGATGTTATAAGACATTTACCCCAAAGTTAAGTTTATGAATGTGCTAAGTTTGTGACCTTGACCTTGGGTTGGGTGGTGGATCGTGGATTTGCTACAGCATGATAGAGGGTCATCAGATGAATGCATGTATGAAATATGAAGACATTCATTTACCACAACATTTACCCCAACGTTAAGTTTATGAACATGCTAACATTGTGACCTTGACCCTGGGGTAAGGGTTGGGTGCTGGGTCATGGATTTGCTACAGCATGATAGATGGTCATCTGAGGAATGCATGTATGAAATATCAAGGCGTTCCATGAAAGGAAACAGATGTTATAAGAAATTTACCCCAACGTTAAGTTTATAAATGTGCTAAGTTTGTGACCTTGACCTTGGGGTAAGGGCTGGGTGGTGGGTCATGAATTTGCTACAGCATGATACTGGGTCATCTGAGGAATGCATGTATGAAATAACAAGGTGTTCCATGAACGGAAACAGAAGTTATAAGAAATTTACTCCAACGTTAAGTTTATGAATGTGCCAAGTTTGTAACCTTGACCTTGTGGTAAGGGCTGGGTGTTGGGTCATGGATTTGCTACAGCATGATAGAGGGTCATCTGAGGAATGCATGTATGAAATAACAAGGTGTTCCATGAAAGGAAACAGAAGTTATCAGACATTTGCCCAACGTTAAGTTTATGAATGTGCAAAGTTTGTGACCTTGACCTTGGGGTAAGGGCTGGGTGCTGGGTCATGGATTTGCTACATCATGATAGAGGGTCATCTGTGGAATGCATGTATGAAATAACAAGGTGTTCCATGAAAGGAAACAGACGTTATAAGACATTTACCCAACGTTAAGATTATGAATGTGCCAAGTTTGTGACCTTGACCTTGGGTAAGGGCTCGGTGGTGTGTCGTCATGTATTTGCTACAGGGTCATCTGAGGAATGCATGTATGAAATAACAAGGTGTTCCATGAAAGTAAACAGAAGTTATAAGACATTTACCCAACGTTAAGTTTGTGGACGACGCTGAAGCCGACACCGACGACGCCGGGGGTATGCCATAAGCTCTTCTGCACTTTGTGCAGACGAGCTAAAAACGTACCTGAGGGTCAAACCAGGCAAATCGTGATTCCTATAAGGAGGAACCCCTACCGTTAATTTACGCCGTCTCGTTCGCCCAACCACCACCCACGGGGGAAAGGATGGATTTATTGCTAAGATATGCACACCCTCCCATCAACTATAGTTTGAAAGCGAAACAGGCTGATGCATGCAAATAACTAGTTGTCTTTTTCCCCAAAAGAATGGTTTGATTTATTGGTGTTTAACGACCTATCAACAGCTAAGGTCATTTAAATTCGGGCAGACGGGTTCGATCCCGCATGTAACCTACTGCATTGGCGAGAAAATCCCAAAATCAGAACGGAATATTTAGATCAAAATAAATATATTCAGCCCTGAAATTACAATAACCTGATCTGGTGCCAAGTCCATACCACACCAAAGTCACCGGACCCCTTCCCCTAAAAGAAATGGAATGAGGAATAATTGTATTACTCATATATTTAAAAAAACGTACCTGAGGGCCAAACCAGGTGTCTGGTCGGGATTTCGGTAAGGATGAATCCCGATCGTTAAGTTACCCATCGCATGCCCCCACCTGTCTCAAAAAGAAATCAGTTATCATGTGATTCCATATTTTGCATTTATTTATTTTTGGCCCCAATATTTTGCTGCTGACCTTCAAAGTAGGCAGCAACTTTGCTACTTGCTGCTCCTTATTTCCAACTCAGGGGGCCGTTTCAATAAACTTTGTACAACTAAAATGTTTGCAAGTGCAAAATTATGATAGTCTGTAAATTCCACATTAACAACGTTTTTTGTAAACAATTATTGGATTTACATTTATTGAGCTTAGTCTGCATATGCAGTCTATGCTCAATAAATGTAAATCCATCAATTGAAATTTCCAGAAGATCCTAAATTTGCACTTACAAACATTTTAGTCGTACAAAGTTTAGTGAAACGGGCGCCTGATGATCTTGGGCTCGATACCGGTTTCAAACGGTATAAGGTGTCTATTACCAGTAGGCAATATACACATGTAAAACAAAACAATTAAAACAAGATACCTGTATAACATTGCATTATTGTACCATTGGATTTAAATGAAAATGGTGGACATATTTATATGTGGCTGTGACTGGAGAAATGTGGCTCGTTGCTTTTGAGAACAGTGTATCTCCGGATCAAATAGCACATTCCTGTAGCATGATAACGATCTGTATTGCTTGTAAGAAGCATAAAGGATGTTTCATTGATGGAATGGTGAACAATGCAGATCCACGTCAGACTGTACAGATGCACAGACTGATCTGGATCGACACTGGTCGCAAAACGCATACCGGGTAAGCCTCATTTTCCAGTCACAGCCACATATATACAGTAGACCAAGACATTTCCACATTCTTAAAAATATAAACAAACAAGGAATCTAGCATGTCACATCCTACTTATCATCCCAGACACATACAAATGCAATCCGTTTCTAAGCACCATTAGTGATTACAAATATTTAATGGGAAAACGAAAACATGCAGAGCTCCAGATAAGCTGCGTATTGGTGTTTTTTACGCACCTATTTTAGCAGAATATGCATTGGTAATCAAAAGTGTGAGTAAAAATGTGAAAATACGCATTGATTTTAAAATTGAAAATACTGTAATAAAGTTGAATTAGTTAAGCTGCAAAAAGCAAACAGTGTTTGCTTTTTGCAGCTTAACTAATTCAACTTTATTACGGTATTTTCTCTACAAGGGAATTTTTAAATTTGTTTTATTTTTTAACATTTATTCCATATTTAATAAGGAATAAAAGCAATAATACAGTTATAAAAGTAAAATATGCATTAAATTTGAAATCTGGGGGTATAATACACTTTAGATACAACACTTATCTGGAGCTCAGAACACAACCAGGTATTGCCATCTGCTCATTTTTCATACTTGTCATATTTCTTACATGAGTTGGAGATTGATTCTCATGTTCTGCCAGTGTATGTTTAATTTGATAAATATTAAAGATTAACTAGATGGCCGTGGCCCGCATGTCGCGCCCGCCGAGGCTTTGATAGTATATCGAAAAACTAGAACCAAAAACTTTAACCCGGACGCCGATGTGCCGACTATATCGCGCTGTCCGCAAGTGGGCGCATCAAAAACCAGACGGCAATATATTAACAGTGTCATCAGTAATGGAGATCATTTTTCTTAAGAAATATTATGAATGTAAGAAGAACAAAAGATGAAAACATTTTCAATCCAAATCTATAATGATTAATTGGTCTCCTATATTTCATTGAACACCTGCACTGTCATCAAGACTCTGTCCCTGGCTGATCCCCGTTCACTTTAATAAAGTCGAGTATTATACTCTCAATGTTCTCGGCCTTGCCATAATCAAAGTCTGGCCCGATAATCTTCAACAGGTTCCAAATGTTTCCCTGTAGGCTCTTGAGGCTTTGCTTTGTCTCGTCAAGTTCTCTCGATTTCTGTAACAGCAGCTGCTTCTTCTCCAGGTTTGAGAGTTTCAACAGGTTAATCTCCTTTGGACCCGCGATTTTCACTATGGTCGGCACTGTCTGTGAACATTTATGAATCAACTCCTTTTTCACTTCCTTCACTACCTCTTTAGTGGATATAGTCGTGCCTACCTTGGAACCTATTTTCAACTGTTTGTCTAGCTGTTCTTTATCTGGTTTCACATCTTGACTAGTTGTGTCTTTCTTACCATTATTACAATTGTCTCCTCTGCAGTCCATGTCTGTATCTCGACTATCAGCGCTGACATCAGCGCCTGCGTTATCGTCATCATCCATGTTGGCCTCCGTCTTTATCTTCTTATGACCCGCCGCCGTTGTCTCCGTCTCGTTCGTCTTCCTCTTCATGTGCGGCTTAGGTAGGGTACTACAGAGAGAGAGCACACCAGTAGTCGATTTCACCAAAATTGCAAAGCATACTTTAATATCTTGCTAAGTACACTCTGAGGGTGAAATTTTCAATTTATGGATAAATTTATTAATTTTTATTATACTGAATTTATTACAATATCCCAGCCATTTTGGCTGTGATAATGTAATAAATTCAGTATAATAATACTGCATACATTTTGCAACATCAAATATATGCAGTCGTTAGTTTAAAAATTGCAAAGTATACTTATCTAGCAAAGTATACTTTGAGGGAGTAATCATTTATTTTTCCCGAAATTCATTATTTCATATAGAACTAACGACTGCATATATTTGATGATTAAAAGTATGCACAATTATTATACTGAATTTATTACATTATCACAGACAAAATGGCTGTGATAATGTAATAAATTCAGTATAATAAAAAATAATGTATCATTAAATTTAAAATTCTCCCTCAAAGCATACTTCATCAGAACTGGATAGGATAGGTTTGCCGAGGAATTCCTGTCATTTCCTAGCCAAACCCGACATCAAAAGACACTCGCATAAATTATGTTCTATTTATCTGGAAAAGTTTTATGCTACAGGGTTGCCAAGAAAACAAAACAGATTTGATTACATTGCATCATTGCCATGACGTTATTTGGTAATGAAACGTCAACAAAAGTACGTTTGAATCTGTTGACCTGGATATACGTGTCTAATCGATGCAGGATATGACACATTTTGGATGCATCAGACACCCTGACATCATTTTGAGCAGTGTGTCTAAAAGTTCACTCATTTTGATCACTGTGTCAAAAAATTAGCTCACTTTGATCTCTATGTCGAAAATTCCAATAGCAGACCCGACAAAAATTTAGTGTGAAACATTAACTAATATATTTAGAGCTGAACCCTATGAATCCAGTTTGCCAAACAATATTCACCAGCACAAGCTAGCCATAGGAAAGTACATACCTGCTCGGTGTGACAGCTGTGCTGCTAGTTCCCGCCATTATGTCCACCTTCTGCAGCAGATGCTGAATAAATAGAGAATATATGTAACATATACCAGGCTGGGGTCTTTTGATACAGTGGAAACTCTTTAAACCGGACACCCTGGGTGGTTCCCCGGGTGTCCGGTTTTGAGAGATACCACTGTAATTCATGTACATGAGCACTCCACGACAGATATTTGACTGTGACTGGAGAAATGGGGCTATGGGTTTGGCGACCAGTGTAGATCCAGTAGCCTATTTCATCAACATTGCAAAGCATACTTTTCTAGCAAAGTATACTTTGAGGGAGAAATTTTCAATTTTAGGACAAATTTATTAATTTTTATTATACTGAATTTATTACATTATCACAGCTAAAATTGAGATAATGTAATAAATTCAGTATAATAATTCTGCATACTTTTAAGCATCAAATATATGCAGTCGTTAGTTCTATATGAAATAATTCATTTCGGGAAAAATAAATGATTACTCCCTCAAAGTATACTTTACTAGAAAAGCATACTTTGCAATTTTGATGAAATCGGCTACAGATCAGCCTGTGTATCCGCAGTCACAAACACATACGGTAGGCCCCATTTCTCTAGTCACAGCCACATATGTGTGCTTGGCCATCACAACAGACATAACCATGCTCCAGATAAGCTGCGTATTTGCGTAAATACCCAATTAAAATTGTCAAAAACCCAATTGAAATCAGAATTAGTGAGTATCAAAAAGCAATGCAAAATTTGTGGTATCTTTATCATGCTACAGAAAACAATAAACAGACCACAAATATAGCATATTTTCTTATTTTTCCATGAAAACACATCTTGGTATTTCATTAGAATCCAAGGAGACAATTCTAATGAAATACCAAGATGTGTTTTCATTTAGAAGCAAACTATGCAATAAGTGCGGTCTGCTGATGTGTAAACAGTAGTGTGATTCTATTTTACACAATTAAAATTTTGAAATACCCAATTGCCTCAGAAATGATGGAGTGACAATACTCAATTACTAATTACTTATCTGGAGCCCTGATAAACATGCAATACAAGTCTAGAAAAGACGCCAAAAAGTCCTACTGTTTCTGAGGCGAGCAGTTTAAGACTTGCCATATGCTATGTAAGTTTTCTCAACATATTTCCTAAAATGCTAGAGATTTTTTACCCATAAAATGTGCAAGTGTGATGTTTTCATTGAAAGGAACATCTACTTGTTTATGTCGAATCATAATAAAGACAAATGTGGTTGTGACTGGAGAAATGGGGCTTATGGGCTTTGTGACCAGTGCAACTCCTGTAGCCTATTTCACCAACATTGCAAAGTATACTTATCTAGCAAAGTATACTTTGAGGGAGAAATTTTCAATTTAAAGATAAATTTATTAATTTTTATTATACTGAATTTATTACATTATCACAGCCATTTTGGCTGTGATAATGTAATACATTTAGTTTCATAATTCTGCATACTTTTATTCATCAAATATATGCAGTGGTTAGTCCTATATGAAATAATGCATTTTGGGAAAATAAATGATTACTCCCTCAAAGTATACTTTGCTAGATAAGTATACTTGGCAATTTTGATGAAATCGGCTACATATGAAATAGCACATTCCTGTGCCTGATAATGATCTAGTTTGCTTGTTAGAAGCATGACAGGTGTTTCACTGAAGGAATGGCAAACAGTTCGATCCTGATCAGACTGTTCGGATGCACAGGCTAATCTGGATCTAAACTAGTCGCAAAACCAATAAGCCCTGGCCCATTTCTTCAGTCACAGCCACAAATTATAGCCAAAACTCCTCCTTGATTTGCAGGACTAGCTTGAAACCCTGAATGTCAAAAGTGAAAGTGAACGGGTTTAATGACCCAGCAATAGTTATGGTCATATACAGACCGGAGCAAAGTTTATAAAGTCTCATCAGACAGACCAGTGGGATGGAAATACTATGTAAGTATTTTTCACGCCCAGGGTGAGGATTGAACTCATAACCAATGTATTGAAGTACCCTAGGTCACGGCCCATCCCTGATCAATGTCAAAATCTGTGAAACGCGAGCACTAGACTCACCTCTTAGCCATTTTGCGAGCTATTGTTCAGGAGCAGACTTCTCATAAGCGTAAAAGCTTGTTTTCTAATCCAGTTTCAAACTATGTATCACACGTATGCATATCACTTACCATATTGAAATAAACATTGTTTAGACTATACTCACCTCGGACTGTTCGTTGGAGACCTTCAACGACTCGGCCATTCGTAGCATGGCGGCACTCTTGTGCTCGATCTCCTTCTTCTGGTGTTCCAGATTGATGATTGTCTTCTTCTGTACCGTCAACTTCTCCTGGTACTGGTTCAGTTGCACCTTCGCATGTTCCAGGTCCGCCACAATCGGCTTCCGGTCGCGAATGTTCGAACTCGTCACCTAGGGTTGTGAATTGAAGGGGTCTGTGGAAGAAGGTGGCTAACTCCATGAAGGAGTTAGCAAAGTTAGACCCTTTCTTCCACCAACCACTTAAGGATTTTCATGTGTCATGACGTCTGTGTAATCGCTGGCTTCACGAATGTCAGCCAAACTCGTCACCTGGAGGGCATACATATTATAGACCAGTCTTATATATAGGTTATCCAACTCGTCACCTGGAGGGCGTAAATATTATAGACCAGTCTTATATATAGGTTATCCAACTCGTCACCTGGAGGGCGTAAATATTATAGACCAGTCTTATATATAGGTTATCAAACTCGTCACCTGGAGGTGAAATATATAACCAGTCTAAATATTGGATCACTCGTCACCAAGGTATATATAGACCATCTTATATATAGGATTATCAAACTCGTCACCCTGGAGGATGGGTGTAAATAATTACTAGTACCATTCTTATTAATATAGGTTATCCAAACTCGTCACCGGTCCTGGAGGGTGTAAATTATATTATAAGACCAGTATTTATATTATAGGTTATCCAACTCGTCACCACTGAGGGGTTATATAGGAAAACTGTCTATATATAGGTTATCCAACTCGGTCACCTGGAGGGTGTAAATATTATGACCAGTTATATATAGGTTATCCAGTCTAAATATATAGTTTATAAACTCGTCACCTGGAGGGTGTACAAATTATATACCAGTCTTATATATAGGTTATCCAACTCGTCACATGGGGGATGTGTGTGAATTGAAGGGGTCTGTGGAAGAAGGGGGCTAACTCCATGATAGAGAAGCATTAGAGAAGGCATTTGTGAAGGCAATGTTATGTTGGTGAATGCAATAAGATTTTCACCTTGACCTCTGGTTAGAGGAGGTCTGAGGGGTCGTGACTGGCATGGCATGATAGAGAACCATTAGAGGAAGGCATGTGTGAAATATCAAGAAGTCGTATGATAGGAAACAAAATTCTCCCAATGTTAAGATTGTGAATGCACTAAGACCTTGACCTTGGGATAGGTAGGGGTCTGAAGGTCCGAGGGTCACGCATTTGGCATGGCATGATAGAGAGCCATTACAAGACATGTGTGTAATATGAAGAACAGAAATTACAACAAATTACCCGCAAATGTTAAATTTGTGAAAGCACTAAGATTGTGACCTTGACCTTGGGGTTAGCGGGGGTCTGATATCAAGAAATGGCGTGATAGGAAACAGGGCCGTTTCACTGAACTTTGTACAACTAAAATGTTCGTAAGTGCAAATTTAGGATCGTCTGGAAATTTCAATGGATGGATGCTCAATAAATGTAAATCCAATAATCGTTTACAAGAAAATATTGTTAATGTGAAATTTACAGACTATCATAATTTTGCACTTACAAACATTTTAGTTGTACAAAGTTGAGTGAAACGGCCCCCTGAAATTATAACAAATTTCCCCCAATGTTAAGTGTTCAGATTTTTGAAGACCCACAGACAGACGGACAGATGGACAGACACTAATTACGACACCAGGGGTATGGCATAAGCACTCCTTCCTTTGGAAGGTGTGCTAAAAATCACATGCTATCACATACCAGTTCCTCGGATTGTCGGTGTATTTCCCGCTCTTTGATGTGCAGTAATTGTTCCTTCTGGGCCAGCAGCCTCTCCTTCTCCACGATCTTCTGGGCCTAGATACAGAATGAGGGATCGTAGCTAGTTATCTCCCATTTAATTTAGTTATAGAAATTTGGTCCAAATTGTGTAGTTTACGGCCTTATTGCTTGTAAAAAAGGCGAATGTATCATGATTTGCTATGCAAACGAGCAATTATAGTGTGTTCGACTAGTATTGATCCAGATCATCCTTCATATCTGCACAATCTGATCCGGGACTGTATTATTTGCCAGATTCATATTTTCACACTTATTAATGTTATTACGCAATCAGTGTAGACCCAGATGTGCAGTCTGGCCTGGGACTACTCTAAGAAACAAACGTTGAAATACAGCATAGGACCTGATTTCTGTAAGTAGATTTGCAAAGGGAAGTAACTACTGTCTGTTCCACGTTTTGCTGCCGATGAACTTTTGGCTATTCAGCACATTAAATCTTAAAAATATTTAAATGTAAGTACAAAAAGTCGCCGTACAGATTTTTTTTATTTCATGAAATTCCATCAAATATTAATTTTATTGCGAAAAACAATTTTCCTATGGGAATTTAAAGGTACATGCCCACTCAGTAGGCACAGGCTGTTCTTTATAGGAATTAAATAAGTGTATAATTGTGTCACTCTTCCACAAGTTCTAAAAATTACAAGTGCGCACTATAAGTTATAATCATTTTAGTAATATTTATTTTACTGATAGTGACTCGCGGTGGTATCAGGCTACTTTCATATGCAAATGAGGCATGATAGGTTTTAATTATTTATACTAATTAAATGCGTCACCTGAAAAAATAATATTTTCAACAGACTATCAAGTATGATCATTGCACATCAAAAAATAAATACCAACAAGAGCTGTAGGAGAACAGCATAGCTCGATTACGAGAGTTGTCGATGTACACATAGCTTGACAAACAAGGTGGCCGCGGCCTGCATAAAAACCTTAACCAAGGTTGACTGAAAACCTTAACCAAGGGAAATTAAGTAAGTAATTCAAGGTTAAATGTCAGATATAGGTCAGGGGTTACTGATGTACATCACTAGGAGATGAAGTTTTCCAAGTATGGTTGCTGTAGGCCCAGGAGTTTTCCATATACAAACAAGCTTGACTAAAAACCTTAACCAAGGGGAAATAACTAAGTAATCCAAGGGTAAAAGTAGGTCAAGGTCAAATATAGGTCAGGGATTATTGATGTACATCCCTATGAGAAAAGGTTGTCCAAGTATGGCGTCTGTATGCACAATAGAATTTCCATGTACAAGCTTGAGTAAAAACCTTAACCAAGGTTGACTAAAAACCTTAACCAAGGGGAATTAACTAAGTAATTCAAGGTTAAATGTAGGTCAAGGTCAAATATAGGTCAGGGGTTGTTGATGTACATCACTAGGAGATGAAGTTGTCCAAGTATGGTGGGTGTAGGGCCAGGAGTATTCCATATACAAGGTTGACTAAAAACCTTAAACAAGGCGTGACGTGACGGTGACGGTGACGCGGACGCAACTACATAAGCTCTCACTTTAGTCGAGCTAAAAATAAATAGTAATGTCCGTTAACATTTTAAGGAAACACGGTTATCGCCCCTGATATCAGTGTGGAAATGTTCGTCTGATATAAAATGTATAATAATGTCAATGAATACCTGGGGTAATGGTGAATGAATGTTTATTTTGCCAGAAAATCTCAGCTATCTCGCCAGGTTTCGGAGTCAATTTCAAAATTTATTTCTTTTTCGACTCTTCCTGTAACTCCTTCAGCTCATTTTCCCCCATCTTAATTTTTTTTTTCACAATAAAATCAATATTTGATGGCATTTCATCAAATAAAACAAGAGTACCGAAGGTCACAATATACGCCCGTCGAGGCAAGGCCAGTCAACAAGGGGGGATAACTCGCTGAAAAACCAATATGGTTCTTCATCTTAATGTGAAAAACATGTATACTGAATTAGGTTAAGATCAGTTAAGTAGAATTTGAGTTATTGTGCAGACAAGGATACAGAGTGCAAAAATTTAAATCACCGCCAAGGGAATAAAAGTCATCGGAAAATTTTCAAAATCAATAAGCTTCCTCGTCTTGCTGTGATTAACATGTAACTGAATTTGGTTACGATCGATGAAGTAGAACTTGAGTTATTGCCTGGACAAGGATACAGAGTGCGAAAAATAAAAATGGCCGCCAAGGGGAGATAAGTCATCAGAAATTTTTGAAAATCAATAGGCTTCCTCGTCTTGCCGTGATAAACATGTATGCCGAATCAGGTTACAATCCGTCAAGTAGACCTCTAGTTATTGCGTGGACAAGCTGTGTCCACCCGCCCACCCGCACAAGGTGAATACATAATACAGTGCTCGATATGGGCGGTCGCCAAGTCGCCAATGCGAGTGAATTTCATCTTGGGCGAGCAGATTTTACCCGCCGCGTACTTGACACTCGCCCAAATATTTTCTTTTGGGTGACCACACATATTTTGGAAGATGTTCGTCTTTCTTACCAAACTCAAAATATTTGCTGTTTCTGACGATTGTAAACAAATCCTTGTTATTTTTAATAAAAACAATCGTTGACCTTTGTCAAACACGCGTGTTTACGTTGCTGATTGGGTAGGCATACTCTTGACTGCGTAAATTATCCAATGAAAATGGCGGATGTTACCCGGCGTTCGAAATCGCACCTTGCTTATTTCGTCCTCATTTGTTTTCGGACCCAATCTCTGCATTCTATAAAACAACTTGTCGCATGTTAATTAAGCGCAGAAATGCATTGAATGTAGCTGCATAGCAATACTGATTACCTTTCAAATTATCTACGAATCGATACTCTTTCGTGGAATTAATAAACAAAATAGTGACAAAACTATCAAGCGCGATTTTGAAAATGTACGAACCGACTTGGGCGAAATAGGTATCATTCGGAACGTTCGGTTTTGTTCGTCGCGATAATAATGGCGGACGAGGAGAAAGTCGACGACTTAGCTATCGACCTTGAAGCTGTGCCGGCTCCCAAAAATGAGTGGGATTTCATGATGCGAAAGACAGTAAAGAAGAAGGGTAAATGGGCCAAGTAAGTAGTTGTGTATTTTTTTTTTTTATAAGTGGAACACGTTAAATTACGAAGCCAGAATAGTTGATCATAAGGTTGTTTTCTCCATGACATAATCTCACAGGGTGCAATGTACACATCCGAGGTATGCCGATTGAACCAGGAAGTGATCGATTGTTTTCGCACTTTCTGTTTCACACTTTCGGTTTCACTTTGGTTTTGAAACCTAGGGCGACCAACTGTCCGGAATTTCCCGTACTAATTTAAGATGCCCGCCAGCCCTGAATAATACCGGGTTGTGGAGGGAGATAGGGGGGGGGGGTACTTTTCTAGAATTATTTAGCACGAAAATACTATAGTGTGTTTGTTGGGTAATTGTGGGTAGTGTCTTGTGGGGCTTTTGTTGTATTTTTACTTTTCGTGTAGTGTTTATTGCGTTCTCTTGGGAATCGTACACCGCTGGTCGGGGAGTGCGTTTTTTCACGCTTTTAAAGGCTCTGAGACCATCGCTGTACGCGTGCCATGTATTTGATGCAAAGTGTTCGGTTTCTGGTTTTCCTGGCTCTCTGATCTCCTTTGGGTATATACCACT
This sequence comes from Conchocele bisecta, assembly GCA_029237695.1. NCBI lineage: Eukaryota > Metazoa > Mollusca > Bivalvia > Lucinida > Thyasiridae > Conchocele > Conchocele bisecta. Next base: position 71,252,147 of record CM055265.1, on the reverse strand, counting down.
TTCTATCTTAAGTATTCAGTCTATTGTTTTAGGTATGAGGAGAACAGGGGTAACAGGGGAGTAATGGTGAATTGGAAGAGGGACCGGCCGTGGATGGAGCTCACAACAGAGAATCACATCACCGTGGACTATTATAAATATAAACATATTAAATTGTACATTTAATTTTGTGTCACTCGTCCATCTCTGCCAGTGTAGATACGCCCCTAATTGCATATTTCATTAAATTGAGTCATACCTTTTTTGGGCTACCAACTTTCCATTTGGGCTAGTGAAATGTGGGATTCAAACTTTTTACTAGCCCAAATATTTTTATTTGGGCTACCATGCCGATTCGGCGAGTGTCAAGCACTGTAATACGTCCCGCTTTTTAAAACGGGCGTATAAAAATGGCCAATGAAAACAGATGTTATCTCCGTGTATTTTCAAAAGCTAACAAGGCAAACAACACTTACCTCATTCATTTTGGTTTGTTTCCTTTTCTCTTCCCTGTAATACCAACACAAAATAATATACACAAAATCCTATCACTATAGCAATTCAAATATTTTTCAAAACAAGGAAAGACTAAATATTCATGGATTTCTGCAATAGTGAGCTAGTTGACAATTTAACTCTTAGACCGCTACACACAACAATTGACGTCTGCTGTTGCTTTTATATCTTGCCTTATTTCTCAATAAAAAACATGGTTTGACAGCATTTCAGAATCATTTCAAATGGAAATGATTCTGAAGTGCTGTCAAAGCATGTTGTAAATTATTCTAAAGTGCTGTCAAAGCATGTTTTTTATGATAAAAATGGCAAACAGAAAATAAACAGCAGACGACAAGAAATTAAGATAGCAGTGTAAGGGTTATTAGTGCAAGTAATTTGTAATTTAGAACAAGGGTATATCTATTACGAGGCTGTCCCCTTGCTGGTTACCTTGATAATAATAAAATAAAATCTTCAACGCATTTGCCCTAATATAAACAAGGTGAACAAGTCTTCAGTGACCTCGACCTTGGACAGTCGGACGTGGGTCGTATGCCACATGCGACATTTCTTGAATAAATCAGAAAGTATGGTGAATACGTACATCTGTCTCTTGTAAGTTTTGGAGTATGTCGCCTGTAAGGCTTCATCTTCGTCTTCCGGCTCCTCCTCAAACTCACAACGACTGTAAAATGATTGATTGCTTATGTGATTGCTTAATTGTTTTACTAATTGGTTGATTGATTGATGATTTGATTGAGTGACTGATTAATTGAATAATTGATTGATTGACCCTTCAGTCAATATCTACCCATGTCAGAAGAGTCAACAAATTACTATGTAGAAAATGTTCCAGACACAATTCAATCTACAGATCACACAATGCCCCGAAAATTGTTGGTAAAGGATAAAAAACATTTAACCCTTTCAACACTAGGGACCTCTTTCCTAATATCTGCAACCATTTGTGGATATCTTTTAATATTTACAAAATAAGTATCCCCTTTTGTGCATAAAGCAAAAGTCTCAAACTACATGTAAATAGGAAATAGTCCATGTTCGTGAAAGGTAAACACAGTCATCTTATACAATAAGCGGAGGTTAATGTGGACTGTTGATAGGTACTGAAGGCAGAGCTCCAGTTAAGGTGCGTAATTTGGAGGTAAATTTCTTATTTCTCCATCAAAAATGGCAAGTTGGGAGTGCAGGAATGGGAATGAGACGATTCTAAAGGACTCCCAACTTGCCATTTTTGATGAAGAAATAACAAAAGTTCACCCCAAGTTGGTCAAATTACGCACCTTAACTGGAGCTCTGACTGAAGGTTGTACCTGGATTCTATACATCAAAGCTTAATAAACCACAAACCCACTGTTCAAACAGTTTGGCCCAAGGCCTTTGTCAAGGAATTTGTCAAGTAGTTTGATATTAAAGGCATTGCGCCAAAACAAAACACACTGTTTAAACATTTTGGCCCCACAGCCTTTATCAACTAATTCCTTGATAAAGACATTGCGCCTATGCTCAATAAATGTAAATCCAATAATTGTTTAGAAGACAACACTATTAATGGCAAATATACAGACTATCATAATTTTGCACTTACGAACATTTTAGTTATACAAACTTTAGTGAAACGGTCCCCAGTATACGTACTTGAATGCAGCATCCGGGTTCATGCGACAGTACCATTTTTCCGGCAGCTTGGCCGTATAACCTGTGGGCATTCTCCTCCATTTGAGGCAGTTGTCACACTGCGCCCAATCCCAATCTGGCAGTCTGCAAATGTCATGATAAACATGCACATGTTGAGTTTACCACAGATCAGTCTAATGTAAAATGGACTTGTCATGATAAACATGCACATATTGAGTTTACCACAGATCAGCCTAATGTAAAATGGATTTGCCATGATAAACATGCACATATGATTTACACACGATTCAGCCTAATGTAAAATGACTTGCCATAAAACATGCACATATTGAAGTTTACCACAGCCTAAAGTAAAATGGACTTGCCATGATAAACATGCACATATTGATTTACCCACAATCAGTCTAATGTAAAATTTTGGACTTGCCAAAGATAAACATGCACATAATAGAGTTTAAAACCTAAAGGGATCAGTCTAATGTAAAATGGAACCCCTTATTGCCAGATAAACATGCACCATATTGAGTTTTACCACAGATCAGTCTATAATGTAAAATGGACTTAGTCCATGATAAACATTCACATATCGAGTTACCACATGATCAGCCTAAATAGTAAAAATGGACCTTGCCATGGATAAACATGCACATATTGAGTTTATCCCACAGATGAGTATAATGTAAAATGGACTTGCCATGATAACCATGCACATATTGAGTTTACCACAGATCATCTAATAAAATGACTTGTCATGAAACAGCACATATTGAGTTTACCACATACACTAAGAAAATGACTTGTCATGATAAACATGCACAGATTGAGTTTACCACAGATCATCAATGTAAAATGACTTGCCATGATAAACATGCACATATGAGTTTACCAAGATCACTAATGTAAAATGACTTGCCATGATAAACATGCACATATTGAGTTTACCACAGATCAGTCTAATTGTATTATGGAAACAAGATTGAGTTTTACAGACATGCACATATTGAGTTTACCACAGATCCAAAGACTAATGTAAAATGGACTTGCCATGATAAACATGCACATATTGATTTAACCAAAGATCCGCTAATGAAAAATGGACTTTGCCAAGATAAACAAGCCACATATTGATTTACCAAAGATCAGTCCCTAAGTAAAATGGACTTGCCATGATCAGAGTCTAAATGAAAATGGACATGCCATGATAAACCATCACATATTTGAGTACCCACAGATCGTATACTGTAAAATGGACTTGTCATGACAAACATGCACATATTGAGTTTACCACAGATCAGTCTAATGTAAAATGGACTTGCCATGATAAACATGCACATATTGAGTTTACCAAAGATCAGTCTAATGTAAAATGGACTTGTCATGATAAACATGCACATATTTAGTTTACCACAGATCAGTCTAATGTAAAATGGACTTGCCATGATAAACATGCACATGTTGAGTTTACCAAAGATCAGTCTAATGTAAAATGGACTTGTCATGATAAACATGCACATGTTGAGTTTATCAAAGATCAGTCTAATGTAAAATGGACTTGTCATGATAAACATGCATATGTTGAGTTTACCAAAGATCAGTCTAATGTAAAATGGACCTGCCATGATAAACATGCACATGTTGAGTTTACCAAAGATCAGTCTAATGTAAAATGGACTTGTCATGATAAACATGCACATATTGAGTTTACCACAGATCGGTCCAATGTAAAATGGACTTGTCATGATAAACTGGGGAATAATGGGTTTACCACAGACCAGTCTAATGTCGAAAGATACCTTTTCCACCTTTAGACGTATCCATCCGGGCTGTCAGACTATACTACACATAGTCAGCCCAGATGGATCAATCTAACGGATCGATCATTGCAGGGAATTGCAGAAAACTTTAACTTAAATGTTACAGATGGAAATATAAACTGTGCGAAGGCACAGGTTGATTTGGATCTACACTGGTCGAAAAACCCTAGAGCCCCATTTCTCCAGTCACAGCCACAGATACCCCTCAACAAACTATGTATGCCATGGTATAATGACTCACTGTGTCTGCTGGGTTGTATTGACTGCCGTCACACCTAGCGTCTTCTCGTTGTAGTAGTCGCTCAGCTTAGTGGCGGCATTCTGCACGAATGCACTGAAAATCAATAAAATACATACCGTTTATTTAACCAGGTGAACTGATTATCGTGAAATAATACACAAGTGATTGGGTCCTTACGCTAAACAAACGAGTGAGCTTAGAGAAACAAGTTTATTTAGCAGTAGGACCCAATCACGAGGGAATTATTTCAAGATAATCAACTCACCTGGTTAAATAAACATTTTCTTACATTTCACACATGATTGTTCATAAAAAAAAGTGAATCAAGAGTAAAATATGGTAAAGATATCTGCAAATTAATTTCTGGAGGCGGGCTGTAGTGAAGGCGACTGTCTCATGATTCAGAGGGTGTGTCTGAGAACGTAATTGCGACGTTACTGACATCATTTCTCTATATATGGCAAACACCAGAGTGGTGTAAATTCACCGTTCGATTTCTGTAAACTACTGGCTGAAATGTAAGAAAATAAGTTATCGTTCCTTCCAATCCTCTTCACACGGTGTATCTACATGTTTTTAAATTGTTTGTTTGTTTGTTGGGGTTTAACGGCCCATCAACAGCTAATGTCATTTAAGGCCGGGTCAATGGGTTTAGTACTAAATCCCATATATTACCTGTACAAATACATGTACATGTTCAAGTACATCTACAAATGGGGGGAAAATCAGAACTGAATATTTACAATAAAAAAACTATATACATGTACTTCAGAGCTCTCCGTAAGCGCCGGCTGCCGGGGATTTAGCCGACTACTCGCTCAGTTGGTGCCGGCTACAATTCATAATGTCGTAAAAAAAACAAAAACAAAAACGGATTTGGCGCTATTTAAAACTTGTCTGGCGTATCCCGTATCGTTATTACACATTATTAGCCGTTAGTGTAATTTCTATAACACTGATAATACCACGTCTGTAAACATAATAGTGACTCTTAAAAACCGAAAGTACCATTGACGTTTACATTTTCCGCAAAATGTTTATGCGCTTGTCGAAACACATAGCTGTTACACAAATAGATTCGGCCTGAATCGTAAACTGCAGAGAAACCGCTCGTGTGTTTCCGTTACAGCGTAATCTGTTGATACGTTTCCGGCAACGCACCTAAATATAGCATAGCCGGTAGTCGCTGAGTCAGTAGGCATGTATCGTGTATTAAACTCGCGTACTACACGACATGCGATGTGTAGTCAGCCAAATCGAGAGATAGTTGGCGCAGCCGATTCAAAATGCCTCCGAAAAAGAAGCTGAAGTTGCCAACTAATCAGCCAACCTTGGCTAATTTCATGGGCATTGGTAAGAAATGATAATTGTTAAATCAAATCACGACACACTGTCCATAATATCACGAAAATCCATCTGAATTCATTATTTTGTCACATTAAAAAACGTCGTCTGAAATTGCAGCAATGTGCAGTAGAGAACACAAGACGTATTTCGATGTCACATAAGCATACAGTAAGAATTGATTGTAGACAATGTGCGGTGTAGTTTAATTACATACATCAATGTACGTGTACAAATGGTATACAACTTGGAATGTTTGCAAGCAGTATAACTCCAGTCTGCACTATGACGGGGTGACCAACCTATTGAAAAATAAATTCCTGAATTTTTATGCCTCCATGACGAAAAGTCAGGGGGCATTATGTTTTGCACCTGGTGATTAATGTGTGCAAGTTTGGTGGTTCTAGGCCTAATAGTATTGAAGATATGGACTTGACAAAAAACCTTAACCGAAGTGTGACGCGGACGCCAGACAGACGGACAAAGCGGCAACAATATGCTCCCCCGAAAGGAGCATAACAACTTCAGATTTGTCCTACTATCAACACATTGTAACATTTTTGCAACAATATATGCAGAAATTGTCTTAAACAACTACAAATATATGCACCATAAAACTCATCAGATGCCACCAAATTGAATATAAATTTCAAAATTTTCAAGGGGGAGTCCCCCCCCCCCGTACTCTCCCCTTCGTGGCCTACGGTGACTCAGCCACGCAGCGCTTACCAACATTTACCTGGCCAATTTCGGTCGGTGTCATCTTGCCATGAAAAATATTGCATGATGCCATTAACGGTAAATCCCAATATGCATAATGCAATTTAACGTAAGTTATAAAACTCCATCATTAGTTTCGAAACTGTGTGTTTACACGATGCTGATTCGTCTAAAGTGTAGAGCCTAAGTCAGCTGGCCGACATCAAACACACCGCGTGTGTCAATATTTACTAAGTGTAAATTTCACCCTGAGGCACACAAAGCAATATCGCGATATTATACACCGCGATGAATGGGAGCCAAGTCACCAGATCGCTGTATAAATTTCGGCTGCACTGCTCTGAAATTTCTGTTAACATTCAGCGTCATTACGGAAGATACGACTGATTTTGAAAATCAATATCGGCCAAATATGATGATGTCTGCTCTGAAATTTATGTCAGTTTTCAACATAATTTATCATGTTTATAGAAGTATTTTAATGTCTGCCACAAATTAATTCGCTAAATTCCCAATAATTTCTGAATACGCGATTACACCCAGGCAACACAATACATAGACGAAATTCGTGTGTTTCTTTGTGTAAAAAATTGTATGTTGTAATATAATAACGCTCTCGATATGGTGATCAGCGAGGGTGTCCGAAATAATTAGTCCGTATTTCAAATACAGGCTACGCTCGTTTACTCAAAGTCGCTTACGTCGAAATCACCGGTTACGTCGAATTACTAGCACGGTCCCGTTTAAAAAAAATCCTATTATTTTCCATATAACTAAGTTCGGTTAAGTCAAATTTCGATAACTCAAATTTTCCGTTTATTCGAAGGTATATTTAGGTCCCGAAAACGTAAATCTACTGTATTTCACACTCGTTAAGTCGAAATGTCAATTTGCGGAGGTAAGTAGAAGTTTGTCACCTGCAGTTTACCTGATCAAAGTCGGGTATTCAGACCGTAGTTAAAGGTGTTTGCGTTGACACTGATTAAACAGGACTCCCGAAATGACCGTCGGTGATCATTAAGTGGTGAGCAATAAATGGCAACTATTTTATTTTATTGGACTGGCATTAAATGCTTTTACTCGAACGTTAATTAAAATGAACACAAGTTGCGCGATTAGATTCAGATTATACAGTATAGGGACGAAACATTGAATGGGCGAGTTTTATGTTCTAAACATTATTAGTTTGTACAATCAAGTCTGGTCAGAAATAATCATTTATAATAGTGTTACAAATCAGTATTTCTTGTTGTTTTGTGTTGTTTCCGTGTATAATTTATTAAAATAATTCATAAAATATTATGTTCTTTTTATTATTTATTTCATTGGTGAACTGAATATGTACATATCGCTACATGCGCATGTCACGTGTGCCACATCCGGGTTATCTATTAATTACACACAGACATGCATATCTGTATTTGTAAACAAACCGAAAGTGTTTAAATATGATTTGTCTTAGAAACAGCATTTAACATGTATCCATGTACATTTAATTGCTAAAATAAATCATATTTACTACTCAAGGCTACATCAGCAAGTAATCATTTGGTTCTAACTGTCAATAAAATAGTTTGTTGTCCGACAGGTTGCGAAAAACGGATACGTCAAACTACGGTTAACTCGAAGTATTTTTTTATCTCCCTTCGAATTCGAGTAAGTGAGTGTGGCCTGTACAGTGTTTTAGGTCGTTCAAACCCCGTCTTTTACATATAATTGAAGCTACAGTGAAATACGGATCGTGGAATCACGGACATAGAAAACTATGATAGAGAAAATAACATTTATCGACAATAATAAAACATAACAAGAGTGCCGCAAGTCACAAAATACGCCCGTCGAATATGGGCCAGACAGCGAAGATGCAGAAATGTGAAGCTGTCACCAAGGCAAGAAACATTAATGAGAATTTGAAAGTCTATAGCATTATTTCTTCATCTCGTTGTGCTAAACATGTACGGTTTACTAATTTCGGCAGAGATAGAAAAGTAGAGTGTAAAGTTGAAATGATAGGGAATTGGATACAATAATGTAGAAAAAATGGCTAAGTTTAAAAGGTGATATTTTTGTTAAAAAATATGTTTTCGGCATAAAAACACCAAGGTGCACATCTTCAATATGTGTAGAAGACGTGTGTATAGTTTCAGAACGATCGACTGAACGGTTTCGGAGGAGTTGTGTACACAAACTCTGTACCCTATATAGAATTGCATAGAACAATGTAGAAACAATGGCTAAGTTAAAAAGGTGATATTTTTGTTAAAAAATATTTTTTCGGCATAAGGTGCACATCTTCAATATGTGTAGAAGACGTGTGTATAGTTTCAAATCGATCGACTGAACGGTTTCGGAGGAGTTGTGTACACGAACTAAGCACTTTTTCTGTCAGCCGCTCGCCCGCCCAGCGGTAAAACATAATACGTAACGTTTTTTAAAAACGGTCGTATAAAAATCGTTTCCTAAAATAATGAGAATTGTCTCGCATTTTCACGATCTCGCCTTCCGCTTTTGAAAAATTCGGATTAGTTTTGCTCATGCATGTGCGGCGTGTTTGCAAAACGCGAGATTGAATATGATAGAATTTCGCGTTTCGTCTCGAAAGCTCGAAACGCGAGGTTGCTACATGTCCCTAATAGGACACGTACACATTGTCTTAGGAGATGATTCTCATGTGCTGCAAAAACATTTTAAAGCTTTTATTAAGAAATAGAACAAATGTTGACAAACATCTATATTTCTTGACAACAAAAACATAATTTGACAAAAAATGATACTCGTCTTAGGAGACGATTCTAATGTGCTGCCAATACACGTTTATTGACAAAAAAAAACATATTTCAATACGTGTTATTGGTTAGGCTACTGCATCGCATCGTCGACCTATACACAAGATCGTGAAAACGTGGGATTCTATTGTATTCATTCTCGCGTTTTCGCCTGGCTATCTCGCATTTTCGAGACCGCGATGTCGCGTTTTCGCCTCAGCCTTTTCACGATGTCGCCTTCCGCTTTTGGAAATACGTTTGTTCATGTCATTATGTGTGTGTAGAATGCATGCGTGTTGAAATTGAGTTTTGCGCATACCTTACATGTACGTAAGTACGTAGAATGCAATTCGAACTAGCATGCTTTATATGCATGTACGTACGTAGAACCAAATCCAACACGCATGCTGTCTACACATGCATGGGCAAATCGTATTTCCAAAAGCGGAAGGCGAGATCGAGATCGCAAAAACGCGAGATTGTAACATAAAAAAAATATGGCCGTACCCACCCATTCCCAATTAGCACATTTGCGACATATCATTTTCAGTCTAGCTGCACACCTGGGGCCCGTTTCACTAAACTTCCTACGACTAAAATGTTCGTAAGTGCAAAATTATGATAGTCTGTAAATTTCACATTACAGTTGTTTCTGTCAAAATGTTCCGAGTTTATACGTGTACAAAGTGTTGTGCGTTGCGTATCCGTGGAGTTTCCGTTAGTTGCGTTTCAAACCGTGTGTCGTCTACGTGTAATACGTTTTCGGCCATGCGTTGCGTTTCCCCACTCTTGCGCATGCGCGAAAGTCGAGCAAACCGTGTTCAACGCATTGAGTTTCAAAAGTGTGTAATCCGTGTACAACGGTTGTAAACGTATACAACGGTTGTAAACAACGCATTGAGTTTCAAAAGCGTGTAATCCGTAAACGTATACAACGGTTGTAAACGTATACAACGCTAAGGTAAACCGTTTAAAAACGATTTAACGCTTTCTTTGACGAACGGTTACACGCTTCTACATGTACACAGCACCGTACAGATGAAACCGTGTTATACGTATAACACGTTTCCATGGGTTTTAACGCATAACACGTTTTGGTATGCCAACCGTGTATCGCGTAGAATGCGCAGCATGCTCAGATCGTTGTTGTGTGTGTACATGTATATATACTTCTAGACTGCAGGGCTTCTAAAATTTTCAGTTTTCCGGTTCTGGACCGATTTTTGAACTCTCAGACCGATTGAGATTTGAAAACTAGTCTTAAAAATCGGTCCGAGAAAAATTGCCAGTCGGCTGCTATTTCGCTATAAACCTTGTAAATTTACCGGTTTTGACCAAGTAATTTATGACACTATTCCGCGGGCCTTATCCCTGTTAAACCAGTGTGCAGCTCGCTGTGTATTCAGTTTCTCCATATATCGATTTTTCTTAACACGCGTGGGAGAGGTGTATAGCGGATTAGTGACTGAAATAGACTGGCTTCAGCGTAAATATACGAGAGTTCCTAGATTCGCCATTTCTGAGGTCTACAAATACATTAAATATGCCTAAAAGCATCAATGAATGAAGAAACAAAATTAATGTTTATATGGAGGGTGTAAAATAAAAAAAAATATTATTTTTTTCTTCATTAATTGAAGATTTTAGGCATATTTAATGTATTTATAGACCTCGGTCCGTTACTTCAACCTGTGATATTACACAGACGAGATTTGTGTGTCGCTTTGTGCAAAAAAAATCGATAACATAAGCCCTGGCAACTAACAGGTGCTTATTGTATGACATCATTCAGCACGAGAAAATGCGTCGTGACCACTCCTTTAGGCTATGTTTTGAAATGTTACTGATTGGTCAACACGCCCTTTGATGTTCCGCAGACGTCGCGAACTCATGGGGCAATCATGCAGTAACCCATTTCATGCTGAGGATACGATTATGTTTGCGGGAAAATATTTTCCTTCTATGCACTCAGAAGTATATGCCGCGAGCACCATTTAAACCGTCTCGTCGAGACGGTTCAAATGAGTGGTCACAACGTATACTTTCATTGAGAAATAACAAAAATAAAAATAAATTATTTAATAATTTCATACCCGTAAATGTGTATTCCGAAAGGAATGGATTACAAAAAAAACACTGGATTATACGCAGATCTGTCGCCATGTTTCGCCGATATTGATTTCGAAAATATTTTCCGTAAATGGTGTTGAAAAGTTGACACAAAATTCAGAGTTCATGCGGAATTTCGGTGGGTTTATGCACGTATCAACAGCTAATCGTCCGCATGAATAGGCAGGACACGTGACCATTATTTATTAACAATTAATCCTTTTAAGCGCCTGTTGATCGCGAGCATTATACATTGTAAATAAGCGTCTGTCTATCGCGAGCACTATACAACGTACCCCGACCATCGCGTTATAATGGAGCTGCAATGTATTGTTGTTTACACCCGATATAATTCATTTTCCATATCAGGGGAGGGCGAAATGAGTCTGCCTTACAATAATTCGCATGTGCGGAATGGTGGTACATGTAGGTGCGAAACGATCCGCCTGTAAACGATCCAGACCGAACAGGTACATGTATTCGCGATATTTTAAAAGTGACAAAACAAGGCCGCCTCGAAGCGATCGAGGGGCCGAACAGGTATTCGCGTTAAAACGGTGAACCGTTGTACACGTTTCAACGCTTTCATATAGCTACACGCTTCCAGGTAAAGCGTTGTACACGTTTCGACGCTTTCACCTCGCTACATATGTATAGTCCAAAGCGTGTTATACGCCTTGAAGCTAAACGTATTACACGCTTTAAAACGGTTTGACAATGTGTATTACACGTGTACGAAACGTATTATTAGTATTTAAACAACGTATACAACGCTTTTAAACTAAACGGTTTGACAATGTGTATTACACGTGTACGAACCGTATTATACGTTTAAACAACGTATACAACGCTTTTAAACTAAACGGTTTGACAATGTGTATTACACGTGTACGTACGAAACGTTATACGTTTACACAACGTATACAACGCTACAGCAAACCGTTGCGTTACGCGTTGCGTTCGCGTTGAGTTTGCAAGTGTTGTCTACGGTGGAACAAAAACGCAGACCTGCACTGTAACACTGTTTTCTTGTAAATAATTGTTGGATTTACATTTATTGAGCATAGGCTGCATATGCAGCCTATGCTCAATAAATGTAAATCCATCAATTCAAATTTGCAGACGATTCTAAATTTGCGCTTACGAACATTTTAGTCGTAAGAAGTTTAGTGAAACGGCCACCTGATAGTGTTTACAATCATCAGTCGGTAATCCAGTTTCACGTGTAAAGTGTGACTGACCTTTAGAATTCGGTGGAAACAAACATACCAAAACCACACTATGTACTCGCTCACGTCATCGCATCGCCGATGAATTGATAATTACGCATTAGCATGTGCATTTTCACATTTGTTTGATTTCTTGATAAAACCAAGATTTGGCAGCACATGAGAATCGTTTCCTAAGAAATATCAATGTATTCGGGTTTTATTTTCACATTTGTCCGATGTCTTAATAAAACATGTTTTGACAACACATGAGAATTGTCTCCTTAGACGATTCTAATATTTTGTAAAAAGAATTGTCACATTTGTTTGATTTCTTAGACCATACAAACTAGAAATGGACGCTTGTCGACAAGGGCATGTGTATCCCCCTCCCCAGATACACAAGTAGTTTGAAAAAAGGGTGTTCGAGTTATGCTCCGGAGACAAAATCAGTGACAGAAAAAACAAAGGGAGATAACTAAAAAATTAATGATGCAAGAGTTGTCATTCTTGCGTGACACACCTTTAGGGTTGTGGTCTAGCATGTATGAAGTTTCATGAAAATATTCCAAAGGGTGTTCGAGTTATGCTCCAGACACGAAATCAGTACACGAAACAACAAAGGGAGATAACTAAGAAATTAACGACGCAAGAGTTGTCATTCTTACGTGCGACACACCTTTGGGTCGTCTTCTATGCATGTGTGAAGTTTAATAACTAGAAAATGTGTTCATAGAACACGGATGTCCCACATATCGCTTTGATAATAAATGAGGCCAAATTCCAAGTCAAAATTTTCTTTTACCTGAGCGTAAAGTTTTTGAAGCACCAAGTATGTGACCTTGACCCTGGGCTTGGCGGGGGGCAGGACAAACGTGGATTTGGCACAGGGCGGTAGAGGACCATTAGAGCAATGCATATATGAAATATGAAGCTGATCCGTGAAAGAAAACAGAAATTATAAGATATTTACCTGAGAGTTAAAGATTTTGAAGCACTAAGTATGTGATGTTAACCCTGGGCTTGGCGGGGGCGGGACGAACGTGGATTTGGCACAGGCGGTAGAGGACCATTACAGCAACGCATATATGAAATATGAAGTTGATCCGTGAATGGAAAGAAAAATTATAAGATATTTACCTGAGCATTAAAGTTTTTGAAGCACCAAGTATGTGACCTTGACCCTGGGATTGGCGGGGGCAGGACGAACGTGGATTTGGCACAGGGCGGTAGAGGACCATTAGAGCAATGCGTATATGGAATATGAAGATGATCCATGAAAGAAAACAGAAATTATAAGATATTTACCCGAGCATTAAAGTTTTTGAAGCACTAAGTATGTGACCTTGACCCTGGGCTTGGCGGGGGCAGGACGAACGTGGATTTGGCACAGGGCGGTAGAGGACCATTAGAGAAACGTGTATATGAAATATGAAGTTGATCCGTGAATGGAAATAAAAATTATAAGATATTTACCTGAGCGTTAAAGTTTTTGAAGCACCAAGTATGTGACCTTGACCCTGGGATTGGCGGGGCAGGACGAACGTGGATTTGGCACAGGGCGGTAGAGGACCATTAGAGCAATGCGAATATGAAATATGAAGATGATCCATGAAAGAAAACAGAAAGTATAAGATATTTACCCGAGCGTTAAAGTTTTTGAAGCACTAAGTATGTGACCTTGACCCTGGGCTTGGTGGGGGCAGAACGAACGTGGATTTGGCACAGGGCGGTAGAGGACCATTAGAGCAATGCGTATATGAAATATGAAGCTGATCCGTGAAAGAAAACAGAAATGATAAGATATTTACCTGAGCGTTAAAGTTTTTGAAGCACCAAGTATGTAACCTTGACCCTGGGCTTGGCGGGGGCAGGACGAACGTGGATTTGGCACAGGGCGGTAGTGAACCATCAGAGCAATGTGTATATGAAATATGAAGCAGATCGGTCGAAGGATGAAGAAATTATGAGACATTTACCCGAGTGTTAAAGTTTTGTGACGGACAGACGGACGGACGGGACGCACGTTCCTACGAATGAATACTTGTTGGGTTTTTACTGTATAAAAATACCCAACAAGAGTACCCAACATTATCCTAACCCTACCCAATAAGATCCCCGTACGCTTACAACAAGTACCCATTCGTGTGTGCGGACGGACGGACGGACGGACGGACGGACGGACGGACGGACGAGGGTAACACTAAATGCCCCCTCCACTATCGTGGTGGGGCATAAAAATATTCCAAAGGGTGTTCGAGTTATGCTCTGGATACAAAATCAGAGCACGAAACAACAAAGGGAGATAAGTAAACAAGAATTCCGCGGAATCAGATGCCTCGCCTTGTCCCACCTTGACCTCGAGCCTGGGCCCGAAAGCAATTTTCACTGGCCCGAACATATACAATTATTGACTAGTTAGCCATAGAATATCAGATTATATTCTATGGCTCACTAGTCAATAATTGTTTTATTATATGATAATAGTCTGTATATAGCACTTACGACCTTATGCTACTAGACAAAAATTGAAAAAGAATTTGAAAAAAAAAATGAAAAAAAAAAATGGAAAAAAAAAGTTTAAAAATTAAAAATAATAATGCTTGCTACTGGAGCCCAGAATTTTTTTTTAATAGTCCTATATTAAAAAAAATAATAATGCTCGCTACTGGAGCCCAGAATTTTTGTTAATAGTCCTATATTATCTACATATATCTGCACAGGTCCACATACTGCCACAATATTGTCAACACAGTTTACAGAAATGTAATAATGTACCTGTATAAATTACCTGTAATAAGTTAGTGCAATTGAAAAAGAATGTAAAAAAAAAAAAATTGAAAAAAAAAATTAAATTGAAAAAAAATAAAAGAATAATGCTCCCTACTGGAGCCCAGAATGTTTTTTAATAGTCCTATATTTATCTACATATCATATATACACAGGTCCACATATTGCCACAATATTTTCAACACGGTTTACGGAAATGTAATATAATCATTTACCTGTATAAATTACCTGTAAGTGGTCAGTGGTCAGTTGCACATGCTAGCACATGCACAGGTGAATAGTCTGTATATAGCACTTACGACCTTATGCTACTAGACAAAAATTTAAAAAATAATTTGAGAAAAAAAAAAATGTAAAAAAAAAAAAATGTAAAAAAAAAAAATGGAAAAAAAAAAATTAAAAATAATAATGCTTGCTACTGGAGCCCAGAATTTTTTTTAATAGTCCTATATTTATCTACATATATCTGCACAGGTCCACATAATGCCACAATATTTTCAACACAGTTTACGGAAATGTAATATACAAAAAAAAATAAAATAATAAGCTCGCCAGAATTTTTGTTAATAGTCCATATTTATCTCATATCTGACAGGTCCACATACTGCCACAATATTGTCACAGTTTACAGAAATAATAATGTACCGTATAAATTAAGTAATAAGTTAGTGGTCGTAAAAATTGAAAAAGAATGTAAAAAAAAAAAAAAATTGAAAAAAAAAATTAAATTGAAAAAAAATAAAAGGATAATGCTCCCTACTGGAGCAGAAATGTAATAGTCCTATATTTATCTACATATCATATATACACAGGTCCACATATTGCCACAATATTTTCAACACGGTTTACGGAAATGTAATATAATCATTTACCTGTATAAATTACCTGTAAGTGGTCAGTGGTCAGTTGCACATGCTAGCACATGCACAGGTTAATAGTCTGTATATAGCACTTACGACCTTATGCTACTAGACAACAAGAAACGAGGCAAAGCCACGAAGGCCAGGTTTTTTCCAAGCATAGACACTTGGATAACATAATTATACCCACTTTTTGTAGACTAGATGGCCGTGGCCTGCATGTCGCGCCTTGGGGCGAGGCATGGACACTAAACAAATAGATATAGTAGATGGAAAAACTTTAACCAAAAAACTTTAACCGGACACACGGACGAACGGACGGACGTATGCCAAAATGCCGACGATATCGCGCTTTCCGCAAGCAGGTGTGACAATGATGATAAACACCCATGTGAAGTATCAAGGTATTGGGTGAAGCAGTTGCAGAGATATAGTACACGAAAAAACTTTAACAAAAAAATTCAAACAAAGTAATTTGAACTTGACATAGGGCACAGGATCGCGCTTTCCGCAAGCAGGTGCGACAATGATGATAAACACCCATAGTGAAGTATCAAGGTATTGGGTGAAGCAGTTTGCAGAGATATAGTACACGAAAAAAATTTAACAAAAAAATTCAAAGTAATTTGACATTGACATTGGGCACAGGATCGCGCTTTCCGCAAGCAGGTGCAACAATGATGATAAACACCCATGTGAAGTATCAAGGTATTGGGTGAAGCAGTTGCAGAGATATAGTACACGAAAAAACTTTAACAAAAAAATTCAAAGTAATTTGACCTTGACATTGGGCACAGGATCGTGCTTTCCGCAAGCAGGTGCGACAATGATGATAAACACCCATGTGAAGTAATCAAGGTATTGGGTGAAGCAGTTGCAGAGATATAGTACACGAAAAAACTTTAAAAAAATTCAAAAAAATTCAAAGTAATTTGACCTTGACAGTGGGCACAGGATCGCGCTTTCCGCAAGCAGGTGCGACAATGATGATAAACACCCATGTGAAGTATCAAGGTATTGGGTGAAGCAGTTGCAGAGACATAGTACACGAAAAAACATTAACAAAAAAATTCAAAGTAATTTGACCTTGACATTGGGCACAGGGGCCGCACGGTTGGGGGTTAGAATGAAAATATGGATGATGATAAACACCCATGTGAAGTTTCAAGGTAATGGGCGAAGCAGTTGCAGAGATATAGTATAACGAAAAAGTTTTAACCAAAAAACTCTAACCAGACGTACGTTAAAAAGTTAACGTTGAAAATGGCTAAGTCAATTACGTAGAAATAATAGGTGAAGGTAAAAAAATGGTCACATGTTGGATAGTTGTATGTGGTAGGCACCCCTTGGTTATGAAGCTGTGAATGTTTGGTGGTCCTAGGTGGTACAGTACCAAAGAAATGGACTTAAACACGAAAACTTAACATTGTAAACGCGAAAACTTAACATTGAAAATGGCTAAGTCGACTACGCGGAAAAAATGGGTCAAGTTAAAAAAAAAGTAATATGTTGGATAGTGATATGTGGTGGGCACCCCTTGATTATGAAGCTGTGAAAGTTTGGTGGTCCTAGGTGGTACAGTAACAAAGAAATGGACTCAAACACGAAAACTTAACATTGATTGTGGACGCCGCCCGCCGCCCGCCGCCGCCCGCCCGCCCGCCCGCCCGGCTTTCGCCAATCCAATAGCCTGGATTTTTTTTCAAAAAACCTGGCTAAAAATTTAAAAATAATTTGAGAAAAAAAAATGTAAAAAAAAAAATGAAAAAAAAAAATGGAAAAAAAAAGTTTAAAAATAATAATGCTTGCTACTGGAGCCCAGAATTTTTTTTTAATAGTCCTATATTTATCTACATATATCTGCACAGGACCACATAATGCCACAATATTTTCAACACAGTTTACGGAAATGTAATATCCAATGTAGTAATTTACCTGTATAAATTACCTGTGGTCAACAGTGGTCAAGCACTGGACATTTGCACATGCTAGCCTATGCTAGCACATGGTTCTCCCAGTCTCTATTGTTCTCTCTACAGGTAAGGTGTACAGAGCACACGAGAAAAGGTGTACAGAGCAGACGAGAAAACGGGTCTTCATGCATTATTGTCCAGTTTGTAGAGTGCGCAAAACAAAAAAGGGAGATAACTCAAAAATTAGCTACGCAAGAGTTGTCATTCTTGTGCGCGACACACCTCCGGGTCGTGGTCTATGCATGTGTGAAGTTTCATGAAAATATTCCAAAGGGTGGTCGAGTTATGCTCCGGACAGGAAATCAGTACGCGAAAACAAAAAAGGGAGATAACTAAAAAATTAGCTATGCAAGAGTTGTCATTCTTGTGCACAATACACCTTCGGTTCGTGGTCTAATTGAATGTGTTAAGTTTCATAAAAATATTCCAAAGGGTGGTCGAGTTATGGTCAATCAGTGCGCGAAACAAAAAAGGGAGATAACTAAAAAATTAGCTATGCAAGAGTTGTGATTCTTGTGCGCGACACACCTTTGGGTCGTGGTCTATGCATGTGTGAAGTTTCATGAAAATATTCCAAAGGGTGGTGGAGTTATGCTCCGGACACGAAATCAGTGCGAGAAACAAAAAAGGGAGATAACTAAAAAATTAGCTATGCAAGAGTTGTCATCTTGTGCGCGACACACCTTCGGGTCGTGGTCTATGCATGTGTGAAGTTTCTTGAAAATATTCCAAAGGGTGTTCGAGTTATGCTCCGGACAAGAAGTGTCTGCGGCGGACGCGGACGCGGCGCGCTGTCAAATCCATAGTATCCCCCGACGGAGTCCGGGGGATACAATTATCATATTCGATGGTAGCATTGATCCCACTGTTTAAAATTGATACGTTTTAGTTTGGGTACGAAATACAGAGGCCTACTACAAATATCATACCCGAGGCCTAGGCAAACAAGTCCGCCTGGAGTTGTAAATAAACTATTTTCGAACCGTCAGTCAGCGATATTTCTTGGAAGTTTTGTTTGTTATTACCAGAAAAATAAAAGGTGAACTAATACTGTTTTATTTTTGGCAGAGACTTTGATTAAATTGGAACACGACCAGTCGGGCTACCGACAATGGTATTCCGGGAAAATTGACACGACTGGACCAAATTTTTACTGAATTGTTGTAAATTTTTATTCAATAAAATATGTTTATACTAATAAAATACAAGAAATCTCCAAGAACTACAGAAACACTGAAAATAAATAAATATAATAAATCTTCAAAAGGACATTATTACAGGATGTTCACTAGTCGATTTGAAAATCAATGCATATTATTATATGACTAAGTATTTCAGTCATTCTCATTGAGTGAGTGAGTGAGTGAGTGAATAGGGTTTAACGTCCGCTTTTCTGACATAGAGGTACAAGCCTCAGGGAGTCTACACGCAGACGGGTCAACGGGGTCGTGTCCCGTATCCACCTGTCCGAGGGAGGTAAATCCCAACTTCAGAACTCAATATTTACAATCAAAATATATATTCAGTCCTGAAATTAGAACAACCTGATCTGGTGCCAGGCCCTCGCCACACCAGCATCATTTATCCCATCCCCTAAAAGTAATAGGATTAGCACTAATCTTACTTTTATATATGGGGCATAGCCCGACTCAACTCTCACATACAAGAAAGCCAAAAATGTACATGAGGGCCAAATCCGGTAGAGTGGGTTCCGGAAAGTATGAACCCAATCGTTAAGCCAGTTTAGTCGCCTTTTACGACAAGCAATGGCTACTGCAGCACTATTCTCAGGATCAGTTGATCCCGCCCCGGTGCCTGCACGGGGCCTTCATTCTCATTGACCGAAACACGACCACATGATTATATACAAATTTAATGTAGACCTCTGAACGGTTTGTTTACACGAATAAGCACTCTCGGACTGCGAGACTGGTCCGAGAAGTGTTTATTCATGTAAACAAACCTATTGTTCACCTCCTTAGAGCGCATGCGTAAATATAACACATTTTGAAAAAAAATTAATTAAAATTTAAAAAACATTTTTTTTAAATAATTATTGAAAATTGTGTGAAACCAAAAAAAAGTGAACACATTTTTTTTTAGGCCGGATATTTTGAGGAGAAAAAAAGAATATTTAAATATGGGGCTAAAAAGTGTCGTATAATAAAACAATTATTGTCTTGAGTCGGTGTACATGAGATTTACGGACCTTCGAAAAGTGATGTTCACCTCCGCCGAACACCACTTTTCTCAGGTCCGTAAATCTCATGTACACCTCCTCAAAAGACAATAATTGTATATTGTCACATTGCTGTGAGTATTTTGTACTTTAACTTTTGATAATCAATGCATATAGTGCGTAAAATACGCCAATACGGACCTCATCTGGAACTCTGATGAATAGGTACACACCTGTACTTGTCCGTGTGGTTGAAGTCTTGTTTGTTGTGTATTGCCTCCAGGAAGTCACACTCTACCACACCCACCACTCCCGCTCCAACCCCATTAGCCTGTAGGGTATAGGAATCGAGGCTTAGCAAAATATAATAACCCTAAATATTCATACATGTGGGTGAGAAATGGGGCCTATGGGATTCCGTGCCCAGCCTACTACATCCATGTCCAGCCTATTAAATCCATGTCCAGTCTAGTACATCAATGTCCAGCCTATTACATCCAGGCCTAGCCTACTACATCCATGTCTAGCCTACTACATCCATGCCCAGCCTGTTACATCCATGCCCAGCCTGTTACATCCATGTCCAGCCTACTACATCCATGCCCAGCCTACTACATCCATGTCCAGCCTACTACATCCATGCCCAGCATGTTACATCCATGTCCAGCCTACATCAATGTCCAGCATACTACATCCATGTCCAGCCAATTACATCCATGGCCAGCCTACTACATCCATGCCCAGCCTACTACATCCACATCCATGCCCAGCCTACTACATCCATGCCCAGCCTACATCCATGTCCAGCCTACTACATCAATGTCCAGCAGCCTACTACATCCATGCCCAGCCTACTACATCCATGTCCAGCCTACATCAATGTACAGCTTACTACATCCATGTCCAGCCTACTACATCCATGTCCAGCCTACATCCATGTCCAGCCTACTACATCAATGTCCAGCCTATTACATCCATGCCCAGCCTACTACATCCATGTCCAGCCTACATCGATGTCCAGCCTACTACATCAATGTCCAGCCTACATCAATGTCCAGCCTACATCAATGTCCAGCCTATTACATCCATGCCCAGCCTACTACATCCATGTCCAGCCTACATCAATGTCCAGCCTACTACATCAATGTCCAGCCTACATCAATGTCCAGCCTATTACATCCATGTCGTCTACTACATCCATGTCCAACCTACTACATCCATGTCCAACCTACTACATCCATGCCCAGCCTACTACATCCATGCCCAGCATACTACATACATGCACAGCCTACTACATCCATGCCCAGTCTACTACATACATGCCTAGCCTACTACATCCATGCCTAGCCTACTACATCCATGCCCAGCCTACTACATCCATGCACAGCCTACTACATCCATGTCCAGCCTACTACATCCATGCACAGCCTACTACATCCATGTCCAGCCTACTACATCCATGCACATCCATGTCCAGCCTACTACATCCATGTCAAACATCCATGTCCAGCCTACTACATCCATGCCCAGCCTACTACAACAATGTCCAGCCTACTACATCAATGTCCAGCCTACATCAATGTCCAGCCTACTACATCCATGTCCAGCCTACATCAATGTCCAGCCTACTACATCCATGACCAGCCTACATCAATGTCCAGCCTATTACATCCATGTCCAGCCTACATCAATGTCCAGCCTACATCAATGTCCAGCCTACTACATCCATGTCCAGTCTACTACATCCATGTCCAGCCTACATGAATGTCCAGCCTACTACATCAATGTCCAGCCTACATCAATGTCCAGTCTACTACATCCATGTCCAGCCTACATCAATGTCCAGCCTACATCAATGTCCAGCATGCTACATCCATGTCCAACATACAGCAATGTACAGCCTATTACATCCATATCCAGCCTACATCAATGTCCAGCCTACTACATCCATGTCCAGCCTACATCCATGTCCAGCCTACTACATCCATGTCCAGCCTACTACATCCATGTCCAGCCTACATCAATGTCCAGCCTACATCCATGTCCAGCCTACTACATCCATGTCCAGCCTATTACATCCATGTCCAGCCTACTACATCCATGTCCAGCATACTACATCCATGTCCAGCCTACATCAATGTTCAGCCTACTACATACATGTCCAGCCTACTACATCCATGCCCAGCTTATTACATCCATGCCCAGCCTACTACATCCATGTCCAGCCTACTACATCCATGGCCAGCCTACTACATATATGTACAGCCTACTACATCCATGTCCAGCCTACTACATTCATGTCCAGCCTACTACATCCATGTCCAGCCTACTACATCCATGTCCAGCCTCCAGGGATGTCCAGCCTACTACATTCATGTCCAGCCTACTACATCCATGTCCAGCCTACTACATCCATGTCCAGCCTCCAGCCTACTACATCCATGTCCAGCCTCCAGCCTACTACATCCATGTCCAGCCTACTACATCCATGTCCAGCCAACTACATCCATGCCCAGCCTACTACATCCATGTCCAGCCTACTACATCCATGGCCAGCCTACTACATACATGTCCAGCCTACTACATCGATGCCCAGCCTCCAGCCTACTACATTCATGTCCAGCCTACTACATCCATGTCCAGCCAACTACATCCATGCCCAGCCTACTACATCCATGTCCAGCCTACTACATCTATGTCCAGCCTATGTCCAGCCTACTACATCCATGTCCAGCCTACATCCATGTCCCGCCTACTACATCCATGTCCAGCCTACTACATCCGTGCCCAGCCTACTACATCCATGTCAAGCCTACTACATCCATGGCCAGCCTACTACATCTATGTCCAGCCTACTACATCCATGTCCAGCCTACTACATCAATGTCCCGCCTACTACATCCATGTCCAGCCTACTACATCCATGTCCAGCCTACTACATCCATGTCCAGCCTACAGCCTACTACATCCATGTCCAGCCTACTACATCTATGTCCAGCCTACTACCATGTCCAGCCTACTACGTCCATGTCCCGCCGACTACATCCAAGTCCAGCCTACTACATCCATCCCCAGACCATTACATATGTGCCCAGCCTATTACATCAGTGTCCACCATACTACATACATGGCCAGCCTACAACATACATGGCCAGCCTACTACATCTATGTCCAGCCTACTACATCCATGTCCAGCCTACTACATCATCCATGCCCCGCCTACTACATCCATGTCCAGCCTACTACATCCATCCCCAGACCATTACATATGTGCCCAGCCTATTACATCAGTGTCCAGCATACTACATCCATGTCCAGCCTACATCCATGTCCAGCCTACTACATCCATGTCCAGCCTACTACATCCATGTCCAGCCTACATCAATGTCCAGCCTACATCCATGTCCAGCCTACTACATCCATGTCCAGCCTATTACATCCATGTCCAGCCTACTACATCCATGTCCAGCATACTACATCCATGTCCAGCCTACATCAATGTTCAGCCTACTACATACATGTCCAGCCTACTACATCCATGCCCAGCTTATTACATCCATGCCCAGCCTACTACATCCATGTCCAGCCTACTACATCCATGGCCAGCCTACAATATGTACAGCCTACTACATCCGATTCCAGCCTACTACATCAGTCCAGCCTACTACATTCATGTCCAGCCTACTACATCCATGTCCATCCAACTACATCCATGCCCACCTACTACATCCATGTCCACCACTACACAGTCCAGCCTATCCAGCCTACTACATCCATGTCCAGCCTACATCCAGTCCCGCCATCTATCCAGCCACTCATGTCCAGCCTACTACATCCATGCCAGCCTACTACATCCATGTCCAGCCTACTACATCCTATGTCCAGCCTACTACATCATGTCCCAGCCTACTACATCCATGTCCAGCCTACACATCCATGCCACCTACTACATCTATGTCCAGCCTACTAATCTATGTCCAGCCTACTACATCATGTCCGCCACACATCCATGCCACCGAACTACATCCATGTCCGCCACAACATCCATGTCCAGCCTACTACATCATGTCCAGCCAACTACTCAACCCAGCCTACACATCCACCAGCCTACTACATCCATGTCCAGCTACTACATCTATGTCCCAGCCTACTACCATGTCCAGCCTACCTACATCCATGTCCAGCCTACTACATCCATGTCCCAGCCTACAGCCACTACATCCATGTCCAGCCTACTACATCTAGTCCCCAGCCTACTACCATACCACCTACTACGTCCATGTCCCGCCGACTACATCCATGTCCGGCCTACACATCCATAGACCACTACATAGTGCCCAGCCTATAACATCATGTCCCACCATACAACATACATGGCCAGCCTACAACATACATGGCCAGCCTACTACATCTATGTCCAGCCTACTACAACCATGTCCAGCCTACTACATCCATGCCCCGCCTACTACATCCATGTCCAGCCTACTACATCCATCCCCAGACCATTACATATGTGCCCAGCCTATTACATCAGTGTCCAGCATACTACATACATGGCCAGCCTACAACATCCATGGCCAGCCTACTACATCTATGTCCAGCCTACTACATCCATGTCCAGCCTACTACCATGTCCAGCCTACTACATCCATGTACAGCCTATCCAGCCTATTACATCCATGCCCAGCCTACTACATCCATGTCCAGCCTACTACATCCATGTCCAGCCTACTAGATCCATTGCTTGTTAGAAGCATGATGGGCGTTTCATTGATGGAAAGGCGAACACTGCAGATCCTGATCTGACGGTGCGGAGGCACAAAATAAAACTTTAACTAAAAACTTTATCTTGGACGCACGTACGCCAATGTGCCGACTATATTGTGCGGTCCGCAATCGGGAGCGACAAAAATTGCATAGCCCAAGGGGCATTTATTACACTAATTACGGTAAGCGATTAGAGCAATTTAGAGTATTTACATGTTTCTGGCCGCCAATCTTCTCATAGGCCTTGATGAGGCGGTTCTTGTGGTACATCATCAGTCCAAAACTCTCCGGCTCCGCCTCCAGTCGTGACGAAAACCCAAACGTGATCTTCACCGGCTTCGTCTACATCACCGTTAAGGTGTTTAGTGTTTTATACCATAGGTGGTTAGTGTTTTATACCATATAGGTGGTTAGTGTTTTATAACATATAGGTGGCTCTAAAGCAGTGGTTACAGTGGTTCTAAAGCACAAGTGACAACAAAATTAACTATTGTCTGTTCCACGAAATGGTGCCCAAGATTTATTGCTCTAAAAATACCCCAAACTGCTTATTTTTTTATATAAAACAAAGTAAAACTATTTTTTAGAAATGAGCCTACTTTTTATTTCTAGAGAATCAGTCTAATAACAAAGTTATTTCGAATAAACAGTCATGGATGGGCTTTTGCCTTATAAATTCATTTTACCGAATTTTAGTTGTTGACAATAAAACAAGAAACTACTATGGCAATAATCACTTCCGGTAAACAACAACAACAACTATTATTGCGAACTGAACACAAATTCTTAATAAATTTGTTTATTAACATCATTTTCTGGCATATAACTTAAACAATTTGCATTAAAATATATCAATTAATCATTTTATCTTCATATATTTAGCGAATATCATTCAGCCATAAGGTTCCAAGTCGATCTGATACTATTGCTAATACGTCCTAATGTATTGTAAATTGTGAATGCTAACGAACTTGATTCGATTAAACTCGTGAGCTTCACCAACCAATCAGCATTTAGTAAACCAAGTTGTCCGCCGGAAATTCGTCCGGCAAAGAAACTGGCTCACAGGAAGTGACTGTATACTTCCGCCGAAATGACGTATATATGTTCCCAATCCCATCTTTTTGTCTTTTGCCGTATACTGGTATACCCTCACACATGAGTGTTATCACCAGTTGAGTGCTAGGGGAAAATCAGAGGAAAAACGAAAAAGACTAGATAGAGCAGTAGGCCAAGGAACGGTAGAAGGAAGCATAGAGAGAGAAAGAAAAAGAGAAAGAAGAAGGTTTAGAATTAAATGAGTCTGGAGTGCTGAACCTTCAAGACCTGAGCCTTAAAGGAATCCAGCGACTCTGCCAGGCAGGTGTCAGTGGGCAGTTGGTTCTACTGTACAACGGTTCTAGGGAAGAAGAGAAACGAGTGTAGTCTTTGTCGGCACGCAACTGGCGGTATTGGTGTTGGCGTCTACCAGTGCCTCGTGTTAAGTAGTTATCCTCATTTATGGCTACAAGATTGTTCCTAATTTTGTACAGCATACTCAGTCTGGCATCGACTCTCCTCTGTTCAAGTGATCTCCACTCCAGACTGTGCAGCATATCGGTTACACTAGATGTGTTGTGATAACGGTTAGAAACCCATCATCTTGCAGCCCTCCTCTGGACCATCTCGAGTTGGTGTACAAGCCTATGCAGAGTTAAGTCACCCTCATTGTCTTTGCTAATACTCTTGGGGTCCCAGACTGTGGAACAGTATTCTAGTTTAGGACGAACAAGGGATTTATAAGCTCGTTCTTTGACAATCTTCGAGTGATCCTGAGGTTACGTTTCAGAAAACCTAGAGTCTGATTGGCCTTAGATGAGACGGAGTTTATGTGTTTATTCCACTTCAGATCGTGGCTGATGTTAACCCCGAGGTACTTAATACAAGGAACTGAAGAAAGAATTTGGCCGTGAAGAGAGTAGTTATGCATAACAGGAGCCTTCCTGGTGGTAATGTGAATAACCTCGCATTTGTCAGGATAAAAGACATTTGCCAGTCGGATTCCCATCTCTCGAGATTATGAAGGTCCTCTTGAAGTTTGTTGCAGTCAGATGGGCTATGTAAAGCTAAGTACAACAATGTGTCATCTGCAAAGAGCCGGACAGTACTATGGGTTGTGTACTCCGGGAGGTCATTAATATAAACAAGAAATAACGCAGGACCAAGCACAGAGCCTTGTGGAACACCAGTAGTACTGGAACGGACGTAGAAGCTTTCCCTTCAAGGACGACACGCTGAGACCTACCACTAAGAAAGGATCCTATCCAACCGAGTGCTAATCCCTTCACGCCATAGGATGAGAGTTTGTAGAGGAGCCTATTGTGTGCTACCTTATCAAAGGCCTTAGCGAAATCCATGACTACAACATCATTCTGTCTACCACTCTGCATGTTGAGGGCTATGTCGTGAACAAATTCAATAAGTTGACTTTCACAGCTACGCTTCTCCCGAAAGCCATGCTGGAGGGGATAAAGAATATTGTTCCTATTGAGATGCTGCATCATATTACTGCAAACAATGTGCTCCAAGAGCTTACAGCAGATACAAGTTAGAGAGACAGGGCGATAGTTCGAAGGTGTCGTTTTGTCACCTTTCTTGTATATTGGTGTTACATTGGCTTGTTTCCAAATGTCTGGTAGGGACTGTTGCTGAAGTGAGGTATTGAAAAGTAGAGTAAGAATTGGCGCAAGTTCAGCCGAGAGGCGCTTCAGAATAGTATGAGTAATATTGTCTGGGCCTGGGGCCTTGGATTCTGACAGTTTTTGCAAAAGTTTCTGTACACCATTTTCTGTTACCTCTATCTCAGGCATGTCATTTTCTTTTCTGGAAAAAAGGTTTGAAACATATTTGCAGTAAGAAACGAGTTTCATGGGAGTTTGCTGAGAGAAAACAGAGTGAACTGGTCATTAAGCAAATTGGCTTTTGAGATTGGATCGGTAATAGATACTCCGTTTTCTCTTCAGGGATTTAAGTCCAATAGCATCTGTTTTTTTGTGCTTAATAAAAGTCCAGAAACGTTTTGTAATATTGAAGTTTTCAGTTACTGAATTTTCATCTTTTGGAGTAATTAAGTCCTCAACATACTCCCAGTAAGCTCCTCTGCTCAGTGTCTGTATATGGTGTTTAAGAGTTTTTAGTTTACTTGAACCTTCAGGGTAGGTTTAGCTCTGTTTTTAAAGTAAAGTAGTTTATCCCGTTCCTAATAAGACGCCATTATTTTACCATTAATCCAAGGTTGTCTATCTTTTAACTTTGCAGTTTTGTGCGGTATGAACTGGCTGATGGCTCTTTCGAGCTCCCAAGTGATATTGACCCATAATTGGTTAACCGGGGTTGAAGTGTCAAAATTTTGCAATAGGCTTTCCCCAAAGGTAGTAATATGCTTTCTAAGTCCCTCCCAATCACCCTTACTGTAGAGCGCAATCTTCCTGGGGGTTTGCTTGTTTTAATAGGCCTAATGTCAATTTCAGTTAGGACAGCATCATGGTCACTTACACCTGGGATCACTTTGCATGAAGAAATTATATTGGGGTTGTTTGTGATAACAAGGTCAAGGATGTTGTTGCCCCTGGTGGGTGAGTCTACAAGTTGAGTCAGGCATTAAAGTCATAACATTAGAGAATGTAGATTTACACCGGTGTCGATGTGCGAGGATATGTGCAATTAATTTTGCTTGGTAGGAACAGCGTGCCAACCTCAGCTTGGCGTTGTCAATAGATACGAAAGCTGTAGCAGATGATGAGGACATCATGTTGTATTTTGACCAAATTCTCGGCATTTTCTTCTGGAATTCTTGTACGAACACCGAGAAATGGAGGCTCGATTCATTTATTTTTCAACCTGGCAAGATTTGCTCTCATAAATACAAGGTTAGTGTCTTTTTTTTAATGATGAAATCCAGCAAGCAGTTTGATGCTATAAAAATGTTGAATATCTGATCGTACGTGACATTTTAACATTGCAACCATGCATTCAATTCTTGATTTATGGCTATTACTTCATTATAGGACCGAATTTCAAAAAATAAAAAGATGGCTCATTGCTAAATTTTGCTGAAAAATGATTTTATGCCAAAAAATAAGAGTTTTAGGGTGTTTAAATAGGTGTAAAAGTTGGGCAGGTTAACGTGAAACAGACAGTAGATGGCCGCGGCCCACAAGTCGCGCCTGCCGATGCTTCAATAGCAAACCAAAAAACTTTTAACAAAAAACTTTAACCAAAAGAATTCCGCCACGGAAATGGTGTCGCGCCTGCCGAGGCATTTAACCGTAATATTTGCTAAAGTAAGCACCACAAAAACCGTCAGAGAAGTGCATGCTTAAAATATGAAAAAGGTCAAGGTTGAAGACACTTTTTGACAGATAAAAAAATGTGTTTCCACAACCATGTGAAGGTCAAAAAGGTCTAGGTCAAGTTAATGGCGGCATGAGTGTGTTCCAAATGCCTACATGTATCAAGTGTCCAAACATTGAGCAATCCATCAAGTAACATTCATGTTATACGATGATGAAGAAACTTGTACAAACTTTTTGACGCAAAAAAATGGCTACGTGTTTCCGCAAACATGTGAAGATAAAAAAGGTCAAGGTCATGTTAATGGCGGCATGCGGGTGTTCCGAATGATCACATGTATCAAGTGTCCAAATATTGAAGCAAATCCATAAAGTAATATTAAAGTTATATCATGATAAAGAAACTTGTACAAACTTTCTAACGTAAAAAAAATGGCTAAGTGTTTCCGCAAAAATGTGAAGCTAAAAAAGGTGAAGGTCATGTTAATGGTGGCACGAGTGTGTTGCAAATGCTCACATAGAGCAAGTGTCCAAATATTGAAGCAATCCGTTAAGTAATATTAAAGTTATAACATGATGAAGAAGCGTGTGCAAATTTTTTGAATAAAACAAATGGCTAAGTGTTTCCGCAAAAATGTGATTTTTTTTTTAATAAAATAAATGGCTAAGTGTTTCCGCAAAAATGTGATGGTAATAAAGGTGTAGGTCATGTGAATTGGTGGCATGAGTGTGTTCCAAATGCTTGCATGTATCAAGCAGGGATTCCGCTGAAGTGGCGATTTTTTTATTTTCCCCAGCGGAATCCCTGATCAAGTGTCCAAATATTGAAGCAATCCGTCAAGTAATATTAAAGTAATACCATGATAACGAGGCATGTACAAACTTTTTGACATTTCGGACGACGACGCCGCCACCGACGCCGCCGCCACCGCCACCGACGGAAACAGCGGTGACTATAGCGCGCCTTCTGCTAAAGCAGGCATAACAAAAACTTTAACCTGGACGCACGTATGCCAATATGCCGACTATTTTGCGCTGTACGCAAGTGGGCGTAACAACAAGAAATCAGTAACACTGTTGAGGGATGTAACCCGCAAAAACTTTATGCAAATTTTTAAGTCATTTGACCTTGAGCATGGGGACCAAATTGGTGGACTATAGAATGATAATATGGATGATGATATATACTATTGGTAACGGAGAGAGAAGGTAGCCAAAAACGTTAACGTAAATCTCGGACAGAGAGACGGACAGGGAGCGACTATATCAGGGTATGGGATCATGTGTTCTATTGTTTACATTGGATTAATGGCGGCGCCCATGAGGACTCGGGTAAATCTTATTTTTCATCAATATGACTGCGGTTCCTTCCTTTTAAAGATGACCATGTTCCAGCCGTTAACACTACGAGTCTGCCAATACCAAATTTAGCAGAATTAGTTATGTAGTTAGTCTGAAAATTCTACAGAGAAATTTGAATCGGACCAAGTTTAAATTCAGTCCGCTTCAAATTTCTTTGCAGAATGTTCAGACAAACTACATAACGAATGCTGCTAAATTTGGTATCGACTAGTATTGACGGACTCGTAGGAGACGAACAGCCTTAATTCTTAACAAAAAACCTGCGAAATTAGCCGGATGCCCGATGCCCGAGACGTGTAGAAATCGCGAATGACGTGTAAATTTTCCAATCTCACATGCCCGACGGGAACCTGTTTTAAAAACGCATAAACGTAATAAAACTGGACAGTAGAAATGTTTTTCTAAATTCTTTAAAATTACGAATTGTTTACACCGGAATTGAAAGTCGTCTAGAAGCGGACAGGTGTAAATTCGCGTTTTCGCTTACTGACATCTCGGCCCTATGATGAGTCGGCTTATCGATACCTCGGGTGCGGATCAAAACGTACCAGACAGATTTTCCGTTTCCTCGCCCCGGGTCGTTTCGTCATAAATTTGTTTGTATATGTGTTTATACTACAAGCCTATGACGAATTGGCAATGTCCGCTGACGTAATTACTGATGTTTTAATTAGAGATTGGCGAGCATTGTAAACCATGGTCAGACTACGCGAATCCACTGCCTGGTCTGGCCGCTAATGCAATAAGCCGGGATTTGTCGGAGATCGAGACCCAATTCACATAAACACGTTTGTTGTCACACTTTAGACTGGTTCCCGGTAGTTTTGTTTCGCTAGACTGTGCATCCGACAGGGTACCAGTCTAGTGTGGACTACGTGACTGACGTCAGCAACCGCGTGTATTGATCTTTGATATGGCCTTGTGCCCTGTGGTGTGAAATTTACACGTAGTAATACACAATGTACTTGACAAGCGCGGTGTGTTTGAAGTCTTAGTCTTGTCACTGTAGACGAATCAGCATTGTGTAAACACAGTTTGCCAACTAATGATGGAGTTTTATGACTTACGCGGAATTGCATTTTGCCTATTGGAATACACGACAAGGAATACATATCGGGAATTACCGTTAATGGTGTTATGCAATATTTTTCATGGAAAATGTTTAATGTCGCCAAAATGACACCACCATATCGGACAAGGTAAATGTTTTGAAAAGAGCGTTGTGTCAGTGTATGCGAATGTAATCGATGACTAATTGGATACGACCAGTTTCAATTCAAACTAGATTGGTAAGTAAGCGAGGCTTACAGAATACCCCCCCCCCGCGCCCACCCAGGTACCCCTAAAATATGTAAAAATTTCCAAGTGTGTGGGCTTGTGACCTTGACTCTGGGATTAGCGGGAGCGGCATGAACGTGAATTTGCCACAGGGTGGTAGAGGTCCATTGGAGCAATGAGTGTGTGAAACGATTTCTCTGATGTTAATTTTTGTAAAGAGACTACCGTATAACCTCGAATTAACGCCCCAGGGGGTGTTACATTTTACAAAAGGGGGGCGTTTATTAGCCGGCAATTTCAAACACAAATAAGGATTTAAGGATTATTTGTGTTTGAAATTGGCGGTCCTTGGTCATTTTTTTTGTTTATTTTTTTTTAATTTGGAGGGGGTCGTTTATTAGGAGGGGGATGTTAATTCGAGGTTATACGGTAAGTATGTGACGTTGACCTCTGAAATATTAAAACATTCCATCAAGGAAAACAGAAGTTACAATAAATTAACCCAATCGTTAACTTTTCAAAATTGATCATTTTTTAAGCCCGTGACCTTGGGGTTAGCGGGCACCATGGGCTTTCTGTAGAATCATGCCGAATGTTGCTATAGTTTACACCTAAGAAGTATTAAAGCATTCCATCAAGGGAAACAGAAGTTGTAATAAATTAAACCGAGCGTTAAGTTTTCCAAACACGGAATTTTCTAAGCCTGTGACCTTGACCTTTGAGGCTAACGGGCACCATGGGCTTTCTGTAGAATGATGTGGATGTATGGAATATTAAAGCATTCCATTGAGGGAAACAGAAGTTTAGAAACATAGCCAAACGCAAAAACTTAACTTGAATGTATGTGAAAAGTAGGTCAATGAACCATGAAAACTAGATCAAGGTCACATGGGCTGCCTCTGTGTGAGATGGTTACACCACAGTGTTGATGTATACCAAGTATGGAGGTCGTAGGACTTAACGTTTTCTGGAAACTTAGCTAAACGCAAAAAGTTAACGTGAAATGTTGACGCCGCCGCTGCCGCTGATAACAACATATACCTTTATGGAGAAATAAATCAAATGATAAGATTAAACAAACTAGAAATGTGGCCTGTCGGCACACGAATGCCCCCGCTAGCAGCCAAAGAAAACGAGGCATATTTGATTATAAGCCATTTACCCGAGCGTTAAGGTTTTGAATGCACCTTGACCCTGGGCTTAGTGGGGGCAGGACAAATGTGGATTTGTCACAGGGCGGTAGAGGACCATTGTAGCAATGCGTGTGTGAAATGTGAAGCAGATCAGAGCAAGGAAACACAAATTATAAGCCATTTAACTGAATATTAAGGTTTCAAACGCACCAAGTCTGTGACCTTGACCCTGTGCTTAGCGGGGGCAGGACGAATGTGGATTTGTCACAGGGCGGTAGAGGACCATTGGAGCAATGCGTGTGTGAAAGTTAGTGTAGGATTGAGAAACGTGCACGTAGATTTGTCCGAAAGTGGCAAGTAAACAATTAAAGTGGAAAAGGTGAAGGTCAAAGGTGAAGGTGGACGTGGTGGTGGAGTGTGTAAGGCATGTTCATATGTATCATGTGTATAAATATTTAAGCGATTGGCAAAAGTATTGAGAAGTTATTGTAGGATTGAGAAACGTAGATTTGTCCCAAAGTGACAAGCAAACATTTAAAGTGGAAAAGGTCAAGGCCAAAGGTCAAGGTCGAAGTACTGGGGGGTGGAGTGTGTAAGGCATGTTCATATGTATCACGTGTATAAATATTGACATAATATGTGAAGCCATGTAGAAGTTACTAAAGAATATGGTAATATCGGGACGTACGGACGGACGTACGGGACGGACGGACGGACGTTCTTACGAGAGCTACATTGTGAGGTTATTTCCTTTCCTTTGATGTTTACACTGTGGGGTTAACCTCACAATGTAGCAACTTATTCCGTTATTTTCTTCCTTAACGATTCTCTTACGGAATAAATCGCATAATATGCAAATGAGCTAGCCATTAGTTAATTATATTTGAAAAACACTTATCCAAGTGTCTTAAATAGGGCGGTGGGTGGGTTTCAGCACAACACAGCAACCTCACAATGTAGCTCTCGTAAGTACGGACGGACGGACTGACGGACGTTCTTACATTACTATACTTATGTGGCTTATCACATGTTAAATATTAGCCACATAAAACGATTTTTAGCCACATAAAACTATTTTTTAGGTGGCTAATTGTAACCAACCCTATCCTTTACCAAGTCCATAACCCTGTGGGGCTAGCCACATAAGTACCCTAATGTGTGCCCGGGACGGACGGACGGGACGGACGTACGGACGGACGGACGCCGGTAACACTATATGCCCCCGTACCTTTCGGCAGCGGGGGCATAAAAATGTATCCTTAGACTGAAATGGGTTAACAAATGTTAGTTGAATGCTTATAATATAACATGAAAAACAAATACACAGAACAGAAAGGATACAAGCCACGTGGGTTTATAAACGTCACTCTCTGTCTTGGAGAGACACTTGCTGATGAGCTTGGTCACCACCTTCTTACCCCGAATAGCAATCTTCATCCGCGGCTTCAGGTACAGGATACTACAGTACTCCTGCAACACGAGGGACAATCTCTGAAAACTAGGCTAATGGAGGCTTCCACCAGTGTAGAATTTCTACTCGTACATGTTGTTGTTTTTTTCAACAATTGCCGTCTGCTGTTGCTTTAATATCTTGCCTTATTTCTCAAAACATGGTTTGACAGCACTTCAGAATCATTTCTAATAGAAACTAGTGGATTGTTTTTCAGACAAAAACATATGTCTCCCCCAATACCACCACTGCATGTTATCAGGACTTGGAAAAGTAGAATTTAAGGCAGCAACAGCATTTACATGTATGTAGCTACTTTGAATTTTCTGCATACTTTTGAAGATATGCGCGACACAAGTTGAATATACCCACTTTTCACTAAGTCAAGGGCCATAACTCCGTGAATACTGGATGAATCCGCATCTAAAACACCAGGTGCGCAACTTCACACGATGACCAGTATTCCTGTAGTTTCGCGACTAACTGAAATACTTTTGGAGATACGCGCGACACAAGTTGAAAATACCCAATTTTCGCTAAGTCAAGGGCCATAACTCTGTAAATACAGGATGAATCCACATCTAAAACCCCAGGTGCGCAACTTCACACGATGACCAGTATTCCTGTAAAGTTTCGCGACTCTAACTGAAATACTTTTGGAGATACGCGCGACACAGGTTGAAAATCCCCACTTTTCACTAAGTCAAGGGCCATAACTCTGTGAATACTGGATGAATCCGCATCTAAAACCCCAGGTGCACAACTTCACACGATGACCAGTATTCCTGTAAAGTTTCACGACTAACTGAAATACATTTGGAGATACGCGCGACACAAGTTGAAAATCCCCACTTTTCGCTAAGTCAAGGGCCATAACTCCGTAAATACTGGATGAATCCACATCTAAAACACCAGGTGCGCAACTTCACACGATGACCAGTATTCCTGTAAAGTTCACGACTCTAACTGAAATACTTTTGGAGATACGCGCGACACAAGTTGAAAATCCCCACTTTTCACTAAGTCAAGGGCCATAACTCTGTGAATACTGGATGAATCCGCATCTAAAACCCCAGGTGCACAACTTCACATTATGACCAGTATTCCTGTAAAGTTTCACGACTAACTGAAATACATTTGGAGATACGCGCGACACAAGTTGAAAATCCCCACTTTTCACTAAGTCAAGGGCCATAACTCTGTGAATACTGGATGAATCCGCATCTAAAACCCCAGGTGCACAACTTCACATTATGACCAGTATTCCTGTAAAGTTTTCACGACTAACTGAAATACATTTGGAGATACGCGCGACACAAGTTGAAAATCCCCACTTTTCGCTAAGTCAAGGGCCATAACTCCGTAAATACTGGGTGAATCCACATCTAAAACACCAGGTGCGCAACTTCACACGATGACCAGTATTCCTGTAAAGTTCACGACTCTAACTGAAATACTTTTGAAGATACGCGCGACACAAGTTGAAAATCCCCACTTTTCACTAAGTAAAGGGCCATAACTCCGTGAATACTGGATGAATCCGCATCTAAAACCCCAGGTGCACAACTTCACACGATGACCAGTATTCCTGTAAAGTTTCACGACTCTAACTCAAAAACTTTTGGAGATATGCACGACACAAATTTTGTGACAGACAGACGGACAGACGGACAGACGGCCCACCAATAGTGAAGAAGGGGCCATTTCCATCCGGGGCCAACTATTTCATTCACAAAACAGAAGAAAACATGATTTTGACAGACTACCGGTATGTCTTCTGCAAAATGTGATATTTTTTTGAGAAATAAAATGTATGCATGTATTAGGATACGAAGAGTAAAACTGACACAAAAAAAAAACTTGTACACACCAAACATACTTAGACTGGCCAAATATCGTCAGAAGTTGTATACTTTATGAAAAGGTTGACTTCTAATATACCGACACCAGGTAGCGAGAAGTTGACAATGCGAATTCAGTAAAGAGGTGCGCGAAATCACCGGAGGCGCGAAATCACCGGACACAATTGTATATTCGGATAACCTCTGCAGTTACCGCAATGCCTGTCCCGGCGCTTCGTTTTTGCCGCACCTAGAGTCGTAAGACGGTCGCGAGTGTAAACAAAGATGGGTTGTTTAATATATCGGTATTAAAATGTAATTTACCAACACAGTTGCATGAAACATAGAATGGGTGCGAGACAAAAGTCACAAGGAGAGGGACAAAAACTAGAAATGGACGCTTGTCGACAAGCGCATGTGTATCCCCCTCCCCAGATACACAAGTAGTTTGAAAAAAGGGTGTTCGAGTTATGCTCCGGAGACAAAATCAGTGACGGAAAAACAAAGGGAGATAACTAAAAGATTAGTGATGCAAGAGTTGTCATTCTTGTGTGACACACCTTTAGGGTCGTGGTCTATGCAGGTGTGAAGTTTCATGAAAATATTCCAAAGGGTGTTCGAGTTATGCTCCGGACACGAAATCAGTGCACGAAACAACAAAGGGAGATAACTAAGAAATTAACGACGCAAGAGTTGTTATTCTTACATGCGACACACCTTTGGGTCGTCTTCTATGCATGTGTGAAGTTTAATAAACTAGAAAATGTGTTCATAGAACACGGATGTCCCACATATCGCTTTGATAATAAATGAGGCCAAATTCCAAGTCAAAATTTTCTTTTACCTGAGCGTTAAAGTTTTTGAAGCACCAAGTATGTGACCTAGACCCTGGGCTTGGCGGGGGCAGAACGAACGTGGATTTGGCACAGGGCGGTAGAGGACCATTAGAGCAATGCATATATGAAATATGAAGCTGATCCGTGAAAGAAAACAGAAATTATAAGATATTTACCTGAGCGTTAAAGTTTTTGAAGCACTAAGTATGTGATCTTAACCCTGGGCTTGGCGGCGGCAGGACGAACGTGGATTTGGCACAGGGCGGTAGAGGACCATTAGAGCAATGTGTATATGAAATATGAAGGAGATCGGTCGAAGGATGAAGAAATTATGAGACATTTACCCGAGTGTTAAAGTTTTGTGATGGACGGACGGACGGGACGACGGGAGGACGGGACGCACATTCCTACGAATGAATACTAGTTGGGTTTTTACTCTATAAAAATACCCAACAAGAGTACCCAACACTATCCTTACCCTACCCAATAAGATCCCCGTACGCTAACAACAAGTACCCATTTGTGTGTGCGGACTGACGGACAAGGGTAACACAAAAAGCCCCCTCCACTATCGTGGTGGGGCATAAAAATATTCCAAAGGGTGTTCGAGTTATGCTCTGGATACAAAATTAGAGCACGAAACAACAAAGGGAGATAAGTAAACAAGAATTCAGCGGAATCAAATGTCTCGCCTTGTCCCGCCTTGACCTCGAGCCTGGGCCAGAAAGCAATTTTCACTGGCCCGAACATATTATACAATTATTGACTAGTGAGCCATAGAATATCAGATTATATTCTATGGCTCACTAGTCAATAATTGTTTTAGTATATGATAATAGTCGGTATATGGCACTTACGACCTTATGCTACTAGACAACAAGAAACGAGGCAAAGCCACGAAGGCCAGGTTTTTTCCAAGCATGGACACTTGGATAACATAATTATACCCACTTTTTGTAGACTAGATGGCCGTGGCCTGCATGTCGCGCCTTGGGGCGAGGCATGGACACTAAACAAGAGGCCCAAATGGGCCTGTATCGCTCACCTAAAAGCCTCCATAGTGGTCATCTTGATTTCACAAAGACTCTTCACTTACAACTTCAAATGTTCCACAGAATTTGTTGGTACCTTCTGATCTAACATATATTGCGAATGTGCATGTGATTTACTGCTATACCTTCGATTTGATATATAAAATGACCATATTCGGTCAAAAATAAAATATTTACCCCTATTGACCCCTCGGGCCATGACCATTTTTTGACCCAGAGGCCACCATATGAACAAATCTGAATCAGCGTTAACTATCCATCATCCATACAAAGTTTCTTCGAAATCGCCAGCGGTTTGTGAGAAGATATTTTTTGACAATTTGACCTAATTTTTCAACGGCGGACATCTTGGATTTGGTGATGACCTCCATTTTAACAAAAATGGACAGGCTTCACCCACAGACCATTACAGTTAAGTTTGGCCAATATCGGCCAAGCAGTTCACAAGAAGAATACGTTTGAAATCTTTAGTAAAAGAACAACTTTTTTACCTTTCGGTGGCCATCTTGGATGACAAAATCATCTGATTTAGACAAAAAATGTCCAGAGTGATCAACTAGTCGATACCTTCGATTTGATATATTATATGACCATATTCGGGCAAAAATATAATTTGACCCCTCGTTGACCCATCGGGCCACGCCCATTTTTGACCCAGGGGCCACCATATGAACAAATCTGAAACAGCGCTAACTATCGATCATTCATACCCAGTATCGTCGAAATCGGCCTGGCGGTTTGCGAGAAGAAGATTTTTTAAGAATTTGACCTACTTCTCAACGGCAGCCATCTTGGATTTGGTGATGACCTCCATTTTAACAAAAATGAACAGGCTTCAACCACAGACCATCACAGTTAAGTTTGGCCAATATCGGCCAAGCAGTTTTACAAGAAGAAGACGTTTGAAATCTTTAGTAAAAGAATGACCATTTGAACTATCGGTGGCCATCTTGGATGGCGTAATCATATGATTTAGACAAAAAATGTTCCAGAGTGATTGTCTCGTCGATACCTTCGATTTGATATATTACATGACTATATTCGGTTAAAAATAAAATTTGACCCCTATTTGACCCCTCGGGCGACGCCCATTTTCGATCCACGGGCCACCATATGAACAAATCTGAAACAGCGCTAACTATCGATCATTCATACCAAGTATCGTCGAAATCGGCCTGGCGGTTCGTGAGAAGAAGATTTTTTAAGAATTTGACCTACTTTTCCATGGCGGCCATCTTGGATTGTCGATGACCTCCATTTTAACAAATCTGAAATGGCATCACCCATATATCATCCCTGTGAAGTTTGACCAATATCGGCTCAGAAGTTCGGGAGAAGATGATGATTGAAAATGTTCACGGACTGACGACGGACGACGGACACTTTGCCATAACAATAGCTCACATGAGCTTTGCTCAGGTGA
>CM055265.1:71191076-71212038 GCA_029237695.1 Conchocele bisecta | reverse complement strand
TCTTCATGCATTATTGTCCAGTTTGTAGAGTGCGCAAAACAAAAAAGGGAGATAACTAAAAAATTAGCTACGCAAGAGTTGTCATTCTTGTGCGCAACACACCTCCGGGTCGTGGTCTATGCATGTGTGAAGTTTCATGAAAATATTCCAAAGGGTGGTCGAGTTATGCTCCGGACAGGAAATCAGTGCGCAAAAACAAAAAAGGGAGATAACTAAAAAATTAGCTATGCAAGAGTTGTCATTCTTGTGCACGACACACCTTCGGTTCGTGGTCTAATTGAATGTGTTAAGTTTCATAAAAATATTCCAAAGGGTGGTCGAGTTATGGTCAATCAGTGCGTGACACAAAAAAGGGAGATAACTAAAAAATTAGCTATCCAAGAGTTGTCATTCTTGTGCGCGACACACCTTCGGGTCGTGGTCTATGCATGTGTGAAGTTTCATGAAAATATTCCAAAGGGTGGTGGAGTTATGCTCCGGACACGAAATCAGTGCGAGAAACAAACAAGAGGGCCATGATGGCCCTAATTCGCTCACCTGGCTCCATGAACACCAGAGGAGAATGTGACATTGAGTTCATGTGTTTTAAAAAAATTGTGCTATTTTTAGATGACGGTCATCTTGGATTAAGCGATGACTCTCATTTTACAAAATCTGAAAATGCTTCACCCAAGGATCTTAACTTCCTATGAAGTTTGGCCAGCATCGGCCATGTGGTTCCTGAGAAAAAGACGTTCAAAATCTTGAATAAATGGACCTTTTGGTGGCCATCATGGATGACATAATCATCCGACTCCGACAAATATTGCACCAGAGCAATCGCTTCATCGATACCTTCAATTTGATATATGGCATGAGCATATTCGGTCAAAAATAAAATTTGACCCCAATTTGACCCCAATTTGACCCCACGGGCCATGCCCATTTTTGACCCCGGGGTCACCATTTTCACAACTTTGAAAGAGCATTGTAAATCGATCATTCCTACCAAGTTTAGTCGAAATCCGGCTAGCGGTTCATGAGAAGAAGATTTTTTAAGAATTTATGCTATTTTTAGACGGCGGCCATCTTGGATTAGCGATGACCCATCCATGGACCATAACTTTTAAGTTTGGCTACCATGGGCCAAGAGGTTCATGTGAAGAAGAATTTTGAAATCTCTAATAAAAGAACGAACTTTTGACATTTCGGCGGCCATCTTGGATGACATAACAATCCGATTTCGACAAAAAATGTACCAGAGTGATCGCCTCATTGATACCTTCGATTTGATATATGATATGACCATATTCGGTCAAAAATAAAATTTGACCCCACGGGCCACGCCCATTTTTGACCACGGGGTCACCATTTTCACAACTTTGAAAGAGCAATGTACATCAATCATTCCTACCAAGTTTCGTCGAAATCCGGCTAGCGGTTCATGAGAAGAAGATTTTTTAAGATTTTATGCTATTTTTAGACGGTGGCCATCTTGGAGTAGCGATGACCTCCATTTTAACAAATCTGAAAAGGCTTCACCCATGGACCATAACTTTTAAGTTTCGCTACCATGGGCCATGTGAAGAAGAATTTTGAAATCTCTAATAAAAGAACGACCTTTTGACATCTCGGCGGCCATCTTGGATGACATAACAATCCGATTTCGACAAAAAATGTACCAGAGTGATCGCCTCATTGATACCTTCAATTTGATATATGACATTGGGACCATATTCAGTCAAAAATATTTAAAAAAGACCCCAATTTGATCCCACGGGCCACGCCCATTTTTGACCCCGGGGTCACCAGTTTAACATCTTTGAAAGAGCATTGTACATCGATCATTCCTACCAAGTTTCGTCGAAATCCGGCTAGCGGTTCATGAGAAGATTTTTTAAGAATTTATGCTATTTTTAGACGGCGGCCATCGTGGATTAGCGATGACCTCCATTTTAACAAATCTGAAAAGACTTCAACCATGGACCATAACTATTAAGTTTGGCTACCATGGGCCAAGCGGTTCATGTGAAGAAGAATTTTTAAATCTTTAATAAAATAACGACCTTTTGACATTTCGTCGGCCATCTTGGATGACATAACAATCCGATTTCGACAAAAAATGCACCAGAGTGATCGCCTCATTGATACCTTCAATTTGATATATGACATGACCATATTCTGTCAAAAATAAAATTTGACCCCAATATGACCCCACGTGCCACGCCCATTTTTGACCCCGGGGTCACCATTTTAACAACTTTGAAAGAGCAATGTACGTCGATCATTCCTACCAAGTTTTGTCGAAATCCGGTTGGCGGTTCTTGAGAAGAAGATTTTTTAAGAATTTGTACTATTTTTAGACGGCAGCCATCTTGGATTACGTAATGACGTCATTTTAACAATTTTGTAATCCCCCTACCTAAGGACCATGACCATGAAGTTTGGTGACTATAGACCCAATGGTTACCGAGGAGAAGACGTTTGAAAATGTTCACGGACGACGGACGACGACGGACGACGGACACATTGCGGTAACAATAGCTCACATGAGCTTTGCTCAGGTGAGCTAAAAAGGGACATAACTCAAAGATTAGCTATGCAAGAGTTGTCATTCTTGTGCGCGACACACCTTTGGGTCGTGGTCTATGCATGTGTGAAGTTTCATGAAAATATTCCAAAGGGCTGTTCGAGTTATGCTACGGACAAGAAGTGTCTGCGGCAGACGCGGACGCGGCGCGCTGTCAAATCCATAGTATCCCCCGACGGAGTCCGGGGGATACAATAATACGACTGTGATTTCTTCCTTTTAGTGATGACCATGTTCCTGCTGTTAACACTTATTTGGCAGCATTACTTATGTAGTTAGTCTGAACATTCTGCAGAGAAATTTGAATTGGACGGAATCGAGCGTTGTTTAATGTTTAAACTTAGTCCGGTTCATATGCACAGGTCAAAAATATGAACTGAAAATGGCGCTTTGTGTGACAGAAATCCGTATGCGGACGAATAAAAAAATATTTTGTTATAAATATCACATATAGCGAAACAGCGGTAGCATCTACTGTTTTAATAATATGCATACATTTTGTAATTAATGTTTAATAGTGATATACTTATGAATAATATACGATACTATGGTTTATACTCCAGCACTATGTTTTAAGGCTGTGTGATTTGCCTCAATATAAGTTGGATTAATTAATACTTATATTCATGCGCTTCATGAGAACGTCAATACATTTAAAATATACAAATATTACTTAAAGGGGTACCGATATGATACATTTTAATAATATAAATATTGAAAATACACATTACAATCGCTTACAACAGAAGTTATTGATCGAAAATAGTCACTGCATCGTGACCTATTTGACCGCATTACCTATTGCGCGGGTACCTCATCAAACCCCCTGTTTACATAGGTAACTGGGGGTATAGTGAGGTACGCTCGCTAATACAATGTTTG
Source organism: Conchocele bisecta (assembly GCA_029237695.1). Taxonomy (NCBI): domain Eukaryota; kingdom Metazoa; phylum Mollusca; class Bivalvia; order Lucinida; family Thyasiridae; genus Conchocele; species Conchocele bisecta. The sequence continues at coordinate 71,208,587 of CM055265.1, read as the reverse complement.
CGTAATGCACATCATTACTGAAAACAAGCCAAAAAACATCAGCAGCAGGCACTTCCGGTATGAACATTTCGCGTTTTTTTTTTCAATTTTCAAATGGTGACAATTAAATTCAACTTATCCAAGGTGTCAGATCAATGAATAATGATTCATTAAATGGCAAATTCTAATGTCCACTGATTCTGCCTCCCAGCCCAACAAAACAAGAACTTTAAGTGACTTAGAATATTCCATATCAGTTGAACTCATTTTCAATATGCTCATATCAGGGCACAAGATTTATTAGCGATGTGGATGTTAGTAAAATCACGTGCTCAGCAGCCAATACAAACGATTTTTTGCCAAGTTGTTTGACACATTTTATCCACTGTGTGTAATTATTGCTGAGTCACTGGCCGATTACATGATCGGCACAATGAGAATTCACTTTTTTTTCTTCAAGATAATTTTATGATCAATACGTACGGTACGCTCTGTTTGCGTATATTTCTAACAGCTTCAAATCAATCAAATTGCTATTTGGTGAATGAAGAACCATCAACCAATCGTAGATCGTTCTACTTCTTATGTAAATTTAGCTTTACTCCGGACTTGTTTGTTATGATTTAGTTTGGTTCTTTTATCGGGATCCGGTCAAAATTATATCAGAAAATAATAATGCCGTGCGATATTGAGCATTGCATTGTTCATAATATATTTAAACTGTCCAGCCAAAAAAACTGAACGAACTAGAGACGTACATCAGTGTACACAGAATTTTAAATTCCCACATTAAATTATCATATTCGATGGTAGCATTGATCCCACTGTTTAAAATGGATACGTTTCAGTTTGGGTACGAAATACAGAGGCCTACTACAAATATCATACCCGAAGCCTAGGCAAACAAGTCCGCCTGGAGTTGTAAATAAACTATTTTCGAACCGTCAGTCAGCGATCTTTCTTGGAAGTTTTGTTTGTTATTACCAGAAAAATAAAAGGTGAACTAATACTGTTTTATTTTTGGCAGAGACTTTGGTTAAATTGGAACACGACCAGTCGGGCTACCGACAATGGTATTCCGGGAAAATTGACACGACTGGACCAAATTTTTACTAGACCCGGTCGGTCGGACGTGCCTTAGTGTTGAGCCCTGAATTGTTGTAAATTTTTATTCAATAAAATATGTTTATACTAATAAAATACAAAAGAACTGCAGAAACACTGAAAATAAATAAATATAATAAATCTTCAAAAGGACATTATTACAGGATGTTCACTAGTAAATTTGAAAATCAATGCATATTATTATATGACTAAGTATTTCAGTCATTCTCATTGACCGAAACACGACCACATGATTATATACAAATTTAATGTATACCTCTGAACGGTTTATTTACACGAATAAGCACTCTCGGACTGCGAGACCGGTCCGAGAAGTGTTTATTCATGTAAACTAACCTATTGTTCACCTCCTTAGAGCGCATGCGTAAATCTAACACATTTTGAAGAAAAAAATAATTAAAATTTAAAAAACATTTTTTTTAAATAATTATTGAAAATTGTGTGAAACCAAAAAAAAGTGAACACATTTTTTTTTAGGCCGGATATTTTGAGAAAAATAAAAGAATATTTAAATATGGGGCCAAAAAGTGTCATATAATAAAACAATTATTGTCTTGAGTCGGTGTACATGAGATTTACGGACCTTCGAAAAGTGATGTTCACCTCCGCCGAACACCACTTTTCTCAGGTCCGTAAATCTCATGTACACCTCCTCAAAAGACAATAATTGTATATTGTCACATTGCTGTGAGTATTTTATTTGTACTTCAACTTTTGATAATCAATGCATATAGTGCTAAAAATATAACGCCAATACACGACCTTATCTGGAGCTCTGATGAATAGGTACACACCTGTACTTGTCCGTGCGGTTGAAGTCTTGTTTGTTGTGTGTTGCCTCCAGGAAGTCACACTCTACCACGCCAACCACTCCGCTCAACCCCACCATTAGCCTGTAGGGTATAGGAATCGAGGCTTAGCAAAATATAATAACCCTAAATATTCATACATGTGGGCGAGAAATGGGGCCTATGGGATTCCGTGCCCAGCCTACTACATCCATGTCCAGCCTATTAAATCCATGTCCAGTCTAGTACATCAATGTCCAGCCTATTACATCCATGCCTAGCATACTACATCCATGCCTAGCCTACTACATCCATGCCCAGCCTGTTACATCCATGCCCAGCCTGTTACATCCATGTCCAGCCAACTACATCCATGCCCAGCCTACTACATCCATGTCCAGCCTACTACATCCATGCCCAGCATGTTACATCCATGTCCAGCCTACATCAATGTCCAGCCTACTACATCCATGTCCAGCCAATTACATCCATGGCCAGCCCACTACATCCATGCCCAGCCTACTACATCCACATCCATGCCCAGCCTACTACATCCATGCCCAGCCTATATCCATGTCCACCCTACTACATCCATGTCCAGCCTACATCAATGTACAGCCTACTACATCCATGTCCAGCCTACATCCATGTCCAGCCTACTACATCAATGTCCAGCCTATTACATCCATGCCCAGACTACTACATCCATGTCCAGCCTACTACATCCATGTCCAGCCTACATCAATCTCCAGCCTATTACATCAATGTCCAGCCTACATCAATGTCCAGCCTATTACATCCATGTCCAGTCTACTACATCCATGTCCAACCTACTACATCCATGCCCAGCCTACTACATCCATGCCCAGCCTACTACATCCACATCCATGCCCAGCCTACTACATCCATGCCCAGCCTACATCCATGTCCACCCTACTACATCCATGTCCAGCCTACATCAATGTACAGCCTACTACATCCATGTCCAGCCTACATCCATGTCCAGCCTACTACATCAATGTCCAGCCTATTACATCCATGCCCAGACTACTACATCCATGTCCAGCCTACTACATCCATGTCCAGCCTACATCAATCTCCAGCCTACTACATCAATGTCCAGCCTACATCAATGTCCAGCCTATTACATCCATGTCCAGTCTACTACATCCATGTCCAACCTACTACATCCATGCCCAGCCTACTACATCCATGCCCAGCATACTACATACATGCACAGCCTACTACATCCATGCCCAGCCTACTACATACATGCCTAGCCTACTACATCCATGCCTAGCCTACTACATCCATGCCCAGCCTACTACATCCATGCACAGCCTACTACATCCATACTACATCCATGCACAGCCTACTACATCCATATCCAGCCTACTACATCCATGCACAGCCTACTACATCCATGTCCAGCCTACTACATCCATGCACATCCATGTCCAGCCTACTACATCCATGTCAAACATCCATGTACAGCCTACTACATCCATGCCCAGCCTACTACACCAATGTCCAGCCTACTACATCCATGCCCAGCCTACATCAATGCCCAGCCTACTACATCAATGTCCAGCCTACATCAATGTCCAGCCTACTACATCAATGTCCAGCCTACTACATCCATGGCCAGCCTACTACATCCATGCCGAGCCTACATAAATGTCCAGCCTACTACATCCATGTCCAGCCTACATCAATGTCCAGCCTACTACATCCATGTCCAGCCTACATCAATGTCCAGCATACTACATCCATGTCCAGTTTACTACATCCATGTCCAGCCTACATGAATGTCCAGCCTACTACATGAATGTCCAGCCTACATCAATGTCCAGTCTACTACATTCATGTCCAGCCTACATCAATGTCCAGCCTACATCAATGTCCAGCCTACTACATCCATGTCCAACATACAGCAATGTACAGCCTATTACATCCATGTCCAGCCAACTACATCCATGCCCAGCCTACTACATCCATGTCCAGCCTACTACATCCATGGCCAGCCTACTACATCTATGTCCAGCCTACTACATACATGTCCAGCCTACTACATCGATGCCCAGCCTCCAGCCTACTACATTCATGTCCAGCCTACTACATCCATGTCCAGCCTACTACATCCATGCCCAGCCTACTACATTCATGTCCAGCCAACTACATCCATGCCCAGCCTACTACATCCATGTCCAGCCTACTACATCCATGCCCAGCCAACTACATCATGCCCAGCCACTACTCCATGCCAGCCTACTACATCCATCCACCTACTACATCTATGTCCAGCCTACTACATCCATGTCCAGTCTACATCATGTCCGCCTACTCCATGTCGCCTACTACATCCATGTCCAGCCTACTACATCCGTGTCCAGCCAACTACATCCATGCCCAGCCTACTACATCCATGTCCAGCCTACTACATCCATGGCCAGCCTACTACATCTATGTCCAGCCTACTACATCCATGTCCAGCCTACTACATCCATGTCCAGCCTACTACATCCATGCCCAGCCTACTAGATCCATTGCTTGTTAGAAGCATGATGGGCATTTCATTGATGGAAAGGCGAACACTGCAGATCCTGATCTGACGGTGCGGAGGCACAAAATAAAACTTTAACTAAAAACTTTAACTTGGACGCACGTACGCCAATGTGCCGACTATATTGTGCGGTCCGTAATCGGGAGCGACAAAAATTGCATAGCCCCAGGGGCATTTATTACACTAATTACGGTAAGCGATTAGAGCAATTTAGAGTATTTACATGTTTCTGGCCGCCAATCTTCTCGTAGGCCTTGATGAGGCGGTTCTTGTGGTACATCATCAGTCCAAAACTCTCCGGCTCCGCCTCCAGTCGTGACGAAAACCCAAACGTGATCTTCACCGGCTTCGTCTACATCACCGTTAAGGTGTTTAGTGTTTTATACCATAGGTGGTTAGTGTTTTATACCATATAGGTGGTTAGTGTTTTATAACATATAGGTGGCTCTAAAGCAGTGGTTACAGTGGTTCTAAAGCACAAGTGACAACAAAATTAACTATTGTCTGTTCCACGAAATGCTGCCCAAGATTTATTGCTCTAAAAACACCCCAAACTGCTTATTTTTTTTATATAAAACAATGTAAAACTATTTTTTAGAAATGAGCCTACTTTTTATTTCTAGAAAATCAGTCTAATAACAAAGTTATTTCGAATAAACAGTCATGGATGGGCTTTTGCCTTATAAATTCATTTTACCGAATTTTAGTTGTTGACAATAAAACAAGAAACTACTATGGCAATAATCACTTCCGGTAAACAACAACAACAACTATTATTGCGAACTGAACACAAATTCTTAATAAATTTGTTTATTAACATCATTTTCTGGCATATAAATTAAACAATTTGCATTAAAATATATCAATTAATCATTTTATCTTCATATATTTAGCGAATATCATTCATCCATAAGGTTCCAAGTCGATCTGATACTATTGCTAATACGTCCTAATGTATTGTAAATTGTGAATGCTAACGAACTTGATTCGATTAAACTCGTGAGCTTCACCAACCAATCAGCATTTAGTAAACCAAGTTGTCCGCCGGAAATTCGTCCGGCAGAGAAACTGGCTCACAGGAAGTGACTGTATACTTCAACCGGAAATGACGTATATATAGTGTTCCCAAGTCATACCATTAGAGAATGTAGATTTACACCGGTGTTGATGTGCGAGGATATGTGCAATTAATTTTGCGTGGTAGGAACAGCCTGCCAACCTCAGCTTGGCGTTGTCAACAGATGATGATGACATCATGTTGTATTTTGACCAAATTCTCGGCATTTTCTTCTGGAATTCTTGTACGAACACCGAGAAATGGAGGCTCGATTCATTTATTTTTCAACCTGGCAAGATTTGCTCTCATAAATACAAGGTTAGTGTCTTTTTTTTAATGATGAAATCCAGCAAGCAGTTCGATGCTATAAAAATGTTGAAAATCTGATCGCACGTGACATTTGAACATTGCAACCATGCATTCAATTCTTGATTTATGGCTATTACTTCATTATAGGACCGAATTTCAAAAAATAAAAAGATGGCTCATTGCTAAATTTTGCTGAAAAATTATTTTATGACAAAAATAAAAGTTTTAGGGTGTTTAAATAGGTGTAAAAGTTGGGCAGGTTAACGTGAAACAGACAGTAGATGGCCGCGGCCCACAAGTCGTGCCTGCCGATGCTTCAATAGCAAACCAAAAAAAATTAACAAAAAAATTTAACCAAAAGAATTCCGCCACGGAAGTGGTGTCGCGCCTGCCGAGGCATTTAACCGTAATATGCGCTAAAGTAAGCACCACAAAAACCGTCAGAGAAGTGCATGCTTAAAATATGAAAAAGGTCAAGGTTGAAGACACTTTTTGACATATAAAAAAATGTGTTTCCACAACCATGTGAAGGTCAAAAAGGTCTAGGTCATGTTAATGGCGGCATGAGTGTGTTCCAAATGCCTACATGTATCAAGTGTCCAAACATTGAGCAATCCATCAAGTAACATTCATGTTATACGATAATGAAGAAACTTGTACAAACTTTTTGACGCAAAAAATGGCTACGTGTTTCCGCAAACATGTGAAGATAAAAAAGGTCAAGGTCATGTTAATGGCGTCATGCGGGTGTTCCGAATGATCACATGTATCAAGTGTCCAAATATTGAAGCAAATCCATAAAGTAATATTAAAGTTATATCATGATAAAGAAACTTGTACAAACTTTCTAACGTAAAAAAAATGGCTAAGTGTTTCCGCAAAAATGTGAAGCTAAAAAAGGTGAAGGTCATGTTAATGGTGGCACGAGTGTGTTGCAAATGCTCACATAGAGCAAGTGTCCAAATATTGAAGCAATCCGTTAAGTAATATTAAAGTTATAACATGATGAAGAAGCGTGTGCAAATTTTTTGAATAAAACAAATGGCTAAGTGTTTCTGCAAAAATGTGATTTTTTTTTTAATAAAACAAATGGCTAAGTGTTTCCGCAGAAATGTGATGGTAATAAAGGTGTAGGTCATGTGAATTGGTGGCATGAGTGTGTTCCAAATGCTCACATGTATCAAGCAGGGATTCCGCTGAAGTGGCGATTTTTTTATTTTCTCCAGCGGAATCCCTGATCAAGTGTCCAAATATTGAAGCAATCCGTCAAGTAATATTAAAGTAATACCATGATAACCAGGCATGTACAAACTTTTTGACATTTCGGACGACGACGCCGCCACCGACGCCACCGCCACCGACGGAAACAGCGGTGACTATAGCCGCGCCTTCTGCTAAAGCAGGCATAACAAAAACTTTAACCCGGACGCACGTATACCAATATGCCGACTATTTTGCGCTGTACGCAAGTGGGCGTAACAACAAGAAATCAGTAACACTGTTGAGGGATGTAACCCGCAAAAACGTTATGCAAATTTTTAAGTCATTTGACCTTGAGCATGGGGACCGAATTGGTGGACTATAGAATGATAATATGGATGATGAAATATACTATTGGTAACGGAGAGAGAAGGTAGCCAAAAACTTTAACGTAAATCTCGGACAGAGAGACGGACAGGGAGCGACTATATCAGGGTATGGGATCATGTGTTCTATTGTTTACATTGGATTAATGGCGGCGCCCATGATGACTCGGGTAAATCTTATTTTTCATCAATATCACTGCGGTTCCTTCCTTTTAAAGATGACCATGTTCCAGCCGTTAACACTACGAGTCTGCCAATACCAAATTTAGCAGAATTAGTTATGTAGTTAGTCTGAAAATTCTACAGAGAAATTTGAATCGGACCAAGTTTAAATTCAGTCCGCTTCAAATTTCTTTGCAGAATGTTCAGACAAACTACATAACGAATGCTGCTAAATTTGGTATCGACTAGTATTGACGGACTCGTAGTGTTGGGAGACGAACAGCCTTAATTCTTAACAAAAAACCTGCGGAATTAGCCGGATGCCGGATGCCGGAGACGTGTAGAAATCGCGAATGACGTGTAAATTTTCCAATCTCACATGCCCGACGGGCACCTGTTTTAAAAACGCATAAACGTAATAAAACTGGACAGTAGAAATGTTTTTCTAAATTCTTTAAAATTACGAATTGTTTACACCGGAATTGAAAGTCGTCTAGAAGCGGACAGGTGTAAATTCGCGTTTTCGCTTACTGACATCTCGGCCCTATGATGAGTCGGCTTATCGATACCTCGGGTGCGGATCAAAACGTACCAGACAGATTTTCTGTTTCCTCGCCCCGGGTCGTTTCGTCCTAAATTTGTTTGTATATGTGTTTATACTACAAGCCTATGACGAATTGGCAATGTCCGCTGACGTAATTACTGATGTTTTAATTAGAGATTGGCGAGCATTGTAAACCATGGTCAGACTACGCGAATACACTGCCTGGTCTGGCCGCTAATGCAATAAGCCGGGATTTGTCGGAGATCGAGACCCAATTCACATAAACACGTTTGTTGTCATGCACACTTTAGACTGGTTCCCGGTAGTTTTGTTTCGCTAGACTGCGCATCCGACAGGGTACCAGTCTAGTGTGGACTACGTGACTGACGTCAGCAACCGCGTGTATTGATCTTTGATATGGCCTTGTGCCCCGTGGTGTGAAATTTACACGTAGTAATACACAATGTACTTGACAAGCGCGGTGTGTTTGAAGTCTTAGTCTTGTCACTGTAGACGAATCAGCATCGTGTAAACACAGTTTGCCAACTAATGATGGAGTTTTATGACTTACGCGGAATTGCGTTTTGCCTATTGGAATACACGACAAGGAATACATATCGGGAATTACCGTTAATGGTGTTATGCAATATTTTTCATGGAAAATGTTTAATGTCGCTAAAATGACACCACCATATCGGACAAGGTAAATGTTTTGAAAAGAGCGTTGTGTCAATGTATGCGAATGTAATCGATGACTAATTGGATACGACCAGTTTCAATTCAAACTAGATTGGTAAGTAAGCGAGGCTTACAGAATACCCCCCGCGTGGGCCCAGGTACCCCTAAAATATGTAAAAATTTCCAAGTGTGTGGGCTTGTGACCTTGACTCTGGGATTAGCGGGAGCGGCATGAACGTGAATTTGTCACAGGGTGGTAGAGGTCCATTGGAGCAATAAGTGTGTGAAATGATTTCTCTGATGTTAATTTTTGTAAAGAGACTACCGTATAACCTCGAATTAACGCCCCCGGGGGTGTTACATTTTACAAAAGGGGGGCGTTTATTAGCCGGCAATTTCAAACACAAATAAGGATTTAAGGATTATTTGTGTTTGAAATTGGTGGTCCTTGGTCATTTTTTTTTGTTTTTTTTTTAATTTGGAGGGGGTCGTTTATTAGGAGGGGGATGTTAATTCGAGGTTATACGGTAAGTATGTGACGTTGACCTCTGAAATATTAAAACATTCCATCAAGGAAAACAGAAGTTACAATAAATTAACCCAATCGTTAACTTTTCAAAATTGATCATTTTCTAAGCCCGTGACCTTGGGGTTAGCGGGCACCATGGGCTTTCTGTAGAATCATGCCGAATGTTGCTATAGTTTACACCTAAGAAGTATTAAAGCATTCCATCAAGGGAAACAGAAGTTGTAATAAATTAAACCGAGCGTTAAGTTTTCCAAACACGGAATTTTCTAAGCCTGTGACCTTGACCTTTGAGGCTAGCGGGCACCATGGGCTTTCTGTAGAATGATGTGGGATGTTGTTTCAAATGCATGTATGGAATATTAAAGCATTCCATTGAGGGAAACAGAAGTTTAGAAACATAGCCGAACGCAAAAACTTAACTTGAATGTATGTGAAAAGTAGGTCAATGAACCATGAAAACTAGATCAAGGTCACATGGGCTGCCTCTGTGTGAGATGGTTACACCACAGTGTTGATGTATACTAAGTATGGAGGTCGTAGGACTAAACGCAAAAAGTTAACGTGAAATATTGACGCCGCCGCTGCCGCTGATAACAACATATACCTTTATGGAGAAATAAATCAAATGATAAGATTAAACAAACTAGAAATGTGGCCTGTCGGCACACGAATGCCCCCGCTAGCAGCCAAAGAAAACGAGGCATATTTGATTATAAGCCATTTACCCGAGCGTTAAGGTTTTGAACGCACCTTGACCCTGGGCTTAGTGGGGGCGGGACGAATGTGGATTTGTCACAGGGCGGTAGAGGACCATTGTAGCAATGCGTGTGTGAAATGTGAAGCAGATCCGAGCAAGGAAACACAAATTATAAGCCATTTAACTGAATATTAAGGTTTCAAACGCACCAAGTCTGTGACCTTGACCCTGTGCTTAGCGGGGGCAGTACAAATGTGGATTTGTCACAGGGCGGTAGAGGACCATTGGAGCAATGCGTGTGTGAAAGTTAGTGTAGGATTGAGAAACGTGCACGTAGATTTGTCCGAAAGTGGCAAGTAAACAATTAAAGTGGAAAAGGTGAAGGTCAAAGGTGAAGGTGGACGTAATGGGTGGTGGAGTGTGTAAGGCATGTTCATATGTATCATGTGTATAAATATTTAAGCGGTTGGAAAAAGTATTGAGAAGTTAGTGTAGGATTGAGAAACGTGCACGTAGATTTGTCCCAAAGTGACAAGCAAACATTTAAAGTGGAAAAGGTCAAGGCCAAAGGTCAAGGTCGAAGTACTGGGGGGTGGAGTGTGTAAGGCATGTTCATATGTATCACGTGTATAAATATTGACATAATATGTGAAGCCATGTAGAAGTTACTAAAGAATATGGTAATATCGGGACGTACGGACGGACGGACTGACGGGACGGACGGACGGACGTTCTTACAGTACTATACTTATGTGGCTTATCACATGTTAAATATTAGCCACATAAAACGATTTTTAGCCACATAAAAGGATTTTTTAGGTGGCTAATTGTAACCAACCCTATCCTTTACTAAGTCCATAACCCTGTGGGGCTAGCCACATAACTACCCTAATGTGTGCCCGGACGGACGGACGGGACGGACGTACGGACGGACGCCGGTAACACTATATGCCCCGTACCTTTCGGCAGCGGGGGCATAAAAATGTATCCTTAGACTGAAATGGGTTAACAAATGTTAGTTGAATGCTTATAATATAACATGAAAAACAAATACACAGAACAAAAAGGATACAAGCCACATGGGTTTATAAACGTCACTCTCTGTCTTGGAGAGACACTTGCTGATGAGCTTGGTCACCACCTTCTTACCCCGAATAGCAATCTTCATCCGCGGCTTCAGGTACAGGATACTACAGTACTCCTGCAACACGAGGGACAATCTCTGAAAACTAGGCTAATGGAGGCTTCCACCAGTGTAGAATTTCTACTCGTACATGTTGTTGTTTTTTTCAACAATTGCCGTCTGCTGTTGCTTTAATATCTTGCCTTATTTCTCAAAACATGGTTTGACAGCACTTCAGAATCATTTCCAATAGAAACTAGAGGATTGTTTTTCAGACAAAAACATATGTCTCCCCCAATACCACCACTGCATGTTATCAGCACTTGGAAAAGTAGAATTTAAGGCAGCAACAGCATATACATGTATGTAGCTACCTTGTATTTTCTGCATACTTTTGAAGATATGCGCGACAGAAGTTGAATATCCCCACTTTTCACTAAGTCAAGGGCCATAACTCCGTGAATACTGGATGAATCCGCATCTAAAACACCAGGTGCGCAACTTCACATGATGACCAGTATTCATGTAGTTTCGCGACTCTAACTGAAATACTTTTGGAGATACGCGCGACAAAAGTTGAAAATACCCAATTTTCGCTAAGTCAAGGGCCATAACTCCGTAAATACAGGATGAATCCACATCTAAAACCCCAGGTGCGCAACTTCACACGATGACCAGTATTCCTGTAAAGTTTCGCGACTAACTGAAATACTTTTGGAGATACGCGCGACACAGGTTGAAAATCCCCACTTTTCACTAAGTCAAGGGCCATAACTCTGTGAATACTGGATGAATCCGCATCTAAAACCCCAGGTGCACAACTTCACATGATGACCAGTATTCCTGTAAAGTTTCACGACTAACTGAAATACATTTGGAGATAAGCGCGACACAAGTTGAAAATCCTCACTTTTCCCTAACTCAAGGGCCATAACTCCGTGAATACTGGATGAATCCGCATCTAAAACACCAGGTGCACAACTTCACACAATGACCAGTATTCCTGTAAAGTTCACGACTCTAACTGAAATACTTTTGAAGATACGCGCGACACAAGTTGAAAATCCCCACTTTTCACTAAGTCAAGGGCCATAACTCCGTGAATACTGGATGAATCCGCATCTAAAACCCCAGGTGCGCAACTTCACACGATGACCAGTATTCCTGTAAAGTTTCACGACTTTAACTCAAAACTTTTGGAGATATGCGCGACACAAATTTTGTGACAGACAGACGGACAGACGGACAGACATCTCACCAATAGTGAAGAAGGGGCCATTTCCATCCGTATATTCGGATATCCTCTGCAGTTACCGCAATGCCTGTCCCGGCGCTTCGTTTTCGCCGCAACTAGAGTCGTAAGACGTTCGCGAGTGTAAACAAAGATGGGTTGTTTAATATATCGGTATTAAAATGTAATTTACCAACACAGTTACATGAAACAAAGAATGGGTGCGAGACAAAAGTCACAAGGAGAGGGACAAAAACTAGAAATGGACGCTTGTCGACAAGCGCATGTGTATCCCCCTCCCCAGATACACAAGTAGTTTGAAAAAAGGGTGTTCGAGTTATGCTCCGGAGACAAAATCAGTGACGGAAAAACAAAGGGAGATAACTAAAAGATTAGTGATGCAAGAGTTGTCATTCTTGCATGACACACCTTTAGGGTCGTGGTCTATGCATGTGTGAAGTTTCATGAAAATATTCCAAAGGGTGTTCGAGTTATGCTCCGGACACGAAATCAGTGCACGAAACAACAAAGGGAGATAACTAAGAAATTAACGACGCAAGAGTTGTTATTCTTACATGCGACACACCTTTGGGTCATCTTCTATGCATGTGTGAAGTTTAATAAACTAGAAAATGTGTTCATAGAACACGGATGTCCCACATATCGCTTTGATAATAAATGAGGCCAAATTCCAAGTCAAAATTTTCTTTTACATGAGCGTTAAAGTTTTTGAAGCACCAAGTATGTGACCTTGACCCTGGGCTTGGCGGGGGCAGGATGAACGTGGATTTGGCACAGGGCGGTAGAGGACCATTAGAGCAATGCATATATGAAATATGAAGCTGATCCGTGAAAGAAAACAGAAATTATAAGATATTTACCCGAGCGTTAAAGTTTTTGAAGCACTAAGTATGTGATCTTAACCCTGGTCTTGGCGGCGGCAGTGGATTTGGCACAGGGCGGTAGAGGACCATTACAGCAATGTGTATATGAAATATGAAGGAGATCGGTCGAAGGATGAAGAAATTATGAGACATTTACCCAAGTGTCAAAGTTTTGTGACGGACAGACGGACGGACGGGACGACGGGAGGACGGGACGCACGTTACTACGAATGAATACTTGTTGGGTTTTTACTCTATAAAAATACCCAACAAGAGTACCCAACACTATCCTTACCCTACCCAATAAGATCCCTGTACGCTTACAACAAGTACCCATTTGTGTGTGCGGACGGACGGACGGACGGACGGACGGACGGACATTCAAACATTTGGGAGTTATGAGCTATTTGTTCTTTAAAAGATCAAAGGATTAGCTCCTAAAGATCAATAGAATTATGAGCTAACCGACTATAACAAAGGAATCCTTTGTTACTAACCCTTACCCTAAGCTCCTAAACCCCCGATGTTGGCCCGGACGGACGGACGGCCGGACGGACGTTCTTACATTAGGGTACTTATGTGGCTTATGACATGTTAAATATTAGCCACATAAAACGATTTTTAGCCACATAAAACGATTTTTTAGGTGGCTAATTATAACCAACCCTATCCTTTAACAAGTCCATAACCCTGTGGGGCTAGCCACATAAGTACCCTAATGTGTGCCCGGACGGACGGACGGACGGACGGACAAGGGTAACACTAAATGCCCCCTCCACTATCGTGGTGGGGCATAAAAATATTCCAAAGGGTGTTCGAGTTATGCTCTGGATACAAAATCAGAGCACGAAACAACAAAGGGAGATAAGTAAACAAGAATTCAGCGGAATCAAATGTCTCGCCTTGTCCCGCCTTGACCTCGAGCCTGGGCCAGAAAGCAATTTTCACTGGCCCGAACATATTATACAATTATTGACTAGTGAGCCATAGAATATCAGATTATATTCTATGGCTCACTAGTCAATAATTGTTTTAGTATATGATAATAGTCGGTATATAGCACTTACCACCTTATGCTACTAGACAAAAATGGAAAAAGAATTTGAAAAAAAAACAAGAAACGATGTAAAGCCACGAAGGCCAGGTTTTTTTCCAAGCATAGACACTTGGATAACATAATTATACCCACTTTTTGTAGACTAGATGGCCGTGGCCTGCATGTCGCACCTTGGGGCGAGGCATGGACACTAAAAACAAGAGGCCCAAATGGGCCTGTATCGCTCACCTAAAAGCCTCCATAGTGGTCATCTTGATTTCACAAAGACTCTTCACTTACAACTTCAAATGTTCCACAGAATGTGTTGGTACCTTCTGATCTAACATATATTGCGAATGTGCATGTGATTTACTGCTATACCTTCGACTTGATATATAAAATGACCATATTCGGTCAAAAATAAAATTTGACCCCTATTTGACCCCTCGGGCCATGACCATTTTTGACCCAGAGGCCACCATATGAACAAATCTGAATCAGCGTTAACTATCGATCATTCATACAAAGTTTCGTCGAAATCGGCCTGGCGGTTTGTGAGATTTTTTGACAATTTGACCTACTTTTCAACGGCAGACATCTTGGATTTGGTGATGACCTCCATTTTGACAAAAATGAACAGGCTTCACCAACAAACCATTTCAGTTAAGTTTGGTCAATATCGGCCAAGCAGTTCACAAGAAGAAGTCCTTTGAAATCTTTAGTAAAAGAACAACCTTTTGACCTGTCGGTGGCCATCTTGGATGACGTAATCATCTGATTTTTGCAAAACATGCTCCAGAGTGATCGACTAGTCGATACCTTTGATTTGATATATTATATGACCATATTCGGGCAAAAATATAATTTGACCCCTAGTTGACCCCTAGGGCCACGCCCATTTTTGACCCAGGGGCCAGCATATGAACAAATCTGAAACAGCGTTAACTATCAATCATTCACACCAAGTTTCGTCGAAATCGACCTGGAGGTTTGTGAGAAGATTTTTTGACAATTTGACCTACTTTTCAACGGCGGACATCTTGGATTTGGTGATGACCTCCATTTTGACAAAAAAATGAACAGGCTTCACCAACAAACCATTTCAGTTAAGTTTGGCCAATATCGGCCCAGCATTCGATCCGATATACAATATATATTCGATCCGATATACTATATGGCCATATTCTGTCAAAAATAAAATTTGACCCCCATTTGACCCCTCGGGCCACACCCATTTTTGACCCAGGGGCCACCATATGAACAAATCTGAAACAGCGGTAACTATCAATCATTCTTACCAAGTTTCGTCGATATCGGCCTGGAGGTTTGTGAGAAGAAGATTTTTTGACAATTTGACCTACTTCTCAATGGCGGCCATCTTGGATTTAGTGATGACCTCCATTTTAACAAAAATGAACAGGCTTCACCCACAGACCATTACAGTTAAGTTTGGCCAATATCGGCCAAGCAGTTCACAAGAAAAAGACGTTTGAAATCTTTAGTAAAAGAATGACCTTTTGAACTATCAGTGGCCATCTTGGATGACATAATCATCTGATTTAGACAAAAAATTCTCCAGAGTGATCGTCTCGTCAATACCTTCGATTTGATATATTATATGACTATATTCGGTTAAAAATAAAATTTACCCTCCCCTATTTGACCCATCGGGCGACGCCCATTTTTGACCCAGGGGCCACCATATGAACAAATCTGAAACAGCGCTAACTATCGATCATTCATACCCAGTATCGTCGAAATCGGCCTGGCCAGGCATTCGTGAGAAGATTTTTTAAGAATTTGACCTACTTCTCAACGACGGCCATCTTGGATTTGGTGATGACCTCCATTTTAACAAAAATGAACAGGCTTCAACCACAGACCATTACAGTTAAGTTTGGCCAATATCGGCCAAGCAGTTTACAAGAAAAAGACGTTTGAAATCTTTAGTAAAAGAATGACCATTTGAACTATCGGTGGACATCTTGGATGACGTAATCATATGATTTAGACATAAAATGTTCCAGAGTGATTGTCTCGTCAATACCTTCGATTTGATATATTACATGACTATATTCGGTTAAAAATAAAATTTGACCCCTATTTGACCCCTCGGGCGACGCCCATTTTTGACCCACGGGCCACCATATGAACAAATCTGAAACAGCGCTAACTATCGATCATTCATACCAAGTATCGTCGAAATCGGCCTGGCAGTTCGTGAGAAGAAGATTTTTTAAGAATTTGACCTACTTTTCCATGGCGGCCATCTTGGATTGTCGATGACCTCCATTTTAACAAATCTGAAACGGCATCACCCATATATCATCCCTGTGAAGTTTAACCAATATCGGCTCAACAGTTCGGGAGAAGAAGATGATTGAAAATGTTCACGGACGGACGGACGACGGACGACGGACACTTTGCCATAACAATAGCTCACATGAGCTTTGCTCAGGTGAGCTAAAAAGAGATATAGTAGATGGAAAAACTTTAACCGGACACACGGACGGACGGACGGACGGACGGACGCCAAAATGCCGACTATATCGCGCTTTCCGCAAGCGGGCGCGACAATGATGATAAACACCCATGTGCAGTATCAAGGTAATGGGTGAAGCAGTTGCAGAGATATAGTACACAAAAAAATCAAAGTAATTTGACCTTGACATTGGGCACAGGGGCCGCACGGTTGGGGGGTAGAATGAAAATATGGATGATGATAAACACCCATGTAAAGTGTCAAGGTAATGGGCTAAGCAGTTGCAGAGATATAGTATAACGAAAAAGTTTAACCAAAAAACGTTAACCAGACGTACGTTAAAAAGTTAACGTTGAAAATGGCTAAGTCAATTACATGTACGTAGAAATAATAGGTGAAGGTAAAATGTTGGATAGTTGTATGTGGTGGGCACCCCTTGGTTATGAAGCTGTGAAAGTTTGGTGGTCCTAGGTGGTACAGTACCAAATAAATGGACTTAAACCTGAAAACTTAACATTGTAAACGCGAAAAGTTAACATTGACTGCGCGGATAAAATGGGTCAAGTTCAAAAAAAGGTAACATGTTGGATAGTGATATGTGGTGGGCACCCCTTGGTCATGAAGATGTGAAAGTTTGTTGGTCCTATGTGTTACAGTAACAAAGAAATGGACTGAAACACAAAAACTTAACATTGATTGTGGACGCCGCCCGCCCGCCTGGCTTTCACCAATCCAATA
>CM055265.1:71170539-71190576 GCA_029237695.1 Conchocele bisecta | reverse complement strand
TTGTGTTACGGGCACCGGCCACCGGCCACCGGCCACCGGGCACCGGGCACCGGACACGGGGCACCGGGCACCGGGCAGGCACCGGGCACCGGGGTAGCAACAAGTTTATGACCGGTGTGTTCGTGGGTTAGTATCCTGTGAACATATTTTGTTTTTGTATCCGGCTCCTCGAGATCTAGCTCTTCCGTTCTCGGAGGAGACGGTCGAGGTGGTATTGGACGCTGTGGTGCTTTGGCTCCGTACTTGTCTGGCCTGCTCTTTTATTCGAGTGTATACGAGTTCGAATTCCCAGGACTCGACACGCTATAGAGTTATGATGGTTCAGTTGGCTAAGATTCTGGAGTTCCTGTCTAAGTCCTAGTACTTAGTGGGTTTGTCGGCTCCTTCACAGCTGGTTGGTTTGCCAGTGGAGCCTCCCGTATGGGTACTTCCTCGGATGGCGGTTGTGAGGCTGATTCGGTGGTGGAATTGCCGGAGTTGCCGTGGTTTTCCTTTCTCTCTACAGTAAGGCTTCTTGTTACGTACATTGGGGAGCTTTAGGTAGGATTTGGCCACTGCGGGGTTCCGAGTGCCCAAAAATTTTGATCGCCACACTGGGGTCTAAGTTCTACATGCCCCTCTATGCGGTATGGTTTTTGAGATCTCCTTTTCTGGACAAGGACGCGCAGCGTTTGGGATATCTTCGGCTCCTGGCCCTGGTTCGCGTTTGCGAAGGCATGGGTGTAGGCTGTTGTGGCTATGGCAACTTTCGATGTATGTTTGAATCAGTATGATTCATCGTCTCTGGACGCAGTGCTTCAGTCGGCGATTTGTGCCGCTAAGCCTCTTGTCAACATGTCTTTGGAGTTTTCTATGGACATGCTCTTGTCCAGGTGAGACGCAGTGATAGCCGGCTCGTTTTTTTCTTGAACTGTCCTGCCAGAGTTTTGCTTCGTTCGCCTCTTTTGACCTCTGATAAATTGTGCGATCGAACGGCCAAAGGGCAGCTACGGTACCGATGGTCCCTCCTGCTGCTTCGTCTTTTCAACCTCCTGTGGGGTCGTTTCCCCTGACGGGGGTATTTCCAAGGGTTAAGTAGAGTCTCTTTCTTGAAGTATAGTGCTATAGAGGAAGTTCGGGACGTGGTCGGAGCGCCATTTGCCCTGAGACTGGGCTTTTTCCATAGATCTGCGGGTCTCGTACTTCCACGTGCCCTTCCGCAGATGCTCTCGGAAGTTTTAAGTTGTTTCCGAGTATTGTGTCTTTTAGTTCCGTGTGATACGGTATCTGGCGGTGGTATGGGGTTTGTTACTCTTCTAGGTTTCTTTTCCTATCTAGAGTAGTCGTAGTTGGTTCCCACACAGGATTTTTCTTAGGTGGGAATGAACTTCTTGACCGATCGATCAGTCATCATAGTACCTTTGGACAGGGTGCGTGTGCATCTTGACTTAAGTTTTCCAGGTACTGGTCAGAGGTTCTCTGTCAGCTAGGAAATTTCTGTCACTCCTGGACTTTCGGGGTGCAGAATATGGGAAGGTTTATGTCTGCGACCTCCAGTATTACTTACTAGGGCTATGGAGGCCGCACTCCGATCCTTTGGATCGGTCCTCTGCCTAGGATCACCATCTTCCTACGTTGTATCAGATGGTGGGCAGTGGAGGTCTGGTTCCTACAGGGAATTTCCATAGTGTTACCTCCTCCTACTCGCTTTCTGTCCACAGACGCGTCGTGAGAAGGCTGGGGGGCTCATTTGGAGCCCCTACATCGGTGTTTTTCGGGTTGGTGGTCAGTGCAGGAAAACTCAGGGACACATCAACATGTTTTAGCTTTTGGCAGTGTTCCGGGGGTTGACAGCGGCGGATTCTGTTCTGCACGGACAGGTGGTTATGGTTTCTGCGGTCATCTCCGGTTCTGACGGAATGGCTTCTGCATCCGTTGGTGTCCAGTGCTATCTTGTCCGGATGGGGGTATCCTTTTGTGGATTTGTTGCGGCAAGGCTCAAACGTCGGTTTTTTGTTTTTTTCCACTGTTTGCGCCCACGTACCTATTCGGACTTTTCAATAAACTTGTTCCAGTATAACTTCGGACCCATGTACTGCATGTTGGACATTGCTAAGGAAGTGATTTGATCGACCTACTGTTCGTGTTTATAGGATCGCATGTAATTCACTCAAATTGTAATTTTTATAACAAGCGTCCGTTAATGATTATGGCATTTACGGCTCGATTCATGTCCCGCAAATAAATTGGCTATTAACAAGAGTAATTTTGTGATTTCACGTCACACTGTCGTTAATTGGTTGACCACGGCTTACGTGGTCGGCTTTGACGGTATTCCGCGATTGTAACACGGTTACCGGCGGCATGTTTTGATCATTTTGAATGTGTGAAAAACTTACCTGTGTCAATCAAGTTTGACCAGACTTTACGACGCGCTGTTCAAATTGTTCATATCGACATCACAGTATAATGTGTAGGAATTATACCATCGGGACTTGTTTTCCACATCGATATAAACGGAATATCGACATTTCCGATATCGATATATCAGGTATGTAATGTATGAGTTTTTATAGCAGTTCGGCCGGGACCACGAGCGTACATCGACATAAGCAGGTATATCGATATAAGCAATGTCGACATAACGCGTATCGACTGTATATACAACATGCTGTTGTCACTCCATCATTTCTGAAGCAATTGGGTATTTCAAAATGTTAATTGTGTTAAATAGAAGCACACTACTGTTTACACATCAACAGTTTCTCCTATGAACCGGGATTTCTCCCTCATATACTTTATCCCTTCTCACATGATCTGGAATCAGTTATGGTTCGGGCCTCCCTCCTGTCAGCGACAGTGGTTCACACTTTCTGTCCAGTCCGTGCGGTGAAGCATTAGGTTCGGAAGATTAGGACATCCGGTCCGACCGTAAAGTTTCTTCTTACCAATTTTAGGCCAACGGGAGGTATCGCAATCCTTTGTCTTCCGTTGGATAGATAGGGCCATTACTTTAGTTTATTCTACAGTAAGTGGTTCTGCAGCTGGGTTGTTTAGGCCCTTAATGCACGAGGTGCATGTAGTCTCAACTTCTTTCTATGATCGCTCTCTGCACTGGCAGGATGTGTTACTGCCAACTGTTACGTTTTTTCCGTATTTATTCCGGGAAATACGTTAGATAGACGGTAGTACGGATTACAATTAAAAGTACGATTTTTAATCGGCGCGGGTATATCTGGAAATAATTATTTCGTTTAAATACAATTCTGCCAATAATCCTATTGTTTTATTTTTACCCGTAATCATACTCGTCTAGGCGATTACCATTTGATATTCCAGCGCTCAGAGATATTGATTTATTCATTACGTAATTCGTATAATGTCTGATCTAAGCGTGCAGCCAACGAATTTGGGGATTGTTTTATCGGAAGAAGTTAGGATAACACATCTGTTCATCTATGATTACAGCGAGACATGGCCCAATTTGGTCCTGTCACAGCGCGGTGATGTTTTTGCGGTCTTGCAAGCAGTGTTATTGTAGTTATTCGGGTGCTCATGGATAGCCGAAACTAGGGCCAAGGCTATATTTAACTTATTTTATGCATATAGTGAGTACTGATTTGTGTCCGGAATACATATGTGGTGTTCGGAAAGTAACCCCCTTTTTCTCTCCATGTTCCTCATGTGACCGACATGGGGTTGGCAGCTCAGGGAGATGTTTAAGAACTGGGTCCGTTAGTAGCAGCGGGTGCAGTTGTGGGTTTATCAGCCGTAGCATCAAGCCTAGGAGGCTGTTTGGATCTACCTGTTCGCGATAGGCTGCGATTTTTTTCTGATTACCTTTTTATTCGGTTTTTGTCTTTACAGTCCCAGTGGAATCCTGGGGGTTGGTAAGTGTAGTTCACCGCTCGATGAACTTCACTTGCTTTTGTTGATGAACGGGGATCTGTGGTGATCTATGGTTCTTATGGTTCATCACTCTGGCCCAGGAGGCATTGTTTTGTACATGTTTCAATTAGGGCGAGGCTACCTATCTAGTTTGTAGCAGTGTTGTTGCAAAAGGATAGTGTTTCACTTTGGGTTAATGATTCTATTCTCTTGTCTACTATACATGGGTTTTTATGTATAGGTTTTGATCTGGCTTTAAGGCCAGTTTGACTCCTCAGCACTTGCTTGTTAGGATGACCTTAGTGCTTAGGGCGTTTTATACTGTGTTCTCGATATGTACGAGTCATGTGTCGTCATGAGTCAATGTTTAGACTTTGAGTATATCTCAGTTGAGCTATTGCGTGTGAAGTGCCGGGCGACTACATTCGCCAGGGCTTCGTTTGGTAGCAGCAGCTATACCATGAGTATTCTCCGCGTGCTAACCAAGTATAGCAGGTTGGAGTCTACGAGTCAGTCTACGAGACTAGCGTGGTGGTGCTTGTCTTTATCCACCTCTCATCTACTTTCGTAGAAGGGGGGGGGGGCCTCATTGGGCGCCCCTATGATTCTAGGGTGAGACCATGTTATTACTATATAGGTAACACCCAAGTTTGTACCTAGGCCAATTATTTTGTCTGTTTGAGGGTTTTAAAAATCTGCCTTACCATTCCGGTCGAGGATGAGTAGTGAGAATACTCCCACCATCACTACGAATTCTTTGCAACCATTCAGGTTAGTTTGAAGACATAAAAATGGAAAATTATTACTAATTTAGTTTTTATTATTCATACTCACCTGAATGGTAAGGTAGACCCTCCTCCCGTCCCCCGCTTGATGGTTTCATCTTCTCCCTACTCAGTTTCTTCGTGCTGCTATTCTACTATAGTTTGATTTCCTTTTGGAAATTAGTATTTTGAAGCTGTATACCTAACAATAATAGAAGGTGTTTGAATAGCGGAAGAGCCAAATGGCTGTGTATAGAGCGGAATGGTCTATGGTGGGCTAATTGAGTGATTAGAGTAGGCAGATTTTTATTATTAGGACGATTTCATAGCAACCTAATAGTTTGCAACCATTCAGGTGAGTATGAATAATAAAAACTAAAATTAGTAATAATTTTCCATTTTTTTCAGAATATCTCTTTAGCCCCTTGCCAGACTTTGATAATATTTCACATCAATGTTTGTCTAGGGATGATGCTTCATTACGCACACCCCCACATCCAAATTATGAAGGTCAAGGTCATTTATTTACTTGTAATGTTCACCGGTTTTGTAACAGAAATGCGTTAAAGTTATTGTTTTTTCACAATATCTCTTTAACCCCTTGCCACACTTTGATAATATTTCACATCAATGTTTGTCTAGGGATGATGCTTCATTACGCACACCCCACATCCAAATTCTCAAGGTCAAGGTCATTTATTTACTTGTAATGTTCACGGTCAAATGCCTCGGCAGGCGCGACACCGCTTCGTGGCGGAATTCTTGTTATTTAATTGGATTATTTTGTAAGTACAACATGGTTAAGCTTTTTTCACTCAAAACTGTCAGATGAACGGTTACCATGGTAACTAACATGAATGACTTATAAAGTTACATGGTCCTCCGATTGGGAAAGATGTTTGCAGTGTTTATGTATACACGTACATGTATTTATTTCGTGTTTCAAATTAATTGAACAGTAATAATAATAATAATTGAATCAAACTTCCCCAAACTGGTCATGATATGCCTATATTTGCTATGCATACATTTTCAGTACCGATACCAAAACAAAACAGAATTATGCTATCAAATAATTATTAGGTAATTTCACCAATAATTTCGGATTAATTGCAAAGTGGCTGGTGGAGATTAGCCATTACCATTAGGAATATTCTTTAATAAAGTCAGCGGCGGCGTTTATTTGAACAGTGTGATATAAGAATTTCACACAACGGCTTCGGATTAATTAGTAAACTGCTCAGTCAATTAGTCAGACTAAGCTGTTTGAACTACAAGTGCATTACCAAATAATTTGTTCCTTTGTTTGCTTCAGCAAATTAGTCCGACTTATCAATATCAATAAAATTCTAGTTAATGACAAGTAATTGGTTCAAAGTTTTGGCTCAGGTAAGTAGTGGAGGCAAACTATTATTCACCTTAATTAATTCCGAGATGATTATGTGAGAATTCCGAATGCAATTTGCTGATAATTTGGATTGGGATAAATCTATAATATTTAACTTAATTCTGTTTTCCTTAATTGAATGCTTCAATAATACACGGACATTTAGGACACATCTTGTATTATATATTTATCGTATATTTAATAAACGTCAAGAAACTTCTGCCTTATTTTTTTCCCTCTAATTCCCCAAGATTGTTCTGGTACTTCAGTCTTGTTTGAATGCAAAGCTCAGGCCAAAAAAAATCATGATGGTACATCAGTTATTAAAAAATACATATAATAGTATGGGGTGCGAGTTGGGTTACGAGTTGACCAGGGTACGAGTTGACTCGCGGGTACAAGTTGACCAAATAGGGTACGACTTGACCACGGTAATAGTTGACCAAGGTACGAGTTGACTCGAAACCTAACAAAGCACGTGAGACCTATGCATGGCGTCGAAGGCGTTGACTTGTATTCATGACGTTAGATTTATTCATACATACGACAGGTCAAAACTCAGTCCACCCTGAGAAAACGATTGAGGGGGTTTCGTCCACCCTGAAAAAAACATTGAGGGTGTTTTGTCCAACCTGATAAAACGATTGAGGGGGTTATGTCCATGTAGTCATTTTTGCGTTGAGGGTATTTTGTCTGAGGGTGTTTTGTCCTACATTCTAATAATACAAATAAGTAATACAAATGCAAAACATAAAACAACAGTACATTGTCAGTCATATAAGACTTGTAAGAGACTATGTGTATGCACATCATGCATGCTAAGATCATTTATTCGCATTTCTTGATACCGAATATTAGTGTGGAAGAAAGTTGACAATTAACAGCCTGTTGTCTAAACATAGTCTGATATTGATGATGTTATCCTTATGAATTGTATCTAGCAGACACTCAGATGCTTCCTAAAAAATGAAGAAGTAATTTACAAAAAAATAATACAACCAAAATATAAATGTCATGGTTGCCAAATATTCCACCTGATATGTACCCCTAGTTGGGAATGAAACAGATCTATACATTGTAATTAACCCCTATATGTAATTATTAAGTTGTTGATTGTTTAATTAACTATTACTGAGCTTAAAACTTAATTTAAATAACTTTAATTATCAAATAATAACATCAAAATTCATATTTCCCGGTATTTCCCACTTTGGGGAATCAATGAGAAGGCACGAATCCCAGAATTGGGGCTACCTTTGATATACCTTTGATGATCA
Source organism: Conchocele bisecta (assembly GCA_029237695.1). NCBI lineage: Eukaryota > Metazoa > Mollusca > Bivalvia > Lucinida > Thyasiridae > Conchocele > Conchocele bisecta. The sequence continues at coordinate 71,183,281 of CM055265.1, read as the reverse complement.
GGTTGTTATAAGTTTATAACTTCTTAGACCCCTCGTATTTGTAGTTATTAATAATGTTTATAGGACTGCGCATGATATCTCATTATGTTGGCATAAACTTGTGACGGTTCCAGCTCGTCTCGTTCAGCAGGGATTTGAAACTGTTGATCGTCTCCGCGTTTACAGCTCGAGCAGGAAGCCGATTCCATGTATCAGTTACTCTGAATACAAATTAATTCTCTCTAATCTTTATTGACATATTCAAGTATTTGCACATGGTGTGACGAGTAATTTAATATGAAACAGACACATATTTCTACCGTTTTTATTACGAATATCCTCTCGGACCTTCAAAAAATTCCTTGGACCTTTCACCTTGTAAAAGCTGCTATTTTCAGGCCCTGCAATATTATGTACACAGTACACTTGAAGCATATCGTATCTCGCCCGTCTGTACTCTAACGTACATGTAGGAAACTTGAAAAGTTTTTTGTGAAGACTGTATTACAATGCATTACATAAGATGACGGAGTAGTCTTTCCAAATGTCTGTTTGAAGCGTTCTTTGTATACAATGGTGTCGGCTAATTCTGTGCAGCTAAGGCTTTCCAAACAAATTTATATGTCATTACCATTCCCATATTCAGAATATTTAACGCAATTCAAAGACGTCTGCAGGTAAAACGTCATAGCGTTCTGACGTCAGTAAGTGACGTAAATTGTGTGATGTATGACATCACATTGTGTGATGTATGACATCACATGCGTATTTGCGTCAAACGTCACATTTGTTTCTGCTAATGCTGCACATCAGTAGGCGATTTCATCAAAATTGCAAAGTATACTTATCTAGCAAAGTATACTTTGAGGGAGTAATTTTCAATTTTAGCATAAATTTATTAATTTTTATTATACTGAATTTATTACATTATCACAGCCATTTTTGCTGTGATAATGTAATAAATTCAGTATAATAATTCTGCATACTTATCTAGCAAAGTATACTTTGAGGGAGTAATCATTTATTTTTCACGAAATGCATTATGTCAGATAGAACTTAACGACTGCATATATATGATGATTAAAAGTATGTAGAATTATTATTCTGAATTTATTACATTATCACAGTCAAAATGGCTGTGATAATGTAATAAATGCAGTATAATACAAAATAATAAATTTGTCCTTAAATTGAAAATTTCTTCCTCCAAGTATACTTTGCTAGCGAATTATACTTTGCCATGTTGATGAAATAGGCTACTGGTAGTGTAAACAGAATGGCAAACGACATTCTCAAGGTTCAATTTTGGGGGGCGACTTGGGCGAAGTCGTCGCTTTTTTTCCGCCCAAGTCGCCCCATGTGTCCGGCAAGGCGAAGTTCAATTCGCCTTAAAAAAATCTCGCAAAATATCGGAAATTCTAAAAAAAAAGCTGGAACCAAATTCGTTCAGGTAATCCCCATTTCCCACCCACTGACCTAAATCTCGCTAATTGCACGCTTGCCAAACTGTTTTCAATACCATTTGTTTTATGACACCCGATTGTTTGACCAAATTTTCATCACATTATTACGCGATTCACTAAAATCATGCCTACCCGCTGTGACAATAAAAGTCATGGGTCGATAGTTTCAATAATCCCCTAGCCAAACATTGCTTCTGGCTACTATAATTGTCAGTTCAAAACACGTGTTATTCTCGTGGCCAAGTTATAGCCAATCGCTGGTAAGTAAAGGCAGCCCTTAGTGGCATGATTGACAGGTTACTGTGGCGAAAGACGTCGGCAATAGATCAGCGATTGATCATGAACGGGTTACCCGGTATAGTTAACTCCCTCCGAATATTCTCAACCAGACAAACACATGCAAACACGCGTTTTAACGGGCGCCAGATGCGAGTCTACACACATTTTTATCAGCTTATGAATCTTTGTGGGATACCATTTCCGAAATAAAAATAGCATCCAATCGTTAGCTACGATCAAGTGCAGGAGTGTGTAAATTTTCCCTGTCCCACCAATCCATCCGCAGTTATGCCCCTTTTTTGACTCTGAAAATATTGTTTTCTCCACTCACTCAGTGATTGCTGTTGTATTCATGAATGCTCAACAGCGGTGGTTTACAAATTAGGTTTGAGGTGGCTTTCAGCTGCGCCGAAAACCTATTGTATTTTTTTTTTTTTTTTTTTTTTTTTTTTTTTTTTTTTTTTTATTCAGCCGTTCAGTCTACAGCCCAAACCGCTGGTCGGATCGACTTCAAATTTTGCATGCCGATTCGGATCAAGTGTGAGCAGAGACTCAGAGATTTTCAGAAATATCTTAATGCCACTTTCCACGAAACCGGAAGTGACGTCATATTTTCTATAACTTTCTATAACTTCCTTATTTTCCAACCGATTTCCAAATTCTTTTTGCATTGGAAAGCTGACAAAATTCTCTATCTCGGCCTCGCTGACAGTTCTCGGCTATCTGGTCAAATAAGAGAGCTATAGGCATTTGAAGTTGAAAAATGTACATACTTTTCAACGATTTGGCCGAATTTTTGCCGAATTTCGGCTGATAACGGGTGGTCTTTACAAACGTTTTCCAATTTGTACAGTAATGTCAGCAACATAATTTCTTGCCAGTGTGATAGGGGAGTGTCAGGCGCATAAAAGATGATAATTTTCAGAGCTGTATCTTGACTACTTCCGGTTCTATTGGATGTCAAAGATGAACGTCTTTTTTCAAGTTTTCAAAATAGAGCAAACGGATGTGACGTCAGCTTCGTTATTTATCAATAGATTTCAAAATTTCTTGCTGCGGTCGATATTTCAGTCCTTTAGCTAAAACTTTCCCGCTTTGTGCCCGGCCTATGGTGAAAAACAAACGAAAACTTCACTGGCGGAATATTCCATATTTCCGTTTTATTAGGTGTATTTACAAATGGCGTAAACTGCCATTTAAGGGACGATAACTATCAAAAAATAATGCTACTTTCCACGAAAACGGAAGTGACGTCATACTTCCTATAACTTCCTTATTTTCCAAACGATTTCAAGAATTCTTTTTGCATTGGAAAGCTGACAAAATTCTCTGTCTCAGATTCGCTGACAGTTTTCGGCTATCTGCTCAAATAAAAGATCTATATGCATTTGAATTTGAAAAATGTACATACTTTTCAACGATTTTGCCGAATTTCGGCTGATAACGGGTGGTCTTTACAAACGTTTTCCAATTTGTACAGTACTGTCAGCAACATAATTTCTTGCCAGGGTGATAGGGGAGTGTCAGCCGCATGAAAGATGATAATTTTCAGAGCTATATCTTGACTACTTACGGCTCTATTCGATGTCAAAGATGAACGTATTTTTTCAAGTTTTCAAAATAGAGCAAACGGATGTGACGTCAGCTTCGTTATTTATCATTCGATTTCAATTGTTTTTGCTGTAGTCGATATTTTCAGTCCTTTAGCTAAAACTTTGGCTGAGGATCGAACCCGGTATCCCTCGCTCGAGTCCATCGCTCTACCTCTAAGCTAACCGGCCCCACATCAGTGTGATGATGCGAACACAATAATGTTGGACTGTTCATTCTAAAACTTCAGAAATTCTTTTTGTAACCGATAGTTTACACCTTGGGCTAAAGCTTAGTTACACATGAAATCAATGTTTGAGGCTCGAACCGTTGATGCAGCTCAAGCTGCTGTAGTTTTGTTCTAGTTTTGTGAGAGTTGGGTCCACATGATTGTGTCTTGAAAATGTCATGACCATCAGTGTACATGTACATCTGGGGCCTGTTTCACTAAACTTCTTACAAATAAAATGTTCGTAAGCGCAAATTTAGGATTGTCTAGAAATTTCAATTGATGGATTTACATTTATTGAGCATCAATAAATGTAAATCCAATAATTGTTTACAAGAAAACAGTGTTGATGTGCAATTTACAGACTATCATAATTTTGCACTTACGAACATTTTAGTCTTACAAAGTTTAGTGAAACGGGCCCCCAGAGCTCCAGATAAGCTGCGTATTTGTGTAAATACCCAATTAAAATGGCCAAAAACCCAATTGAAATCGGAAGTAGTGAGTATCAAAAAGCAATGAGAACAATTGTAGTACCTTTATCATGCTGCAGAAAACAATAAACAGACCACAAATATAGCATATTTTCTTATTTTTCCAATGAAATACCAAGATGTGTTTTCATTTAGAAGCAAACTATTCAATAAGTGCGGTCTGCTGATGTGTAAACAGTAGTGTGATTCTATTTTACACAATTAACATTTTGAAATACCTAATTGCTTCAGAAATGATGGGAGTGACAATACTCAATTACAAATTCCTTATCTGGACTGCTCCAGGCCCACCAATCTAAACTCCAGATTATCCTGGAGCTCTGCTGGATACAATTTAGTGGCATGTTATAGGAATGTGAAAAATTTCTGGGCTCCAGTAGCGAGCATTATGAGCAAGCGAGCAAGAATGACAACTCTTGCATAGCTAATTTTTTAGTTATCTCCCTTTTTTGTTTTCGCGCACTGATTTCCTGTCCGGAGCATAACTAGACCACCCTTTGGAATATTTTCATGAAACTTCACACATGCATAGACCACGACCCGGATGTGTGTCGCGCACAAGAATGACAACTCTTGCGTAGCTAATTTTTGAGTTATCTCCCTTTTTTGTTTTGCGCACTCTACAAACTGGACAATAATGCATGAAGACCCGTTTTCTCGTGTGCTCTGTACACCTTACCTGTAGAGTGAACAATAGAGACTGGGAGAACCATTCACCTGTGCATGTGCTAGCATGTGCAAATGTCCAGTCTTGACCACTCTGACCACAGGTAATTTATACAGGTAAATTACTACATTGGATATTATATTTCCGTAAACTGTGTTGAAAATATTGTGGCATTATGTGGACCTGTGCAGATATATGTAGATAAATATAGAACTATTAAAAAAAAATTCTGGGCTCAAGTAGCAAGCATTATTATTTTTAATTTTTAAACTTTTTTTTTCCATTTTTTTTTTTTCTTTTTTTTTTTTTTCATTTTTTTTTCAAATTCTTTTTCATTTTTTGTCTAGTAGCATAAGGTCGTAAGTGCTATATACAGACTATTCACCTGTGCATGTGCTAGCATGTGCAACTGACCACTGACCACTTACAGGTAATTGTATCCCCCGGACTCCGTCGGGGGATACTATGGATTTGACAGCGCGCCGCTCCGCATCCGCGAGACACTTTCCGCATAACTCGAACACCCTTTGGAATAATTTTTCATAAACTTCACACAGCTAGACCACGACCCGAAGGGTCGCGCACAAGAATGACAATTCATAGCTAATTTTTTAGTTATCTCCTGTTTCTCGCATGATTTCGTGTCCGGAAGCACTCCACCACCCTTTGGAATATTTTCATGAAACTTCACACATGCATAGACCACGACCCTCGAGTGAGTCAACGACAACATGAATTTGACAACTCCTTGCATAGCTAATGTTAGTTATCTCCCTAGTTTCGCGCACTGATTGACCATAACTCGACCACCCTTTGGAATATTTTTATGAAACTTAACACATTCAATTAGACCACGAACCGAAGGTGTGTCGTGCACAAGACTGACAACTCTTGCATAGCTATTTTTTTAGTTATCTCCCTTTTTTGTTTTCGCGCACTGATTTCCTGTCCGGAGCATAACTCGACCACCCTTTGGAATATTTTATTTTCATGAAACTTCACACATGCATAGACCACGACCCGGAGGTGTGTCGCACACAAGAATGACAACTCTTGCGTAGCTAATTTTTGAGTTATCTCCCTTTTTTGTTTTGCGTACTCTACAAACTGGACAATAATGCATGAAGACCTGTTTTCTCGTCTGCTCTGTACACCTTTTCTCGTGTGCTCTGTACACCTTACCTGTAGAGAGAACAATAGAGACTGGGAGAACCATGTGCTAGCATGGGCTTGCATGTGCAAATGTCCAGTGCTTGACCACTGCTGACCACAGGAGTAGTATATAGGGAGTCAGTTCGTTACCGCGAAGTGTGGGGGAAGAATTGAAAGCAGTGGGTAGCCCCATAGGTACCAAAAATAGTAAAATTTCGTGTTAATTTAAAGCGAAATAAATACAACCCACAGTAAAAAAATAAAATGTCATACTGTAGTATAAGGGAATGGTGGTTCTGGACCACTTTTAATATTCCCTCATATAAAGTGCGTGAGCCCTTGTTAGTCATTAGGTATATAAGTAGCTGGAATCGCGTTATCGTTATAAGCGGTCTATGGTGACCAGTTTATAACGTACACCTACAGGGTCTTATTTTAACCTAGGTGGGTACGCATGGAAAAATTAGAATAGTTAGCAATTGGGAGCTTAGGTGGGTGGGGGGTACGCATGAGTTTGGTGTAGGTAGCTGAAAACATCCGCAATTTGGGGACCAGTGTTATGTCATTGAATTAATTAATTTTGTAGAAATTAGATCCATTGGGGGATGGATGTTAGCCTCCATTTGCATCTCAAGTTAATGGCGGTTCTGGCTCAAAACCATGGCCACTTACATTATTTAAGGCTACTTTTTTAATGCTCTCTAAACGTGTCAGTTCGTTACCGCGAAGTGTGGGGGAAGAATTGAAAGCAGTGGGTGGTACCAAAAATAGTAAAATTTCGTGTTAATTTAAAGCGAAATAAATACAACCCACAGTAAAACAAAATGATACCTCCAAAGTTTGTAAAATGTGTCCCCGATTTGCAGCGGTTTCAGCTACCCAACGAAATAGTAAGTCGATTTGCAAGGGTTTCGGCTACCTGTTTCAGCTACCCAACGAAATAGTAAGTCGATATAGTTCCCAATAGGGGAGGGTTCGGATACTTTTTTTCCAAAATGGCTACTGCATGTAGAACGGGTCGCGACTACCAGAGTGCTGGTGTATGGAGTCGCTAGTTTCGTTTTTCCCATTCGGCGTACCGGACTGTTTTGCGGAGTGCACGAACTGGGCGTCTGGGTCTGGTTTGTTCTTCCAGAGTCTACAAGCCTCTAGAGACACGAATGGGAGCAGTGGTTTGCAAACCGCGTACACCACCGCAAATACCCCCAGCCACCACTTCGCATTCTCTACGGTTCTCCAGATGTCGTGCACCTCCCGCTCGTCTTTCTTCGGACACTCGGAATCGGCATCGCCGGAAATCGCGTCCAACAGCCTGCGTTCCAGCGCGTCCAACCGGTTCTCCAAACGTCTCTCCATGTCGAACAGGCGCGTCGATTCTTCGAACGAGCTGGTGTTTTGCGCATCTTCTAGTAGAGCCGTGGGGAACTCGGTAGGGGGGCCAGGCGCAGTCACCCTTTGTACTACGGGGGTAGGGGTTTCTTGTTGTTCTTCTAAATTTGTTCCAAATTTGGTTTCTTGTTCTTCGGGTTTTGTACTACGTTCCGCATCGACGGCGTCCCATATTCTTCGAAGGCGAGTGGTACCGATTCCAAATTTCTTCTTCGTATTGTCTGCAGACTCTATACCCCGAAGATTACGGATATCTTCTATATCTTGTTCGGACAAATCTCGTTTTGGTGGCATATTGTTTTGTAGGCAACAGCTATATAAATGTATTTTGCCCAATGTTCAACATGATTTGCCTAGGTAAAACCAGGCATACTAGCACCACAACTAGGCATATTAGTACCACAACTAGGCTTACTCGTTACCAGGCCTAGGCTTACTCGTACCACGACTAGGCATACTAGTACCACAACTAGGCTTACTCGTACCACGACTAGGCTTACTCGTACCATGACTAGGCATACTAGTACCACAACTAGGCATACTAGTAACACAACTAGGCATACTAGTAACACAACTAGGCATACTAGGTTAGCCCTGAGTTAGATTCAGTTACATTCAAAATTTATAACTGGATTATCTAGAGAAAATTGGCCAAAACCTATAGAAAGCGCTACCAAGGTTTCGGCTACCTTTTTTAGTAGCTGCACCACCGGTTTTTACATTGTATATAGGTGTTGAAAACAAAAATATGTGCTTTCTTCATATATTGGATTTATTCGACTGTGGCTCTAGCAGGTTTGCTTGGTGCTGTGTTCAAATTATCCTAATAGAAAGCCCCCCTGTAATTAACCCCTCGTACTATGTCTCTGCCGGAGATATGGATTAATTCGCCATCTTTTCCATGTAGGTTTTTTTCGAACTGTTTTATAATGCTTTCAACAAGTGGGCTCATCAGGTTTTCGTTTTGTAGTGGCTTCTAGCTCCCTCGTGTAACTTTTTTTAGACGTTCTATAATTCCGTCTTGGAGACCTAAAATATCCTCATAGCAAGCCTCATCAAATTTTGTTTTTACGTCTTCTTCTTTTTTAATTAATGTTAGACATTTATATATATATATATATATATATATAAAACCATGCCTAAATCGGTTATTACGCAGGAAGCGCTGATAGATATTTTACAGTCCCGTGGAATTGTTCCTGCCTATGAAGTTAGAAAGAAACACCATATTGGTCCCAAGCGCCTTACAGATCTGTGGAAATATGATAAATTTATCATGGGACTTTCTAGAGATAATTGGCCAAAAACCCCGGAAACCCGTGATAAGCCCCCCGTTGGAAGACCTAAGGTGTGTAAGATACCTTCAAAAATTGAACAGGCTGCATAATTTTATTTAATGAAAGTTTAAAGGGGTTCTGTATGTATCCCATCTTCTAAAACCCTTCTCTTGTCATAGTAAGCGGACAGTCCTAATTTATTTTGGGTATATGTTTTCATAACACCGTTTCTCATTCTAAGCCCTCTGTTTGTTCCTCTATCCGTTCCAACCTGGTGTAGGGCCTCCATATACCTTCTCCATGTAAGACTATTTTGCCTGGCAGATAACCCCTTTGCTGAATGTTTTAGTTCATTATTTTTAAATTTTTCGACCAAATAGCATTCACTGGATAGAGCTATTGCACGATCTCCTTGGAACTCTGTTTTGAATAGCCCTGGTTCTCTATTACTCCATTTATCCCACGCTAGCCATTCTTTTTTATGTTTTTTGAAATCGTCTAGCATTTCTGGTTTTATCATTCCATCTAACTCTCCACCCTTCATGCTAACCCCCATATACAAACTATCCGTATCCATCTGTATTAGTTCAAAATCTGCTCTATCTACGTATTTGTCCATAAAATCATAATAAAATTCTAACATTCTTAGTTTTGCATATTGGTATATATACAGCAATCCCACAGTGAAATGGACGAGTCATATTGGCATTTACTTTTCTTGAGGATATTTCGTAAGAATCTCCTATTTCCTCTAAATCATCGAAATACACTGATCTTAAAGCTTTGTCCACACATTTTTCATCTTTTGTATACGTTGTGTTGAGGTGTTTTTCAGGGGATTCTATCATTTTCCCGCAACATGAGTTACCTAATAGTTTCATTATATCTGCAATTGGGGACTTGGAGCTATCAACATCTCCGGATCTCCTGGCTGAAGTAACTTCTTTAACAAACCATTCAAAGGCCTTACCTGCTGTATAATTTATTACTCTGTAAATCCCTGTAATTTCTAAACCTTGCTTCAAATACCATTTTAATAATGGGGCAAATAGTAATACTTTTTGAGCAGACATTGCCCTACTAGTTTTCTACCATCTCCTCTTGCACGGTTTGTTTCTTGTAAATACTGTAACATCTTCTCTGGAACTTCCTCCTCCTCTACAATCCTATTTATAAATATTGGAGTCATTTCCGAAAACTTCTCTTTTAAACTGCTGGGAACCTCTATATCTACTTCAGCAAAGCCAAACCACTTACCATTTAAAACCGCCTTGGAAAACTTATTTATTTTAATAGGGTCGTGAGGGCTGCTTTCCTCGTGTAGTTTCCCTTCGCCACATGGCATATGTTTGCTTAATGTTGATAAATATAGGGCGTTTGCATCAAAACCAAGTACGGCTTCGCAAAGCTTTCCATTTCCATCAGGGGCTGACCTAATTCTCGTAACACCTGCTTCAGTGTATCTTGTAACCCCCAACTAATGCTCCTTTTAACATTTCATATATTTCCTCACCAGGGGCATACAGTGGTGGACATATCGCGTCTGCTATCTTACTCTCTTTGGTTTGATAAGGTTTTATATGGTTTTTTATCGTTCCTCTGAGAATATATTGTAAAGCAACTCCTGGTAGGGTAACTGCATCTTTAAACATATCTATACCTTTTGTTTGATAAAATTTTGTCATTTTTCCGATAGCTTCTAAAAAGGGGCCAACATCCAAATTGTTATAGTATTTTAACCAGTCTTTGAAAGACTTCATATTTAATCTGTTATAAATGTTGTTGCATTCTTCCAACTGTTTTTTGGTTATCGCTTTATTTGGAGTTAATTTATTTGTCCAATTTTTAAGCGGTGGTAGCCCCTCATAAGATAGTTTATCGGAGGAATCGAACCATTCATAGGGGAAGAAGGATTTTTCACCTTCGCATCCATAAGCCTTAACCCATCTATCATAATCGATACCAGGAGCAAGATACAATTTTACATCTAAAAACCTAAATTCTGGTGTAAATAGAAAAATGGTTGTATTGGCTTTCTTTCCTACTAGTACCTTAGAGGTTTTATCCGTTAAAATATCAACTAAATGCTTCTTTATTAAATTAAGATCGTAATTACTGGAATTGAACCTAATTACTGGGACTTGGGAAATCCATCGGGTGATTTCTCGCTGCTGAGAAGTGTAAAGATACTCCATGTCTGCAGGGTACCCATATATATTGCTACTCCCCACGGCCTCTCGGATATTATCTCCCCTCCTCTTTACATCTTCCATAAATAGGGTTACTAATTGTTTTGGAGAAGTATCACATATGTGAGTTATACTGTTGGATAGAGTATCTCCTATACTAACACTTATTGGGACATGTTCGTTTATAAACTCTAGATCTTTAGTTGGGTTCCTCGATTTTCCAAATCGTTCTTTACTTCCGTCTAAATATGCCTCAAAATCGTATACTATATGATATGGGTAAATCACTGTAGGAGGCTTTTCGAGTTCTTTTACATCCTCAGGTTTACAAATTGCATCATACTCGCATTCAAAAAAGTTACTAATTTACACTTACCCTCAATTGCTTCGTCTCTCTCGTTGGATCTTCTAAGCTTATTTTTATAATCTTTACAATGTTTGGGACACCCGTGCCAATAACAGCCGTGAAATTGATAAACCGTACCAGTCATAGGGCAATACCCATCCACTGGGGCTCCCGCAATTATTCTTTCTCCACCGTGGCCACATACTGCAGTGTGAATGTGGGGTCCTGGCAAAGATTTTATCCAACTAATTGATTTCTTGCTACAACTGGGTTTTGGATAGAAAGCTCTTTCGAACGCTGATACTGGTCGATCTATTTTTTCCCCTTTACACGATACTTTGGTTAATCACTTCATACAAGTCAATGCGTGCCGGGTTAAATTACTGACCTTTGTAAAGCGTTGTTTGCAGTCGAAGCAACAATAATTGTTTTCAGCGGCTTTATTCATATCTGTAATAAGGAAGGCGTGATCGTTATAGATGCCTATTTTCATCTTTTTATTACCAATCTTGTCGTAATGAGCTGCTACTTTTCTTAAATACCATGTTCCCTCTTCTGTAGGTTCGTATGCATCAATACCTATTTTAAAACACTCTTCTATTTTCTTGATATCTCCAAATAGTATGGGGCCTTCGGGTTTCAGTAATTTATGGGTTTTACAAAACTGCAAATACTTTTGCTGGAGTTCTTTGGTGAATGTCAAGCACCTATCGGTCCTAAGCTTCGAAGTGTGGAGGGCCAAACATCTAAATAAACAAAGATCATCATTGAAACTATCCAGGGGCTTCATCCCTTTTTATTAGCTCGACTATTCGAAGAATAAGTAGAGCTTATGTTGTCACCCCGGCGTCGGCGTCGGCGTCACCGTCACGCCTTGGTTAAGGTTTTTAGTCAAGCTTGTATATGGAATACTACTGGCCCTACACCCACCATACTTGGACAACTTCATCTCCTAGTGATGTACATCAATAACCCCTGATCTATATTTGACCTTCACCTACATTTCCTCTTGAATTACTTGGTTAATTCCCCTTGGTTAAGGTTTTTAGTCAACCTTGGTTAACGTTTTTAGTCAAGTTTGATATGCAATACTACTGGCCCTACACACCCACCATACTTTAGACAACTTCATCTCCTAGTGATGCACATCAATAACCCCTGATCTATATTTGACCTTGACCTATATTTCCTCTTGAATTACTTACTTAATTCCCCTTGGTTAAGGTTTTTAGTCAACCTTGGTTAAGGTTTTTTTTCAAGCTTGTACATTGAATACTATTGTGCACCCACACACCATACTTCGACAACCTTTTCTCATAGGTATGTACATCAATAACCCCTGATCTATATTTGACCTTGACCTACATTTCCTCTTCAATTACTTACTTAATTCCTTTTGGTTAAGGTTTTTAGTCAACCTTCTATATGGAATACTACTGGCCCTACACCCACCATACTTGGACAACTTCATCTCCTAGTGATGTACATCAACTACCCCTGATCTATATTTGACCTTGACCTACATTTCCTCTTGAATTACTTAATTCCCCTTGGTTAATGTTTTTAATCAAGCTTGTACATGGAATACTCCTGGCCCTACACCAACCATACTTGGACAACTTCATCTCCTAGTGATGTACATCAATAACCCCTGACCTATATTTGACCTTGACCTACATTTAACATTG
>CM055265.1:71147862-71170039 GCA_029237695.1 Conchocele bisecta | reverse complement strand
AACAAAGCTCCATACACCAAATCTGGCAACTCTTTCACGATAACATAACATTCGGAATAAAAATATTAATACCTACAAAAATTGCATCAACAACAAAAATAATTTCAGTCGGTGTTTACCTCTGAATCACAGATCTCTCTATCCTCCCTCTGTAAAATGAAACTACAGGACAAGGCCGATAGCAAGCCCGAGCCACCAAACATGCCTACATATAGTCAACCAATGGTATTGAAAAACTCTTCGGAAATCTTAAGCCACACAAAGCTGCTGGACCAGATCAGTTGAGGCCCATATCATACAGAAAAATACAAGTAGGGAACTTGCCCTACTTTTAAAAATTATTTTCATTAAATCACTACGGGAGGGTGAACTACCAGAGCATTGTAAGATGGCTAACGTAGTTAATGTGTTAATAGATGATCTCCTCTTAGCCATTAATCAAAAACGTAAAGTTGACCTTATTATTTTGGACTTTAGTAAAGCTTTTGACGGTCAACCACGAAACACTTATATATAAATTACACTTCTACGGCATTAGAGACAAACCCTTTACTGGATCAAATAATTTCTCGATAACAGGTCACAATCCGGTATATATATAGTACTAAATGGGGAACAGTCGAAAACCATTACTGTCGCCTGTGGAGTACCACAAGGCTCGGTCATCGGACCACTTGTCTCGGAACATGTCTCGTCCTCTAAAGTCCTCTCTTTGCCGATGACACAGCCCTCTACCTGACTCTTACGTGTGAGTCTCACTCAACAGACTTGCAAAATGACCTCAACGAACTTGAAAATTGGGAATACCAGTGGGACATGAGCTTCAACCATCTAAATGGCAATGTATTCACATTACAAAACTCATAGCTGTAATTGACTCTAACTATTCCCTTCATAATACCCAATTGAAATAATGTAACCTCGGCTAAATATATTGGCATTACCTTTTCTAACGACTTAACCTGGAACAATCATATTGATAACATTACTAAAAAAGCAAATCAAACTTGAGGCTTCCTGAGAGAAAACATCAAGGTACACTCTGAACCACTGAAATACAGTGGAGGCCCCTTGAACTCCGTCGCATTGATCAGAGATTAATCATGTTGTACAAAATTATTAATTCACTAGTCGCTATACCAATCGATAGAATTATGATCTCCGAACGAAATGGCGTTTACATAAAGTCGCTATCTCAAATAGTAAAGCCACAAATCGTTATTCAGTTTGCAAACTTTCGACGCTACTGACGCATTTACTATTTGAGATTGCGACTTTCTGTAAACGCCATCTTGTTCTGAGATTCAAATTCTATCGGCATGCCAATTTTCAGCCAGATCGGACGGGGGGTGTGCAGGGGGAGGAGGGGCGCCCTCCCCTATTGAGAGTGGGGGGCCAGAGTATGTTTTGGCCCCTCCAATAATTGCACGAAATTGTGTGTATGTATCGTCATTTATACTGTTCATATATAATATTATATATTATATGAGACAATGTCAAGCTAGAGTTTGTGAATAATTTCACCCTCAGTTTGTGCGGCAGTTCTTTTTATCATGCAGAGACTGACACAAGAGAGCAAGCGTTTACTGGAAGTATGTTGGTGCCGCGAAAAATAAGTGCGGGTTTTACACAGACATGTAGATCTCTACAACAACAACAACAAAAAAGTTTCTGCGAAACTATAGTTTGATTTTCGATCAATTTTAGGCCTATGCTTTTTACAAATCTTTGTTGCAGCCACATTTGTAGTAAGTGGACTCAGACTATTTTCATGCAAGATAACAGATGACAAGGATTATATGTTAGCTTTATAACAATTATAGTAAACTAGAAAATGTGTGCATAGAACACGGGTGCGATGTCATGTGGTGCTAATATAATAATGTACATAAAACTGGAAAATAAACAACAGACGACACAACATTAAGATAGCGGTTAAGGGTTAAGTTGAATAGCGTGTGCAATATTTTAACAAAACTTCACACACGCATACAATATATTGAGTCAAAGGTCTAGCATTAGCATCGCTAATTTGGATAATTTCATCGCCCTTTTGTCTTTTCTGTTTTTTATTTCTTGTCCGGAGCATAAGTTGAATATCGTTGAAGGTCAAGTTATATAATATTCATGTTTTTTATACAACTGTGCCAAGTTTGAGTGAAGGCTGCCAACAGGCGAGCTTCGTTGTCTTCTGACAACTCTTGTTAAATTTCACATTGACACCAATGTGCTGAAACTTACCTGTGCAATATACTTATTTGAATAATTAAACAACCGAGAATCTCATTGCGTATATTACGCTCTATTTTATAACAATATGTGGAATTATTTTGTTGCCCATTAAGGACCCGTTCTATAAATGATCATCGTTTAATTCAAAGATAATTGCTTCGTAAATATGATAGAATATGCGTATAACATATATGTGAATACTGCCGTGTTTCTGTATCCTATATGGCACATGGAATGACCAAATCGGCCGGCCATCTTTGTGTGTTCCAGCCATTAGCCAGTTTCACCTGTTCTGCCGTTTGACAAAGAACTCAAAATGTGAAGTAGAACATATGGTATAATGTAGCTAATCACATGTAGAAAAGTCAGGAGAACAGGGGCCCGTTTCACTAAACTTCTTACGATAAGAAATTATCGTACGAACTTCTTTGGCGCCTTTTACCGTTTCACTAACCGTCAACTTCATGCGAACTTTCTTGCGAAGTTCGTAACTTTCCTCGTAAGTCTACGATAGGTATTGGGCTGTCGCACGAAGATTTTTTATCGCAAGTCGCCGTACATATATTCCATGAATAACATCGCCGTCAAATCGGCGGTGCATATTTCGCCCTATGTGTTTCGCCCTATCCTTCCGTCTGTCTGTCTGTCCGTTTATTTTTGGCATTACTTAGTAACGATACATCCTTCCGCATTAATACAATTACCCTCACTACTGATGATGATCGTACGTCCGTTCGTCTGTTTACTTTTTATTTGTTTATCTTTTGTTTATCCGTCTGTCTGTTCGTGTGTTTATCTTTTGGAAGTTTTTGTGACTTTCTCAAATCACTTATATGGGCCCTAAGTGCGTAGACAGACCGGATTTTCTAGCTTTAGCTGCTTATCAGTTAGTCAGCAAATGCAACCCAGATATAACGTGGCTTATATAGTAGCGACTCACTATACTTGTTGTAGCTTTTGATCAGTTAGTCCAGCAAATGCAGCCTGATATAACGTGGCTTATAGAATAGTGACTCACTATACTTGTACCTGCGGATCAGTTAGCCAGCAAATGCAGCCTGATACAAACGTGGCGTATAGCTGTTGATCAGTTAGCCAACAAATGCAACCTGCTATATAACGTGGCTTATGGAGTAGTTATCTCACTATACTTGCAGCTGTTGATCAGTTAACCCAACAAATGCAGCCTGCTATATAACGTAGCTTATGAAGTAGTTACTTACTATAAGTGTAGCTGTTGATCAGTTAGCCCAACACATGCAGCCTGCTATATAACGTGGCTTATGGAGTAGTTACTCACTGTAATTGTAGTTGTTGATCAGTTAACCCAGCACATGCAGCCTGCTATATAACGAGGCCTATTGAGTAGTTACTCACTATAATTGTAGCTGTTGATCAGTTAACCCAACACATGCAGCCTGCTATATAACATGGCTTATGGAGTAGTTACTCACTATACTTGTAGCTGTTGATCAGCTAGCCCAACAAATGCAGCCTGATATAGAACATGGCTTATGGAGTAGTTACTCACTATACTTGTAGCTGTTGATCAGTTAGCCCAACAAATGCAGCCTGCTATATAACGTGGCTTATGGAGTAGTTACTCACTATAAGTGTAGCTGTTGATCAGTTAACCCAACAAATGCAGACTGCTATATAACGTGGCTTATGGAGTAGTTACTTACTATAAGTGTAGCCGTTGCTCAGTTAACCCAACACATGCAGCCGGATATAATGTGGCTTATCATTGTAGATACTTATCAGTTATCCCAACAAATGCAGCCTGATATAACGTAGCTTATAGAGTAGTGACTCACTATAATGTTACCTTCTGATCAGTTAGCCAGCAAATGCAGCCTGATATAATGTGGTTCAAGGAGGAGTGATTCACTATAATTGTAGTGTGGTGTAGGGGTGAAATGGACGAAAACACAAATCAAATAACTTTCAAAAGTAATATATGTAATTTGTTGTCATATTAGGAATAATACCCATGTCCGTCTAATGTTCGCAGCCATTTCCAAAACATTTTCAGAAAACAAACAATATTTTGTTACTGTATACTATATGGTACATCGAGTTGTCATCTCCGCCATCTTTGTATGTACAGCCATCTTACAGTTTCATCACTTCGACCGTTTGACACATACATAAAATAGTATGACAGAAAAAGTGGTGCAAATACATTATAGACAGATATGACAACAGTGTGCTATATAAATATTATGCCAGAAATCTATACAACAGGTTAAAGGTACATACCCACTCAGTAGACACAAAATGTGCTTTATATCAGATACATCATCTGAGACATTTGCTGGCAAAATAAACATTCATTCACCATTACCCCACGTATTGATTGGCATTATTATACATTTTATATCAGACAACATTTCCACACTAAAATCAGGGGCGATACACCGTGTTTCCTTAAAATGTTAACGGACATTACTATTAAGTCTCTGTATTTAATGTTTGATGTGCAATGATCATACTTTATAACCTGTCGAAAATATTATTTTGTCAGGTGACCCATTTAATTAGCATAAATAAATAAAAAATATCATGCCTCATTTGCATATGAAAATAGCGTGATACCACCGCGAGTCACTATCAGTAAACTAAGTATATAATGCATAACGGGCACTCGTAATTTGTAGAACTGGTGGAATAGTGACACAAGTATATACTTATTTAATTCATATGAAGAACAGATTGTACCTATTGAGTGGGCATGTACCTTTAAGGTCATGTAAGGCCTGACACTTTAAGGTCATGTAAGGCCTGGCAAACTGGTTCGATCCCGTATGCAATATGTTGCATGGGGGGGGGGGGTGTCCCAACATCAGAACGGAATATTTACATCGAAATATTCAGCCCTGAAATTAGAATTACCCGACCTGGTTCCAGGTCCATACCGCACCAAAGCCACTTGGCCAGACTTTGTATATAAGTGTGATGAAAACAACCAATAGGACGTTGCACAAACCTGTATTTATGGGTATGTCAAATTATTTGTGGTATGCGTCAAACGCCACAATATGTAAAAGTTACGGATGGATTGGATACACTAAGATGGCCAATATAGCAACTCCATGCCCCGTATAGCATACAGTAACAAGCTAAAGCAAATACAAATCACATTTGATATCATCAAAGACTCAAGCATTTGAAACTGTGCAGACATTGGTTACCCTGCGCTACCTGGCGAAGGTGAGTTCTACTCCAAGGTTGGCGACATCCACGGTGTCTCTAAGAGTTCAGTTTCTCGGTGTATTAATGATGTTGTCTCAGCCATCAATAATCGACTGGACAAAATCAGTTTTCCCACCGAGGAACAAGACATGACCAACTGTAAAACACCTTTTACAGTATGGCCAGGATTCCGAACACCCTGGGTCGTGTATGGGACACTCAGTGTCGGTCTAATTCACTGTCCTGGTTTTCAGCATGCTGGACTAAGGAAGTTTATTTGATAGCTGTCGTCTTGTTGTCAAAGTCGGACCGGAAGTTTACAGTCAAAGGGCTTGATTGATTTCCAATACTGAAGAGTTCTTAAGAAATTTCGCACGAACATGGTAGTGAAACGGACGTAAGAAGTTCGCAAGAAGTTCGTACGAAAAGTATCGTAGACGTATTTTGAGGTTGATGGGAGAAATGCTTAGATATCTCGTCTTTTGTAAAGTTGGCTGGCATTATATTTATAGCTTGGCGTTGTCACATCTGTCTATTATGTATTCCACCAGATTGTATTTGGTTTACTGTCATATTATTTGCTATATGTGTCAAACGCACAAAGTGATGAAACAGTACGATGGCTTGTACATACAAAAGACGATATATCCGAGCATTTCCCCCATAAATATCAAAATAAATGTTGATGTGTAAACATCTCAATCTGATGTGCAGTCTATGTTATTGTACATGCTACCATAGGTAAAGCCACATTTACTTGCATAGTAGGTGAGTAGACACCAGGGAAAATACACGCAGTGAACTGCATACATGTCACTGGATTTGATAGCTAATAATAGAGTACAGTAGTGGGTATATATGGTATGTGTTGTGTGGTTTGCCAGGCAAAAGTGATACACTGTGCGATTTTCTGTGTATCAGTTATTTATAATGGTGGTTCATGTTGTAAAAAAACAAAGGCACAAACTTGTCCAGAAAACTGACATATTTTACAGTTTGATATACTATAATTGATAGGAGTCCGTTCTCCTGGCTTTTCTACATGTGATTAGCTACTTTATATCACATGTTCTACTTCATATTTTGAGTTCTTTGTCAAACTGCAAAACAGGTGAAACTGGCTGATGGCTGGAACACACAAAGATGGCCGGCCGACTTGGCCATTCCATGTGCCGTATTGGATACAGTAACAAGGCAGTATTCACATATATGTTATACATATATTCTATCATATTTGCGAAGAAATTATCTTTGAATCAAACGATGATGAGGTATAGATCGGATCCTTAAAGTTTTGTACCTATCCATTTGGCAGGTTTTTCTAGCAGGATTGCTGCTCAAACGCTAATCAAAATAGAATAATGTATCGTTGTCACAAAATATCTCACTCAGGCACCAATTCATTACAATGTACCCTCTCGGTATGTCATACATTGACCAATGTCACAGCCTGCAAACGTTTATTCATCCAATAATGTATCGTTAGAGGGAATTACAAACAGTTTATGTATGTAACTGATAATGTGTATAACATCATCGGTATTTTACAAAATTAAAAAGCTTACCTTCTATGTATTTTTTGGAGTGAAAGTGTAAGCTGACCATTTTTGCGCCTTATCTTATTACGTGTAATGGGTTATGTAAAATTGTACTCTGTATTTCTGGTTATATGTTACGCTAATATTAGGGCATAACATAAAACTAACACAACCATGCGGTATATTTAATTGCATCACAACATCATGTATATCTTATACTATATATACAAAATGTCATGTAGTACAGGACAGTGTACTGAAACATATTATACCGAACATATATAATTTTACATGTAACACAATAGTTTGGCCCCCCCCCCCCCGCAATGATCGAAACGCTCCTACGCCTATGCATTGATCAACCGTTGTCAATTAGCGTGGTATGTTCAACTCACACGTTCGCTAAAAAGCGGCGCAGTAATGATGATTTAAAACAGCCTACAAAATCACGCGTTCATGTTTTAATTTATTGAAAATATATTATGTGTTCATCATGACGTGCCCCGTGCAGGCACCGGGCGGGATCAACTGATCCTGAGAATAGTGCTGCAGTAGCCATTGCTTGTCGTAAAAGGCGACTAAACTGGCTTAACGATTGGGTTCATACTTTCCGGAACCCACTATACCGGATTTGGCCATCATGTACATTTTTGGCTTTCTTGTATGTGAGAGTTGAGTCGGGCTATGCCCCATATATAAAATTAAGATTAGCGCTAATCCTATTACTTTTAGGGGATGGGATAAATGATGCTGGTGTGGCGAGGGCCTGGCACCAGATCAGGTTGTTCTAATTTCAGGACTGAATATATATTTTGATTGTAAATATTGAGTTCTGAAGTTGGTATTTACCCCCCTTGGACAGGTGGATACGGGACTCGACCCCGTTGACCCGTCTGCGTGTAGACTCCCTGAGGCCTGTACCTCTATGTCAGAAAAGCGGACGTTAAACCCTTTTCACTCACTCACTCACTCATCATGACGTATTGCGTTAGTTTCTTCTTTTCATGGGTTTAACTGTTTACTTAGGGTATCTTGTTCTCTATTTACAACCGTTTACTTGTGACTTCCAATTTCCCGATAAATCATGTTCCTACTAATTTCCGGACATCACCTATTTTCGTACGCGTGACGTCACAGTGAAAATATGTCTTTTCAGGCAAACTGCGCGCTATGCACCTGATTTGAATACGTTATCTGATTAGGAAAGTGGCGTACCATGTAGTACCAGGACCCTTGTACTATGTAGCTGTAGCTCCCGATGCTAAAACACTTCAGTGTCTTGACATGGTTCGACGATACATCAGTACTCTCCACTATATATGTTAGTCGTGACAAGCCACATATTATAGATAGATAGATAGATATTCTTTATTTATAGAGGGTGACTCGGTTGGTCGGAACCAATCTTCCCCGCGGCCTCTTAAGAAGTGCATATACATGTACATATATAAATATACAATACATATTGAAATGATTACATGATGTATGCATACGTGAATTTAACATGAAGAAATAATAATGATGAGCCATAACGAAAAGTGGTACTTGTGTCCCGACAGTCCCATATCAGACTGCGCATCGACGCAGCTTGAACTGGGTTTAACACGTTTATTCTCAGTGATAGTTAATTTCAGTTTTAGCACAATTAACAAGTTTATATTAATTGATAATACCGCTACTTCAGCCGCTATCGACCCTTCATCCAGTTAAGACAATTATTACGGGCAAATGTATTTAACGACGTGGAACGTCTTATGTCAATTGGAATACTATTCCAGATTAGCGCGCCTCAGTATGAAAAGCTGTTTTTAAAGAGATTACTTTTAGGTTTGGGAACTTCGTAATTCATATCTGTTTCAAACCTTATAATACCATACTCGTAGTTTGTAAATATTGGGAGGCAATTTTATTAGTTATTTTGTACACAGTTTTCGCTTTTTGGAGAAATAGGCTTTCGTCAAAGGTCAAAATGTTGAGTAATTCTAATGAGTTTTGCAAATCAATATATTCGTTTCCCAGAATGATTTTACATGCTCGCCGTTGAAGTTTGGTTATTATGTACATATTTCGATTTGACGACTTTCCCCAATACTATATTGCAATATGTGAAATGTGGCTGAATATAAGCCTTATAGAATAATATTCGGTGCTCAGTAGATAAATAAGGTCTGGTTTGATATAATAGCCAGAGATATGATGAAATCTTTTTTGAGACACCGTTAAATTGGTCATTCCACTGAAGATTTTCATCTACATGTATACCCAAAATTGTATTACCGGTAGTGATATAGAGGCTTACATTGTCCTATTTGAGTTCGATCATTTTGTCTCGCAAACATGTTCGTTTTTGTCTACTTGTTATTAACATGATCTTTGTTTTTCCTTTATTAAGCAGCATGCCGTTAGCCTCACACCATAATTCTAAACTGTCAAGTGCTTGTTGTAAGCGGTGTTTTAAGTTTCCTACAGTTGATTGCATGTCATAAATTGTTGTATCATTTGCATAGAGATCGGTTCCTGTTACGTGTTGACGGAGAATAAGTGCCAAATCATTTATAAACAAAAGAAAAAGTGTCGGTCCAAGAATTGATCGCTGGGGTACTCCACAGTTGATAGGTAGAGATTCAAATGTTTCTCCATTTACAGAAACAAGTTGTTGCCTTTGTTCCAGGTATGATTTGAACCAACTCAGGCTTACGTTACTGCACTTGTATAGTCGAAGTTTATCCAGGAGAATTTTGTGATCATCACGATCAAAGGCTTTACGAAAGTCGACTAAAATACACCCTATTAATTTATCCCGATTTATTGCTTGTAGAAAGTTTTCAAGAAGAACAATTAACGCTGATTTTGTCGAGTGACCTGTACGAAATCCACTCTGGGTTTGATGCAATAGTTTAAACGTTGTTAAATATTCCATAAAATGTTTCTGAACCCATTTTTCAATTAATTTTGAAAGCGTCGGCAAAATTGATATCGGACGATAATTATTTACTTCGTCTTTTGCACCGCTTTTATACAGGGGATGTACTTTTGCTTGTTTCCATGCACTGGGGAAGATAGAACTAGTGAAACTCATATTTACTACATATGTAATGCTTTTCGAGATAGTAGTGGCAGATAATTTTAACAATCGTGGCCCTATTCAATCTAGTCCAGTAGATGTTGATATATCTAATGATGTTAAATACCTTTTTACGAATAATTGATTAATCAAAGGAATGTTAAAATTATAATTCTGCGGTTTATGTTCGTTTACGAAATTTTTAATATGATCAAAATTTGATTCTGGAATGGGACCTTTAAGATTTGATGCTATAGTGGAAAAATATTCGTTAAAAATATTCGCCATATGTGTATTTTCTGTGCATAGCTGACCAGTTAGACTGTTTATACCTAATAACTGTTCCGATTTACCATCATGTTGTGATGCACCAAATTCTTTGAATAATTTCCAGGTAGTACGAGGGTCATCATTGCCTTCTTCAAGTTTAGATTTATACGAATCCGTTTTAGATTTTTCTATTAAATCTGATACTTTATTTCGTAATAATTTGTATTATTCATAATTACAGTTACACTTATTTCTGTCTTTTATGCAATCTATAATTTCGGATGATAGACAATCAGGTTGTATTTTAGTTTTAATCCTGTGTGTCCGCAAAGGAGCGTGAGTGTTAATAAACAGTGTCGTACGTCCATGCGTCAAGAATGTCATCAATATGATTAAAATAATGTACAGTTTCCCATTCAACGGCGTTTAAATCATTAACAAATGCTATTTCATCAAAATGCTCAAATGATCTATACTTGATGCGCGTGTTTTCTAGGTATGTAATTTAGCTTCCGATTACAGAAAATTGCACGGTGGTCACTGATATTTAATTCTTTAACACTAATTTGCGAAATATGTTCTTCATGGGTTACGTAGATGTGATAAATTAACGTGCGTGAGCTATCTGTTACACGAGTAGTCTCACTAATTAACTGGCTAAGGCCCAACGCGTGAATGTAATTTGACCATTCTCTATTAATGGTATCGCATAACAAGTTTTTATTTACATCTCACAATAAAATTATTTCCTTTCCTACGTTCATTGTATACGATTGCAGAAATTGTGTTCATTCTACCTGGTCGAGAGTTCGAACCTCACAAAACGCATTATTTTTGTCGATATTATTGTTCTTTTTATGAGCTGTTGCTGGAAATATGTGAAGCGGCGAGAGCTATCACTATGACTGCATGACCTCAATGTGACAATATATGCGAGAAAATACTCACATATTCTTCATGTAGACACATATGAAATGTGCATTTAGTTTTTCTCTTTTCTTCAAAGTGATACTAGCGTTCTACATGTGAATTATTTCATACATAGTTAATGTAATTTGTAAACACGATGCCGGTCACGAAACATCGATATCTTACTTAACGACGCCGTAAATGACGTCGAAAGTTTCAAACTTTGTACGGCGATTACAGCTTTTCTCCCACGTTGATACCACTGAGCCACAGTACATGTTTATTCTTGAGCACCAAGATACATGTGCAATATTATAGTGAAATGCATGCACGTGCACTCCATCATATATTTATAATACACGAAAACGAGGCCATGATATTATAACACACATGTTTTACCAATTTTCCGAACTGTGCAGAACCTGATCAGACTGTGCGGATGCACAGGCTGACCTGACCTGGATCTACAATGTTCGCAAAAGTCATAAATCCCTAGTCTCCAGTCACAGCCACAGAAGTATATGAGAGTCAAAATGATACCACCTCCCTCTGGAAGCCACCCGCTACGCGCGGTGACTACCATCAGGAGGTGGTATCATTGTTGACTATCATATACTACTTGGGTTTTCCCCCACTATTCGGCGGGTGTGAATGAGAAGAGTGGAAACTATTTTTCAGCAACCATTATACTTCCTAGACCGGATGAGAAGTTATCAATGCGATTACACCCTATTAGATATAAGAATCCCTATGTTATACTCAGTATATACAGCAATCTGCCATATATAGTAGATCTGTCATACATATCAACAACTTACACCCTATTAGAGATACGAATTCATTGGTTATACTCAGTATATGTAATCACACAATGGTTCTAGCTAATTGTGCGTGGTTGAAGACAGGTAGTCAGTCACAAGAGATGTCATCGTATCGGTATTTACGAGTATTGCAAGCATCACCGGGCATGGATGCGAAGAGGTTCCGTTTCGCCTCGTCCATGTAGGCATTGTGGGGTAGGGACCAGATCCGAGTCACTGCTATTACGGGGCGCCATGCAGGACAGGTTAATTATGTGTACAAAATTGAGTTTTGTAACACTAAAAATCACAAAATTCAATTCTGTGTCACAAAATTCATTTCTGTGTCACAAAATTCAATTCTGTCAATTCTGTGTCACAAAATTCAATTCTGTGTCACAAAATTCAATTCTGCATACGTTTCGTATGCAAAATTCATTTTTGTTATAAAGGATTCAATTTTGTAAGACAGAATTGACTTTTGTGAAGAAAATTAAGTTTTATGGGACAGAATTCATTTTTGTCCACAAAAATTAGTTTGCGTAGGATTGTCTATGTCATCTCTACGTTGATTGGTTGAGATCGGTCTTAGTCCATTTTACTAGATGGTGGAGTACACTTGCAGGTTTAAATATTTCAATGCGAAAATATAACCAAATATATCAATATTATACTTCTTTATGGACAGTTATTTTGGTTATATTATGATTACAAATGAGTGGTCACACCATAGAAGCATATATACTTTGAAGGAGAAATAAGAAAAAATATTCAGAATTTTCCCTCAATTATGTAAACAGGGTCAAACATAAAGTAGCCGGGACATAGCTAGACCTGAGAGCATGCCCATATATAGAGAATACCAGGCTAGTGTATTTTGATATCAAGTTTATCAGGCAAGGCTAGGAAAACGCGTAGGAATTCCGAGGCTTGCCGAGGAATTCCTACCGTTTCCGAGCCGAGCCTGATAAAACTTGATATTAAAATACACTAGCCTGGTATTCTATTTATCAGGTAACGTTTTATACTCGAAAATGACAATAGATGACGTCGTATTCTAACAGTAGATCTAACCTTGTGAAACAAATGGTATTGGATCTGTGTCTACTAGTTGCGAAGTTACGTGTTCGTAACTATGTGTCTACATGCATTATTTACAGTATACACCATCTTAGTATCCATGGTATTCTACACAAATACTACAAATGGTTTCCTCAAATGGCCCAATACACACATTCTGTTTATAAACACAGACAGCAGTCAGAACACAGGCCACAGCGCGTGTATTATTGATTTAACTGGGGCAGATGTACCTTGCGATACACAATAAATGACGTCAGTACTCGCGGGAGATCTACATGTACATGAATTATGTGTACAGTTATAACGCAAATGAGTTTAAATACGAATGGGTTTGTCAACGTTTGACTGTTTGGAGATAGTTGAAGCAAAATGGCAGAATGAGAAATGAATCATCGGCAGAATGAGAAATGAATCATCGACATTGAATGTGTAGATCGGCGACCGTGACCCATTTCTCCAGTGCAGTTTGTGACCAATGGTAGTCCTTCTTACATACGTGTGCAGAATTGAATTTTGTGACACAGAATTGAATTTTGTTACACAGAATTGACAGAATTGAATTATGTGACACAGAATTGAATTTTGTGACACAGAATTGAATTATTTGACACAGAATTGAATTTTGTTACACAAAAGTGAATTTTATGACACAGAATTGAATTTTGTGACACAGAATTGAGTTTTGTGGCACAAAAGTGAATTTTGTTGACAAAATTGAGCCATGTCCCACTTGGCGCCCCGTAGCTATGTCCACCATGCGGTGGCACTCGCGCTACTCATCGACTGGTTAACAAGGAAAGTATTATCGTTTAGTAATAATTCAAATAAGAAAGTCAGTTAGAAAGATAGAACCGATCTGATGTATAGTTTTTGATAAGTCCCGTAAGACTATTTTGCCGAGGTTATTTTTCGGGCATTGTCATTACACCACCGCTCGTTATATCGGCATTCGGCCGATTTATGGCACAGTTTAACGGCGGTCGGATAGGAACGCTCCTTTGTACACACACAACCACCAAGACTGTTATAAAACATAAACCTGGAGATAAACATTACCTGTTCACAAACCGCCGGTGTATTTGTTTTGTGTATTGATTTAACCATATGCACCAAAGTATCGAGGCGATCTATATATGAGAGATGTGACTGCGGCACACGGTAACACGATTACTTCCCGATACGGACAGTTTGCGGTTATCGATAAGTATGGTGGCCTGTGGGTGACATAATCACGGTGGTGTAACGGGGCCCGAACAAGTTTTATGTTCCGTACGGCGGGGCCGTCGGAACAGCTGGACTGTATGGTGGAGGGATCTCCTGCTGCCGCAAACACGCAAATAAGCATATCACGTCCCGAGACGGGCGAGGATATTTTGTCTCTCGTCGGCCCTCCCCTCAATGACGTGTTTTTTTATGTCTTCGTCCGCGAGAATTTGTGGTCGGGCCTTGGACCGGATCTTGCCCTTTAACTCCTGGTGCCTGGCCATCTCTTCGATGACCAGTTTGAACTTGCTATCTGATATATCGTTGTCTGCTATCGCTTTCGACACGATAACGTCGATATTGTTTTTCTTAGACCTCGCGAGAACCGCTATTCGATCGTGCTTTCGACTCTTGGCCTCTAGTTTTCGGCCCACGAGTCTGGTCGTCATGCAAAGCAGTCCTGCCCCCGCCGCTATCGCCCTCAAGGTCACCGCGACCGGCGCGGCGACGATTATTGATAATAAAGACACACTCCCCACTCCGCTTACAACGGAAGCTGAGGCTAACGCGGTGCTCACTCCCTCGACCATATTGACTGTTCGTCTATATTTCTTCGCATGACCCGTCGGCGTCTCTCACTCGTGCTGGAGAATATGTTGTATCTCGACGATCCTGGTCATCCTAAAGGATGCCAGGTCGGTCGTCCCCGAAGATAAGTGTGGATATAGTTTCTCGTCATTCATCATAAATCAAGTTCTATTATGTCACTACAGTAGCTGAACTCGATTGGTCAGCAACTTTTGTTACAAAGTTAATAACTTTAATTGCAGTGTCATCATCGAATATCGTAAACCCTGACCTCTGCCCAGCGTGCTTGGTGATGCCAGAATTCTGCTCTACCCCGTTCTGGACGAGATTCACTCGGACTTCGGTAGCAGCGTGTCCCTTAAAGTTGACCGAGCAGACCGCCATTCGAAGAATCGTCCCGGACACTGCCATGGTGTATCCCCCATATCTGTTGCTCGAGTTGGCACCGAATCTTGCGCTATCTTTTCCTCCAGCCTTCTCATTGTGGCTTCATCAATTGCTGCACCCGCGACGAGAACGTCCTGTTCTGTGCTGGGACTACCTGGGAGCCGTATATGCTCATGATTAATATATAAATATATATATAATTATGTTTAATCGGTTATTTCGAGAACGATCGAAATCGGGTAATTGTTCTTCAATTCTCGCGCTTTATCATCGAGAATAGAGATCTTCAATTCGTGGATGTGCCCCGATTCCAAACGTTTCATCTCGGGTGTTGGAAAGTCGATGTTCACCGTCTCGCCGAAGAAACTGTCACCAGCAGGCACAGTTTTTAGTAATGTGTTCGGAGCCCCGTCTACCACGGTCTCGGATGTACTGAGCTGCATCAAATGAATGTGAATTTTTTTTGTGACCGCGAAATCCACTGGTCGGTCTCCGAAATAGGTCCCCGATTTAAACATGCCGCCGTTAGCCGAGTGTGCCTTCTCGAAACCGAGCAGGGGGGCTAGCTCAGTTGTCACGGCTACGGCCCACCCGTGTTCGACCTTGAATGTCACCAACCCATTGATCTTTGAAATTACGAGGCTGGCTCGACCCGCAAGTTCCGTTGCAACACATTTTTGTAAGTCTCCGGCGCTCCAAAGCCCTGGGGCTAGCAGTTTTGGATCACGAACTCGGCCGCCAAGTCCACCCCCAAACGCTAATCCTTGGTTCTCCCCCAAGTTTCGCCAGCCTACCGTGAAAGTGATTGATCTGAGGCCGGCCTTTTCTTTCCCGCGGCAGTTGTCGATCGCATTCTGAAGTTCACAACTCTCTTTTTGAACATTAGTGATAGTAGCAAACTTTTTGCAGTATGCCGGCACCCCAGTATACTATGTATTTGGAATAGGTCTGTATATGGCGCCGAGCAATATGATACTACGAGACGACCCAATTGACCGTTACAATAATCAGATCGTAATCGCCACCGTCAAACAAAAGATTGGCCATAACGGGAACGTGAACGCGGATATCATCAAGCGCACCGCGCAGGGAACCGATTTCATAAAACCGCAAGCAGCCACCCCATCGCAAAGTGCCCCATCAAGTTCCTTCGGAACTAGCGTCACATCAAGTTCCGACGTTGTTCCAACTGGGGCAATATGAGTTGATGGTGCACCAGCAATTCCTTCGGAACTAGTGCCCACGAAGACGAAAAATTAGGGCTCGTCGTCGCCCTCGTGGCGGGCGGACTATTCGCGCTTTGGTTTTAGGAACAACTCTCGGGAGGCTAATAGTAGGAGACCGGCGATCGCCACGATTAAAGCCCAAGCATTCTCGGCGAACCATCCGGCCGTTTTTGTCGCGCCCGCTTGCGGAAAGCGCGATATAGTCGGCACTTTGGCGTACGTACGTACGTGTGTCCGGTTAAAGTTTTTGGTTAAGTTGTTTGGTTAAAGTTTTTGGTTAAGTTTTTTGGTTAAGTTTTTTGGTTAAGTTTTTTGGTTAAAGTTTTTGGTTAAGTTTTTTGGTTAAAGTTTTTCGTTATACTATATTTCTGCAACTGCTTTGCCCATTACCTTGAAACTTCACATGGGTGTTTATCATAATCTATATTTTCATTCTACCCCCCTCCAGTGCGGCCCCTGTGCCCAATGTCAAGGTCAAATTACTTTGAAGTTTTTGGTTGTTTTTTGGTTAAAGTTTTTGGTTAAGTTGTTTGGTTAAGTTTTTTTGTTAAAGTTTTTGGTTAAGTTATTTGGTTAAAGTTTTTGGTTAAGTTTTTTGGTTAAAGTTTTTGGTTAAGTATTTTGGTTAAGTTTTTTGGTTAACGTTTTTCGTTATACTATATCTCTGCAACTGCTTTGCCCATTACCTTGAAACTTCACATGGGTGTTTATCATCATCTATATTTTCATTATACCACCCTCCCGTGCGGCCCCTGTGCCCAATGTCAAGGTCAAAATACTTTGAAGTTTTTGGTTAAGTTTTTTGGTTAAACTTTTTGGTTAAGTTTTTTGGTTAAAGTTTTTGTCGCGCCCACTTGCGGAAAGCGCGATATAGTCGGAACTTTGGCGTACGTACGTACGTACGTACGTACGTGTGTCCGGTTAAAGTTGTTGGTTAAGTTGTTTGGTTAAGTTCTTTGGTTAAAGTTTTTGGCTAAGTTTTTTGGTTAAGTTTTTTGGTTAAATTTTTGGTTAAAGTTTTTCGTTATACATGTACTATATCTCTGCAACTGCTTTGCCCATTACCTTGAAACTTCACATGGATGTTTATCATCATCTATATTTTCATTCTACCCCCCTCCCCTGTGCCGAATGTCAAGGTCAAATTACTTTGTGATCCTGTGTCCCACTGTGCGGCACAACGAGACTTATCAGCGGCGCCAGTGGATATGGGCCAACCCTGAGGTATACGTCGTTGACCGCGGCGACAGGCTTCACGATTGGCTGCGTGGCTTCTACCACGTCTTTCAGTGCGAGCCCACCCTATACGTGATTGACGACTGCTCGGCCAAGGCGGCGATGACCAAAAAGAAGGACATGCTCTCTGAGCTCACATTTTCGGGCCGGCATGCGGGGCAAAGCGTATGGATCTCCACTCAGAAGTACAACGCCGTCCTCAAGGATCTGCGCGAGCAAACGAAATGGATCGCCCTCTTTCACTGCAAGGACCGAGACTCATTCGATGACTGTCTTCGAGAGAACGACGTTATCCAAACGCGCGGAGGAGCGCCTGGAGGTTCGACATATGCTTTCGGAAACTAAACACGCCAAGCTTCTGCTAAAGACTGATCAACCAACTGCTTACAAAGTAACAAGCAATTATTAAGCGCCGCTTAGATTGTGCTTAACGCTCGTTAGTAACTGCTGAGCAAATGCTTAACAATGCTTAGCAATTGCTTAACAATGCTGAACAATGCTGAGCAAATGCTTAACAATGCTTAACAATGCTTAACAAATGCTGAGCAATTGCTGAACAATGGTTAACAAATGCTGAACAATGCTTAACAATGCTGAACAAATGTTGAACAAATGCTGAACAATGGTTAACAAATGCTAAACAATGTTAAGAATGTGTTGCTCCGCTGCGAGCTTTGTTGCGAGCATAACGGTGATCATAAGTATCGGATGGTGTGCTTGCCAATATGTTAGACTTATGAGACTAGTCAGAATAGTACTCAAAATGAACTGCGACGAACTTCTCGATCAGCTAATGGAAGAAACAGTCGCTCCGACTGCCGACACGACTGCCGACACGGTTGGAACTGTCGGCACGACTGACGACACGACTACCTACACGACTGTCGGCACGACTGCCGATACGGCTCCGAATGAAAACACGACGCGACGCGAGCGGCTAGCTGCGCTGGTTGCTGGGGGACAATCGGAGCATTATCTCGGTAGGCGTCTCTCAGTTTGTCAGGTGGACAAGATGTCAGATGCGGAGATCGATAAAATGTATGCGCGATACGAATCTAGGTTAGCTGCGGAGATGACGAAAACTCTTGGATAGGCGGCTATTCATCTGTACGCTACCGCTGTTAGTATAATTCTCCCTATACCACACCGTTGATTGGCGATCTAGAGACTGACCCTTCTGTAGGACACACTCTTAGAACAGCCTGCTGCTCAATTTATCACAAGTTTGGAATGTTCTTAGCTCCTCTGACAACCGCGTTGACCACGGTTAAGCACTGTCAATTTGGACATATATGCCCACGAACTATAAGCTCAGAAAATGATGATGACACAAGACGCACCTGCGGGAGTGACGGAGCAGCTTGCACCGCAGGAACTATCCCCGATTGCACCCCAGGAACTATTCCCGATTGCACGACACAAAAACCCAAAAAGACAGGCAGCTGGGCGGGCAGCGGCTGCCACCCGAAAAGCTAAACAAGATAAAATACTCGCCGAGCTTCGAGAGGCCAAACAGTCGTTATTTGTCCCAGCTCCAACCGCACCTGTGCAGTTGGGTGTTGAAACAGCAAAACGCCCGAAGACAGCTGCGGTTCAATCTCCGATAGTTCCTGCGGAGCAATCGGGGATTGTGGCTCCGACCTAGATCATCCCGTGGGTTGTTGGCGGTGGTCTGGCAGTTGCGGGCACCCTGTGTGTGTTCCCGCTGCGGAATTACCTTTCGAGACAACCAGCCGCGGTTACGAAGGAAGTTCATAAACCGATTGCGCCCCATTTAAACCCTGCTCGCGATCAATTTTATATGCAATAACTGTATAACAATGGCTGAATACGATGGTAAAATGATAGTGAATGCGGTTTTTCACGCCGTGGTGATATCGGGTCTCAGTATCGGGTTTGCTAGACTATCAAAGATGGCCTTCGGAGGGCCCGCTCCCAAGTTGGACATGACCGCGAGAGACGTAGGTCTCGTGACCTTGGATGTAGCGGCCGCAGTTGGGACCCGAGATTATCTAGTTAAAGCTGGAATTCTACCCGCTAATATATGGAAATAAATGGCTGCCATCGCAATGCTCTTAGGTGGCGCGGTGTCGAACGCATTGGCGTTCAGCGGCAGCAACTATTTTTTCTCGAAAACGAACAGCTCGGACGCGGACGAGGAGCGCAAGCGTCACAATTTAGCTGTAGAACAACTTAAGAGTGCAGACGCGGCATGGTCGAAAAAAACGAACCGCCCGTATGGACTGGATCAACGAAGATCTTCGTCGTGAGAATCACGCCGTGGAAACTTTCCGGAACGCTGACGACGCCATCCGCTGGATCCCGAGCCCCAGCTTTCAGATTTCTATGCGCCGTCAGAGGCCCAAAAAGACCGCGAGATCGCGTTCGTCGTCGTGGCGCGAGGACGAAAACGCGGCCACCCTTTTCGTAAAGAGGATGTTAGATTCCTCCGAGTTCCTTCAGAACTTAATCGGCAGCTGCAGCGAAACTTCTAACAAAGATTTAGTATTGACGACGCAGTTACCGGACGATCTGGAGAGGGCATGTTGCAGACTGTTCGATCTACTAGAATACCTCGCATACGATGGACACGCGCAAGCTTGATAATAGCAAACTATCGGTTCGCATAGCGCGCAAGCTAGCGAACATGTACTACAGCCCCCGCGGCTACTGGAAGGGACTCGCGGCCATCAAGAACCTCGCGGCGGCGACCAAGGTTTCCGAAAACGCCGCCAAGGAATGGCTCAAGAAGCAGGCCATCTGGCAGATCTGAGTGGGTAACCAGGCAATTCCATCGGCATGCCAATTTCCAGCCGGATCGAATCACGTTGAAACTTTGAACACTCATATATCTCGCCTCTCTGAACCATAATCCGTTTACAGAAGTGTGATATCTCAATTAGTTAAGCTGTAATCGCCGTACAAAGTTTGAAACTTTTGACGTCATTTACGGCGTCGTTAAGTAAGATATCGATTTTTCGTGACCGGCATCGTCTTTATCGAGGGAAATCCTATCGGCATGCCAATTTTCAAATTAGATGACTGCTTAAACTGTGCACACGGATATATATTGCCTCCCGGAATCAGAATCCGTTTACAGAAGTGTAATATCTCAATTAGTACGGCTGTAATCGCCGTACAAAGTTTTAAACTTCCAACGTCATTTACGGCGTCGTTAGTTAAGATATCGATTTTTCGTGAACGGCATCGTGTTTAGCGACAAAAATCCAATTTTCAGCCCAATCGAAGTACGGCATTTACGGATATCGGGCACCGTGCTCAGCGACCCGGTTTATTTCCATCTCAACAAAATATGGTTTGACAGCAATGGAAATGATTCTAAAGTTCTACCAAACCATGTTGTTGATGTGAACAATGGAAAATAGAACGCAGACGACAACATTTAATTCAGCAGTGTAAGGGTCAAATCGTTATTCCAAACTGCAATTATAAAAAATATGCCAGTGACGGACTTCAATGACGTAGGTAGTGAGTTCGAATCTTAGTTTTTCATAAATATATATACATATATTTTATTTGCTTATATTTTATTATATAATTCTTTTTTATATGTGTTTCTCTTGCAAATTACATTAACTATGTATGAAATAATTCACATGTAGAACGCTAGTAACACTTTGAAGAAAACAAATAACAAAATGCACATTTCATATGTGTCTACATGAAGAATCTGTGAGTATTTTCTCGCAGATCATGTCCCATTGAGGTCATACAGCCATAGTGATAGCTCTCGCCGCTTCACATATTTCCCTCTCCAGCAACCATTCATAACAAGAACACAATAATATCGACACAAGTAATGCGTTTTGTCAGGTTCGAACTCTCGACCAGGTAGAATGAACACAATTTCTGCAATCGAATGAATTTTCTCCCACTTTGATACCACTGAGCCACAGTACATGTTTATTCTTGAGCACCAAGATACATGTGCAATATTATAGTGAAATGCATGCACGTTCACTCCATCATATATTTATAATACACGAAAACGAGGCTATGATATTATAATACATCTGTTTTACCAATTTTCCGAACTGTGCAGAACCTGATCAGACTGTGCGGATGCACAGGCTGACCTGACATGGTTGCAAAACTCGTAAATCCCTATTCTCCAGTCACAGCCACATTTACGGTTTATCGATCGTTAAGTCGTCCAGAACTAACGTTGGTAGGCATGCAGTGAACATATGTGACTTTTCACGACTACCAGATATCGTGGAGAGTACTAAGATTCGAACTCACTACCTACGGCATTGAAGTCCGTCACTATAACCACTCGACTAAACAAGACTTGAACAAATATCTCAAAATTAGTATTGAAAAGGAATACTGGTATATTTTTTATAATTGCAGTTTCGAAAAATAGTTTTCCGCGGTGCGCTCAAGCATAGCGGAAAAATGGATCTTCAATACACGGAAGTGCAG
>CM055265.1:71108526-71147362 GCA_029237695.1 Conchocele bisecta | reverse complement strand
CGCTGAGGATGGCCCAGACGTACGTGCGAATGGAGTCGTGTTGAAGCGAGTAACCCCGGCATGAGTAAATCCAGTGCTTTTATCTAACATAAATGATCCCACGCGGTATTTACCCACGCAGGTTGCTGAATGAAATCAACGTGGGCCGATTTGAAATACCATGGTACTGGTGACACGAAGCCTGTATTCTTTAGTTTTATTGGTGGTGGTGGATCCTTTGGGTGCTTCACAAACCCCATACCCGTCATGTAAACGTCACCTAAACCGAAAGTGTACCAGAACTCTTTCTGGCGCCAGTCCGCGTCTTTTGCGACCTCAAATTCGTTACACAGTCTGTCGAAAGCCCTACGGTGGTATGTGTTGGAAATGGGATTCCAGCCGTCGTCCTGCGGCAGAGAGATTTTCTGTTCTTTGAGAAGCCTCCTAATAGTGTAGTACGCGTGAAAGATGCCAGATGGTCCTGAGAGGAAACCCCGCATCCAGCTGTTGCGCTCCATACGGCGAAGTTGAGCTGATTCTGCCAAAACTGCATCGGCGTCGCTT
The DNA here is from genome assembly GCA_029237695.1 of Conchocele bisecta. Taxonomy (NCBI): domain Eukaryota; kingdom Metazoa; phylum Mollusca; class Bivalvia; order Lucinida; family Thyasiridae; genus Conchocele; species Conchocele bisecta. The sequence goes on along the minus strand of CM055265.1, from coordinate 71,146,819 downwards.
TCCACCCGTTCACAGCCTCCATGGTGGTAATCTTGGGCAGCCTATATTGTTCAAAGATGTCGGGGAAGTTGGTTTGAAATCCTGTTCCGCCGCTAACTTGGATATTGGGGTGCACAAGCCGGGGAATGCCCGCCTTAGTGGCGTAGACCCCGCCGACCGCGTACTTTGCATCAGAATTAAAGCCAAAAGCGTTGGTATCCATTGCAAAAGATATTATCATGTTTGCTACTATCACTAATGTTCAAAAAGAGAGTTGTGAACTTCAGAATGCGATCGACAACTGCCGCGGGAAAAAAAAGGCCGGCCTCAGATCAATCACCTTCACGGTAGGCTGGCGAAACTTGGGGGAGAACCAAGGGTTAGCGTTTGGGGGTGGACTTGGCGGCCGAGTTCGTGATCCAAAACTGCTAGCCCCAGGACTTTGGAGCGCCGGAGACTTACAAAAATGTGTTGCAACGGAACTTGCGGGTCGAGCCAGCCTCGTAATTTCAAAGATCAATGGGTTGGTGACATTCAAGGTCGAACACGGGTGGGCCGTAGCCGTGACAACTGAGCTAGCCCCCCTGCTCGGTTTCGAGAAGGCACACTCGGCTAACGGCGGCATGTTTAAATCGGGGACCTATTTCGGAGACCGACCAGTGGATTTCGCGGTCACAAAAAATCTTCACATTCATTTGATGCAGCTCAGTACATCGAGACCGTGTAGACGGGGCTCCGAACACACTTACTAAAAACTGTGTGCTGCTGGTGACAGTTTCTTCGGCGAGACGGTGAACATCGACTTTCCACACCCGAGATGAAACGTTTGGAATCGGGGCACATCCACGAATTGAAGATCTCTATTCTCGATGATAAAGCGCGAGAGTTGAAGAACAATTACCGATTTCGATCGTTCTCGAAATAACCGATTAAACATAATTATATATATATTTATATATTAATCATGAGCATATACGGCTCCCAGGTAGTCCCAGCACAGAACAGGACGTTCTCGTCGCGGGTGCAGCATATGATTGAAGCCACAATGAGAAGGCTGGAGGAAAAAGATAGCGCAAGATTCGGTGCCAACTCGAGCAACAGATATGGGGGATACACCATGGCAGTGTCCGGGACGATTCTTCGAATGGCGGTCTGTTCGGTCAACTTTAAGGGACACGCTGCTACCGAAGTCCGAGTGAATCTCGTCCAGAACGGGGTAGAGCAGAATTCTGGCATCACCAAGCACGCTGGGCAGAGGTCAGGGTTTACGATATTCGATGATGACACTGCAATTAAAGTTATTAACTTTGTAACAAAAGTTGCTGATCAATCGAGTTCAGCTACTGTAGTGACATAATAGAACTTGATTTATGATGAATGACGAGAAACTATATCCACACTTATCTTCGGGGACGACCGAGCTGGCATCCTTTAGGATGACCAGGATCGTCGAGATACAACATATTCTCCAGCACGAGGGAGAGACGCCGACGGGTCATGCGAAGAAATATAGACGAACAGTCAATATGGTCGAGGGAGTGAGCACCGCGTTAGCCTCAGCTTCCGTTGTAAGCGGAGTGGGGAGTGTGTCTTTATTATCAATAATCGTCGCCGCGCCGGTCGCGGTGACCTTGAGGGCGATAGCGGCGGGGGCAGGACTGCTTTGCATGACGACCAGACTCGGGACGTGATATGCTTATTTGCGTGTTTGCGGCAGCAGGAGATCCCTCCACCATACAGTCCAGCTGTTCCGACGGCCCCGCCGTACGGAACATAAAACGTGTTCGGGCCCCGTACACCACCGTGATTATGTCACACAGGCCACCATACTTATCGATAACCGCAAACTGTCCGTATCGGGAAGTAATCGTGTTACCGTGTGCCGCAGTCACATCTCTCATATATAGATCGCCTCGATACTTTGGTGCATATGGTTAAATCAATACACAAACAAATACACCGGCGGTTTGTGAACAGGTAATGTTTATCTCCAGGTTTATGTTTTATAACAGTCTTGGTGGTTGTGTGTGTACAAAGGAGCGTTCCTATCCGACCGCCGTTAAACTGTGCCATAAATCGGCCGAATGCCGATATAACGAGCGGTGGTGTAGTGACAATGCCCGACAAATAACCTCGGCAAAATAGTCTTACGGGACTTATCAAAAACTATACATCAGATCGGTTCTATCTTTCTAACTGACTTTCTTATTTGAATTATTACTAAGCGATAATACTTTCCTTGTTAACCAGTCGATGAGTAGCGCGAGTGCCACCGCATGGTGGACATAGCTACGGGGCGCCAAGTGGGACATGGCTCAATTTTGTCAAAAAATTAATTTTTGTGCCACAAAATTAAATTCTGTGTCACAAAATTCACTTTTGTGCCACAAAACTCAATTCTGTGTCACAAAATTCAATTCTGTGTCACAAAATTCACTTTTGTGTAACAAAATTCAATTCTGTCACATAATTCAATTCTATGTAACAAAATTCAATTCTGTGTCACAAAATTCAATTCTGTGTCACAAAATTCAATTCTGTCAATTCTGTGTAACAAAATTCAATTCTGTGTCACAAAATTCAATTCTGCACACGCATGTAAGAAGGACTACCATTGGTCAGAAACTGCACTGGGAGAAATGGGTCACGGTCGCCGATCTACACATTCAATGTCGATGATTCATTTCTCATTCTGCCGATGATTCATTTCTCATTCTGCCATTTTGCTTCAACTATCTCCAAACAGTCAAACGTTGACAAACCCATTCGTATTTAAACTCATTTGCGTTATAACTGTACACATAATTCATGTACATGTAGATCTCCCGCGAGTACTGACGTCATTTATTGTGTATCGCAAGGTACATCTGCCCCAGTTAAATCAATAATACACGCGCTGTGGCCTGTGTTCTGACTGCTGTCTGTGTTTATAAACTGAATGTGTGTATTGGGCCATTTGAGGAAACCATTTGTAGTATTTGTGTAGATACCATGGATACTAAGATGGTGTATACTGTAAATAATGCATGTAGACACATAGTTACGAACACGTAACTTCGCAACTAGTAGACACAGATCCAATACCATTTGTTTCACAAGGTTAGATCTACTGTTAGAATACGACGTCATCTATTGTCATTTTCGAGTATAAAACGTTACCTGATAAATAGAATACCAGGCTAGTGTATTTTAATATCAAGTTTATCAGGCTCGGCTCGGAAACGGTAGGAATTCCTCGGCAAGCCTCGGAATTCCTACGCGTTTCCTAGCCTTGCCTGATAAACTTGATATCAAAATACACTAGCCTGGTATTCTCTATATATGGGCATGCTCTCAGGTCTAGCTATGTCCCGGCTACTTTATGTTTGACCCTGTTTACATAATTGAGGGAAAATTCTGAATATTTTTCTTATTTCTCCTTCAAAGTATATATGCTTCTATGGTGTGACCACTCATTTGTAATCATAATATAACCAAAATAACTGTCCATAAAGAAGTATAATATTGATATATTGGGTTATATTTTCGCATTGAAATATTTAAACCTGCAAGTGTACTCCACCATCTAGTAAAATGGACTAAGACCGATCTCAAACCAATCAACGTAGAGATGACATAGACTATCCTACGCAAACTCTTTTTTGTGGACAAAAATGAATTCTGTCCCATAAAACTGAATTTTCTTCACAAAAGTCAATTCTGTCTTACAATATTGAATCCTTTATAACAAAAATGAATTTTGTATATGAAACGTATGCAGAATTGAATTTTGTGACACAGAATTGAATTTTGTGACACAGAATTGACAGAATTGAATTTTGTGACACAGAAATGAATTTTGTGACACAGAATTGAATTTTGTGATTTTTAGTGTTACAAAACTCAATTTTGTACACATAATTAACCTGTCCTGCATGGCGCCCCGTAATAGCAGTGACTCGGATCTGGTCCCTACCCCACAATGCCTACATGGACGAGGCGAAACGGAACCTCTTCGCATCCATGCCCGGTGATGCTTGCAATACTCGTAAATACCGATACGATGACATCTCTTGTGACTGACTACCTGTCTTCAACCACGCACAATTAGCTAGAACCATTGTGTGATTACATATACTGAGTTATAACCAATGGATTCGTATCTCTAATAGGGTGTAATGTTGTTGATATGTATGACAGATCTACTATATATGGCAGATTGCTGTATATACTGAGTATAACATAGGGATTCTTATATATAATAGGGTGTAATCGCATTGATAACTTCTCATCCGGTCTAGGAAGATAATGGTTGCTGAAAAATAGTTTCCACTCTTCTCATTCACACCGCCGAATAGTGGGGGAAAACCCAAGTAGTATATGAGAGTCAACAATGATACCACCTCCTGATGGTAGTCACCGCGCGTAGCGGGTGGCTTCCAGAGGGAGGTGGTATCATTTTGACTCTCATATACTACTGTGGCTGTGACTGGAGACTAGGGATTTACGACTTTTGCGACCATTGTAGATCCAGGTCAGGTCAGCCTGTGCATCCGCACAGTCTGATCAGGTTCTGCACAGTTCGGAAAATTGGTAAAACAGGTGTGTTATAATATCATAGCCTCGTTTTCGTGTATTATAAATATATGATGGAGTGCACGTGCATGCATTTCACTATAATATTGCACATGTATCTTGGTGCTCAAGAATAAACATGTACTGTGACTCAATCCTTTGATTAATCAATTATTCGTAAAAAGGTATTTAACATCATTAGATATATCAACATCTACTGGACTAGATTTAATAGGGCCACGATTGTTAAAATTATCTGCCACTACTATCTCGAAAAGTATTACATATGTAGTAAATATGACTTTCACTAGTTCTATCTTCCCCAGTGCATGGAAACAAGCAAAAGTACATCCCCTGTATAAAAGCGGTGCAAAAGACGAAGTAAATAATTATCGTCCGATATCAATTTTGCCGACGCTTTCAAAATTAATTGAAAAATGGGTTCAGAAACATTTTATGGAATATTTAACAACGTTTAAACTATTGCATCAAACCCAGAGTGGATTTCGTACAGGTCACTCGACAAAATCAGCGTTAATTGTTCTTCTTGAAAACTTTCTACAAGCAATAAATCGGGATAAATTAATAGGGTGTATTTTAGTCGACTTTCGTAAAGCCTTTGATCGTGATGATCACAAAATTATCCTGGATAAACTTCGACTATACAAATGCAGTAACGTAAGCCTGAGTTGGTTCAAATCATACCTGTAACAAAGGCAACAACTTGTTTCTGTAAATGGAGAAACATTTGAATCTCTACCTATCAACTGTGGAGTACCCCAGGGATCAATTCTTGGACCGACACTTTTTCTTTTGTTTATAAATGATTTGGCACTTATTCTCCGTCAACACGTAACAGGAACCGATCTCTATGCAAATGATACAACAATTTATGACATGCAATCAACTGTAGGGAACTTAAAACACCGTTTACAACAAGCACTTGACAGTTTAGAATTATGGTGTGAGGCTAACGGCATGCTGCTTAATAAAGGAAAAACAAAGATCATGTTAATAACAAGTAGACAAAAACGAACATGTTTGCGAGACAAAATGATCGAACTCAAATATGACAATGTAAGCCTCTATATCACTACCGGTAATACAATTTTGGGTATACATGTAGATGAAAATCTTCAGTGGAATGACCAATTTAACGGTGTCTCAAAAAAGATTTCATCATATCTCTGGCTATTATATCAAACCAGACCTTATTTATCTACTGAGCACCGAATATTATTCTATAAGGTTTATATTCAGCCACATTTCACATATTGCAATATAGTATTGGGAAAGTCGTCAAATCGAAATATGTACATAATAACCAAACTTCAACGGCGAGCATGTAAAATCATTCTGGGAAACGAATATATTGATTTGCAAAACTCATTAGAATTACTCAACATTTTGACCTTTGACGAAAGCCTATTTCTCCAAAAAACGAAAACTGTGTACAAAATAACTAATAAAATTGCCCCCCAATATTTACAAACTACGAGTATGGTATTATACGGTTTGAAACAGATATGAATTACGAAGTTCCCAAACCTAAAAGTAATCTCTTTAAAAACAGCTTTTCATACTGAGGCGCGCTAATCTGGAATAGTATTCCAATTGTCATAAGACGTTCCACGTCGTTAAATACATTTGCCCGTAATAATTGTCTTAACTGGATGAAGGGTCGATAGCGGCTGAAGTAGCGGTATTATCAATTAATATAAACTTGTTAATTGTGCTAAAACTGAAATTAACTATCACTGAGAATAAACGTGTTAAACCCAGTTCAAGCTGCGTCGATGCGCAGTCTGATATGGGACTGTCGGGACACAAGTACCACTTTTCGTTATGGCTCATCATTATTATTTCTTCATGTTAAATTCACGTATGCATACATCATGTAATCATTTCAATATGTATTGTATATTTTATATATGTACATGTATATGCACTTCTTAAGAGGGCCGCGGGGAAGATTGGTTCCGACCAACCGAGTCACCCTCTATAAATAAAGAATATCTATCTATCTATCTATAATATGTGGCTTGTCACGACTAACATATATAGTGGAGAGTAACTGATGTATCGTCGAACCATGTCAAGACACTGAAGTGTTTTTAGCATCGGGAGCTACAGCTACATAGTACAAGGGTCCTGGTACTACACGGTACGCCACTTTCCTAATCAGATAAACGTATTAAAATCATGTGCATAGCGCACAGTTTGCCTGAAAAGGCATATTTTCACTGTGACGTCACGCGTACGAAAATAGGTGATGTCCGGAAATTAGTAGGAACATGATTTATCGGGAGATTGGAAGTCACAAGTAAACGGTTGTAAATAGAGAACAAGATACCCTAAGTATACAGTTAAACTCAGAAGAATAAACTAACGCAATACGTCATGATGAGTGAGTGAGTGAAAAGGGTTTAACGTCCGCTTTTCTGACATAGAGGTACAAGCCTCAGGGAGTCTACACGCAGACGGGTCAACGGGGTCGAGTCCCGTATCCACCTGTCCAAGGGGGGTAAATTCCAACTTCAGAACTCAATATTTACAATCAAAATATATATTCAGTCCTGAAATTAGAACAACCTGATCTGGTGCCAGGCCCTCGCCACACCAGCATCATTTATCCCATCCCCTAAAAGTAATAGGATTAGCGCTAATCTTACTTTTATATATGGGGCATAGCCCGACTCAACTCTCACATACAAGAAAGCCAAAAATGTACATGAGGGCCAAATCCGGTATAGTGGGTTCCGGAACAAAGTATGAACCCAATCGTTAAGCCAGTTTAGTCGCCTTTTACGACAAGCAATGGCTACTGCAGCACTATTCTCAGGATCAGTTGATCCCGCCCGGTGCCTGCACGGGGCACGTCATGATGAACACATAATATATTTTCAATAAATTAAAACATGAACGCGTGATTTTGTAGGCTGTTTTAAATCATACATTACTGGCCGTTTTTAGCGAACGTGTGAGTTGAACATATACCACGCTAATTGACAACCTGTTGATCAATGCATAGGCGTAGGAGCGTTTCGATTATTGCGGGGGGGGGGGGCCAAACTATTGTGTTACATGTAAAATTATATATGTTCGGTATAATATGTTTCAGTACACTGTCCTGTACTACATGACATTTTGTATATATAGTATAAGATATACATGATGTTGTGATGCAATTAAATATACCGCATGGTTGTGTTAGTTTTATGTTATGCCCTAATATTAGCGTAACATATAACCAGAAATACAGAGTACAATTTTACATAACCCATTACACGTAATAAGATAAGGCGTAAAAATGTTCAGCTTACACTTTCACTCCAAAAAATACATAGAAGGTAAGCTTTTTAATTTTGTAAAATACCGATGATGTTATACACATTATCAGTTACATACATAAATGTTTGTAATTCCTCTAACGATACATTATTGGATGAATAAACGTTTGCAGGCTGTGACATTGGTCAATGTATGACATACCGAGAGGGTACGTTGTAATGAATTGGTGCCTGAGTGAGATATTTTGTGACAACGATACATTATTCTATTTTGATTAGCGTTTGAGCAGCAATCCTGCTAGAAAAACCTGCCAAATGGATAGGTACAAAACCTTAATGATCCGATCTATACCTCATCATCGTTTGATTCAAAGATAATTTCTTCGCAAATATGATAGAATATATGTATTAACATATATGTGAATACTGCCTTGTTACTGTATCCAATACGGCACATGGAATGGCCAAGTCGGCCGGCCATCTTTGTGTGTTCCAGCCATCAGCCAGTTTCACCTGTTTTGCAGTTTGACAAAGAACTCAAAATATGAAGTAGAACATGTGATATAAAGTAGCTAATCACATGTAGAAAAACCAGGAGAACGGACTCCTATCAATTATAGTATATCAAACTGTAAATATGTCAGTTTTCTGGACAAGTTTGTGTTTCCTTTGTTTTTTTACAACATGAACCACATTATAAAATAACTGATACACAGAAAATCGCACAGTGTAATCACTTTTGCCTGGCAAACCACACAACACATACCAATATATACCCACTACTGTACTCTATTATTAGCTATCAAATCCAGTGACATGTAGGCAGTTAACTGCGTGTATTGTCCCTGGTGTCTACTCACCTACTATGCAAGTAAATGTGGCTTTACCTATGGTAGCATGTACAATAACATAGACTGCGCATCAGATTGAGATGTTTACACATCAACATTTATTTTGATATTTATGGGAAAAATGCTCAGATATATCGTCTTTTGTATGTACAAGCCATCGTACTGTTTCATCACTTTGTGCGTTTGACACATATAGCAAATATATAGACAGTAAACCAAATACAATCTGGTGGAATACATAATAGACAGATGTGACAACGCCAAGCTATAAATATAATGTCAGCCAACTTTACAAAAGACGAGATATCTAAGCATTTCTCCCATCAACCTCAAAATACGTCTACGATACTTTTCGTACGAACTTCTTGCGAACTTCTTACGTCCGTTTCACTACCATGTTCGTGCGAAATTTCTTAAGAACTCTTCAGTATTGGAAATCAATCAAGCCCTTTGACTGTAAACTTCCGGTCCGACTTTGACAACAAGACGACAGCTGTCAAATAAACTTCCTTAGTCCAGCATGCTGAAAACCAGGACAGTGAATTAGACCGACACTGAGTGTCCCATACACGACCCAGGGTGTTCGGAATCCTGGCCATACTGTAAAAGGTGTTTTACAGTTGGTCATGTCTTGTTCCTCGGTGGGAAAACTGATTTTGTCCAGCCGATTATTGATGGCTGAGACAACATCATTAATACACCGAGAATACTGAACTCTTAGAGACACCGTGGATGTCGCCAACCTTGGAGTAGAACTCACCTTCGCCAGGTAGCGCAGGGTAACCAATGTCTGCACAGTTTCAATGCTTGAGTCTTTGATGATATCAAATGTGATTTGTATTTGCTTTAGCTTGTTACTGTATGCTATACGGGGCATGGAGTTGCTATATTGGCCATCTTAGTGTATGCAATCCATCCGTAACTTTTACATATTGTGGCGTTTGACGCATACCACAAATAATTTGACATACCCATAAATACAGGTTTGTGCAACGTCCTATTGGTTGTTTTCATCACACTTATATACAAAGTCTGGCCATGTGGCTTTGGTGCGGTATGGACCTGGAACCAGGTCGGGTGATTCTAATTTCAGGGCTGAATATTTCGATGTAAATATTCCGTTCTGATGTTGGGACACCCCCCCCCCCCCATATTGCATACGGGATCGAACCAGTTTGCCAGGCCTTACATGACCTTAAAGTGTCAGGCCTTACATGACCTTAAAGGTACATGCCCACACTCAATAGGTACAATCTGTTCTTCATATGAATTAAATAAGTATATACTTGTGTCACTATTCCACCAGTTCTACAAATTACGAGTGCCCGTTATGCATTATATACTTAGTTTACTGATAGTGACTCGCGGTGGTATCACGCTATTTTCATATGCAAAGGAGGCATGATATTTTTTATTTATTTATGCTAATTAAATGCGTCACCTGACAAAATAATATTTTCGACAGGTTATAAAGTATGATCATTGCACATCAAACATTAAATACAGAGACTTAATAGTAATGTCCGTTAACATTTTAAGGAAACACGGTGTATCGCCCCTGATATTAGTGTGGAAATGTTGTCTGATATAAAATGTATAATAATGCCAATCAATACGTGGGGTAATGGTGAATGAATGTTTATTTTGCCAGCAAATGTCTCAGATGATGTATCTGATATAAAGCACATTTTGTGTCTACTGAGTGGGTATGTACCTTTAACCTGTTGTATAGATTTCTGGCATAATATTTATAGCACGCTGTTGTCATATCTGTCTATAATGTATTGCACCACTTTTTCTGTCATACTATTTTATGTATGTGTCAAACGGTCGAAGTGATGAAACTGTAAGATGGCTGTACATACAAAGATGGCGGAGATGGCAACTCGATGTACCATATAGTATACAGTAACAAAATATGTTGTTTTCTGAAAATGTTTTGGAAATGGCTGCGAACATTAGACGGACATGGGTATTATTCCTAATATGACAACAAATTACATATATTACTTTTGAAAGTTATTTGATTTGTGTTTTCGTCCATTTCACCCTACACCACACTACAATTATAGTGAATCACTCCTCCTTGAACCACATTATATCAGGCTGCATTTGCTGGCTAACTGATCAGAAGGTAACATTATAGTGAGTCACTACTCTATAAGCTACGTTATATCAGGCTGCATTTGTTGGGATAACTGATAAGCATCTTCAATGATAAGCCACTTATATCCGGCTGCATGTGTTGGGTTAACTGAGCAACGGCTAACACTTATAGTAAGTAAACTACTCCATAAGCCACGTTATATAGCAGTCTGCATTTGTTGAGTTAACTGATCAACAGCTACACTTATAGTGAGTAACTACTCCATAAGCCACGTTATATAACCAGCAGGCTGCATTTGTTGGGCTAACTGATCACAGCTACAAGTATAGTGAGTAACTACTCCATAAGCCAGTTCTATATCAGGCTGCATTTGTTGGGCTAGCTGATCAACAGCTACAAGTATAGTGAGTAACTACTCCATAAGCCATGTTATATAGCTAGGGCTGCATGTGTTAGGGTTAACCAATGATCAACAGGGCTAACTGATAGTAGTGAGTAACTACTCAATAGGCCTCGTTATATAGCAGGCTGCATGTGCTGGGTTAACTGATCAACAACTACAATTACAGTGAGTAACTACTCCATAAGCCACGTTATATAGCAGGCTGCATGTGTTGGGCTAACTGATCAACAGCTACACTTATAGTAAGTAACTACTTCATAAGCTACGTTATATAGCAGGCTGCATTTGTTGGGTTAACTGATCAACAGCTGCAAGTATAGTGAGTAACTACTCCATAAGCCACGTTATATAGTAGGTTGCATTTGTTGGGCTAACTGATCAACAGCTATACGCCACGTTGTATCAGGCTGCATTTGCTGACTAACTGATCCGCAGGTACAAGTATAGTGAGTCACTATTCTATAAGCCACGTTATATCAGGCTGCATTTGCTGGACTAACTGATCAAAAGCTACAACAAGTATAGTGAGTCGCTACTATATAAGCCACGTTATATCTGGGTTGCATTTGCTGACTAACTGATAAGCAGCTAAAGCTAGAAAATCCGGTCTGTCTACGCACTTAGGGCCCATATAAGTGATTTGAGAAACTCACAAAAACTTCCAAAAGATAAACACACGAACAGACAGACGGATAAACAAAAGATAAACAAATAAAAAGTAAACAGACGAACGGACGTACGATCATCATCAGTAGTGAGGGTAATTGATTTATGCGGAAGGATGTATCGTTACTAAGTAATGCCAAAAATAAACGGACAGACAGACAGACGGAAGGATAGGGCGAAACACATAGGGCGAAATATGCACCGCCGATTTGACGGCGATGTTATTCATGGAATATATGTGCGGCGACTTGCGATAAAAAATCTTCGTGCGACAGCCCAATACCTATCGTAGACTTACGAGGTAAGTTACGAACTTCGCAAGAAAGTTCGCATGAAGTTGACGTTAGTGAAACGGTAAAAGGCGCCAAAGAAGTTCGTACGATAATTTCTTATCGTAAGAAGTTTAGTGAAACGGGCCCCTGTTCTCCTGACATTTTCTACAGTGATTAGCTACATTATACCATATGTTCTACTTCACATTTTGAGTTCTTTGTCAAACGGCAGAACAGTTGAAACTGGCTAATGGCTGGAACACACAAAGATGGCCGGCCGATTTGGTTATTCCATGTGCCATATAGGATACAGAAACAAGGCAGTATTCACATATATGTTATACGCAAATTCTATCATATTTACGAAGCAATTATCTTTGAATTAAATGATGATCATTTATTAGAACGGGTCCTTAATGGGCAAACAAAATAATTCCACATATTGTTATAAAATAGAGCGTAATATACGCAATGAGATTCTCGGTTGTTTAATTCTTCAAATAAGTATATTGCACAGGTAAGTTTCAGCACATTGGTGTCAATGTGAAATTTAACAAGAGTTGTCAGAAGACAACGAAGCTCGCCTGTTGGCAGCCTTCACTCAAACTTGGCACAGTTGTATAAAAAACATGAATATTATATAACTTGACCTTCAACGATAATGCTAGACCTTTGACTCAATATATTGTATGCGTGTGTGAAGTTTTGTTAAAATATTGCACACGCTATTCAACTTAACCCTTAACCGCTATCTTAATGTTGTGCCGTCTGTTGTTTATTTTCCAGTTTTATCACCATGCTTTAACAGCACTTTAGAATAATTTACAACATGCAAAGTGCTGTCAGAACATGTTTTTTTTTTACTGAGAAATAAGGCAAGATATAAAAGAAACAGCAGACGACAATTGTTGTGCGTAGCGCTCTAAGGGTTAAGATGGTTTAGACAAGAAAATGTCTCCAGACGTGACTGCTTGACCACGTCAACTTCATAATATTTACACTGTCCTTAAATTCATAATGGAAACACCCATTCAACGTATTGCGTTTATATCCCAGTACAGTGGATATACCTAGGTTCTGGATAATAAGCCTTCGTTGGCCAGTTACTAGAGCTATAAGCATACAAAAACAATTATTCAAAACTTTTTAAAACAATAAACTTATCGTAAAAGTGCTGTGAAACCAGATTTATCAAAAAGTGCTGCTTGTTTCCATGTCGTCCATTTTGTTAACGTATCATCCAGGCGCTTGTAGAAAATAGACTGTGACCTTAGACTCTGGATTTTTGTTGTTGGGTTATTCTCATCCTGTAGTGTGGCGCACCATCGGATGAGAGTGAAAAATGGTTATCTAAATTATCAGAGGAGTGTACAGTAAACCATGTTCCACCATTTCCTTTGCAGTCATAAATGACGATAATATTATCACAAGGCTAATAATGATACTGCAAGATGCTTTCAGATCACGTTAATTTTCATTTGTGGTACATGTTATATCATATTCATTAAAGTGCACACTACAGGCAGGATATATACCAACAACAAGATAATAAACAATCTACAAACTGTAGAATATTATTCTGAGCATTTTTATAATCAACAGAACAATAATTCTACTAAAAACACGAAGTTTAAATATCTACATCTGTGTAATCAAATATAATTCTGTGTTAGTTTTTTATTGTTTTTCATATAGGACCCTCCAGTATAATGAGAAGCTCTCTTCTGGTAATTGGACAGCTACCAGTCTGTGTTTACATGACATTGACTGCTCAAAATGGCTAAAGAATCCAGTGACTCAGACTGACAGAACCATGCTTTGTAAATCTTTTTCAATTATGATGTTTATGAGTGGACAAAAGTGGGAATAGCTGAAATACAACATTTTGAAGGTATTCTAACAATTTTGATTAAAACCTTACATGACCAAGGGCGAGGTGGAATATTTTTCTCCATTTGACAGATAGGTGTCTTCTGCAAAAAATGTCCGGGAAACTGACAATGAAAGTTTCCGTGATTAGTGACAAATGCGGTTTACAAAAATTCCCGACGCGGGGGTAATCCCGACAAATGGTTACGCTACTGTACATTATTATATTAGCACCACATGACATCGCATCCGTGTTCTATGAACACATTTTCTAGTTTACTATAATTGTTATAAAGTTAACATATAATCCTTGTCATCTGTTATCTTGCATGAAAATAGTCTAAGTCCACTTACAAATGTGGCTGCAACAAAGATTTGTAAAAAGCATAGGCCTAAAATTGATCGAAAATCAAATTATAGTTTCGCAGAAACTTTTGTGTTGTTGTTGTTGTAGAGATCTACATGTCTGTGTAAAACCCGCACTTATTTTTCGCGGCACCAACATACTTCCAGTAAACGCTTGCTCTCTTGTGTCAGTCTCTGCATGATAAAAAGAACTGCCGCACAAACTGAGGGTGAAATTATTCACAAACTCTAGCTTGACATTGTCTCATATAATATATATGAGCCGCGCCGTGCGAAAACCGGGCTTAATGACAAAAATTTCAGTTTTTACTTTTTCGCGTATTCTGAATTGTACATCTTTTAAAAGCCATATGCCGCCAAAACTATCAATGTATCCCAATTATTTTTCATTTTAGAAGTATTTTATGACGCGTGGTAAAAACTTATATGACGTTTAGATCAATGACGTCGACGTCGACGGCGAAAAACGGGTCGCTGAACACAACACGATGCCGTTTACGAAAATTGGATATCTTAATTAATAAAGCTGTAAATGCCGTGCTCCGATTGGGCTGAAAATTGGCATCCAGATTGGATATTTGTCCGTAAACACGATGCCATTCACGAAAAATCGATATCTTAATTAACGACGCCGTCAATGACGTCGAAAGTTTCAAACTTTGTACGGCAATTACAGATTTACTGATTGAGATATTACACTTCTGTAAACGGATTCTGGTTCAGGGATGCTATGTCTATGCGTGTACAAAGTTGCAGCCGAATCGGACCCGGAAAGTTTCCAAATGTTCAACGTCGTCCGATCTGGCTGAAAATTGGCATGCCGATAGAATTTGAATCTCAGATCAAGATGGCGTTTACAGAAAGTCGCAATCTCAAATAGTAAATGCGTCAGTAGCGTAGAAAGTTTGCAAACTGAATCACGATTTGTGGCTTTACTATTTGAGATAGCGACTTTATGTAAACGCCATTTCGTTCGGAGATCATAATTCTATCGATTGGTATAGCGACTAGTGAATTAATAATTTTGTGAAACATGATTAATCTCTGATCAATGCGACGGAGTTCAAGGGGCCTCCACTGTATTTCAATGGTTCAGAGTGTACCTTGATGTTTCTCCTCAGGAAGCCTAAAGTTTGATTTGCTTTTTTAGTAATGTTATCAATATGATTGTTCCAGGTTAAGTCGTTAGAAAAGGTAATGCCGATATATTTAGCCGAGGTTACATTATTCCAATTGGGTATTATGAAGGGAATAGTTAGAGTCAATTAAAGCTATGAGTTTTGTAATGTGAATACATTGCCATTTAGGTGGTTGAAGCTCATGTCCCACTGGTATTCCCAATTTTCAAGTTCGTTGAGGTCATTTTGCAAGTGTGTGGAGTGAGAAGCACACGTAAGAGTCAGGTAGAGGGCTGTGTCATCGGCAAAGAGACGGACTTTAGAGGGCGAGACATGTTCCGAGACAAGTGGTCCGATGACCGAGCCTTGTGGTACTCCACAGGCGACAGCAATGGTTTTCGACTGTTCCCCATTTAGTACTACGGATTGTGACCTGTTATCGAGAAATTATTTGATCCAGTAAAGGGTGTGTCTCTAATACCGTAGAAGTGTAATTTATATATAAGTGTTTCGTGGTTGACCTGGTCAAAAGCTTTTCTAAAGTCCAACATAATAAGGTCAACTTTACGTTTTTGATTAATGGCTAAGAGGAGATCATCTATTAACACATTAACTACGTTAGCCATCTTACAATGCTCTGGTAGTTCACCCTCCCGTAGTGATTTAATGAAAATAATGTGTAAAAGTAGGGCAAGTTCCCTACTTGTATTTTTCTGTATGATATGGGCCTCAACTGATCTGGTCCGGCAGCTTTGTGTGGCTTAAGATTTCCGCAGAGTTTTTCAATACCATTGGTTGACTATATGTAGGCATGTTTGGTGGCTCCTGCTTGCTATCGGCCTTGTCCTGTAGTTTCATTTTACAGAGGGAGGATAAAGAGATCTGTGATTCAGAGGTAAACACCGACTGAAATTATTTTTTTTGTTGATGCAATTTTTGTAGGTATTAATATTTTTATTCTGTATGTTATGTTATCGTGAAAGAGTTGCCAAATTTGGTGTATGGAGCTTTGTTGGCATTGGCGGGATATGGTCATTCTGTGTCAAGCTGTTCTGGTCAAATTGTAGAATATGGCCCCAAATAGCCGACCACTGAATCTCCGGGGAGTTTGTGTCTGATATGTTTTGTCTGTTCTGATAAAACTTACTGTGTTTGTTCTCCGGTAGACATAGCACTTTGGCTTTACTACTGATACATATAGCAAAGTAAATAATAAATTATAAAAGTCAGATAATGAAAAATAGAAGTTAAACATGATATAGATATATGACATGTTAGTCTAGTTCTCCGGGCACTCTGGCTTTTCTTCGCCGTAAAACATAGCATGCCTGATTGTGTGCCAGCATGCTGGTCGTGTATGTATATACAAAAAAACATTAGCCAACATATTTGGGGTATTTCTTACACTTTTCACAGCCAGCACAAATTAACTGGGGTATGCCGAAAAAAGACTCTCACAATCTTTTGAGGGGTAATTTGAGCCGAAAATTCAGCGACTGAAAATGTGATATACAACAACAACAACAACAATGGCGTCGAGTTTTTGGTTTTGGGGGGGGGGGGGTAAAGACTTCCAAGGTAAATCAGTTGAGATTGAGACAACTTATCTGTTGTATTATGGTTCCATATTAATGCCATGCAGTACTAAAATGCACTGTACTACTTTTCAGGTTAGCCCAAAGTTTCTACACGGCAACTCCACTTCACACACCTGGCCATTTTCCGCTATTGCAGAATTGATTGGTACAGTAGCGTAACCATTTGTCGGGATTACCCCCGCGTCGGGAATTTTCGTAAACCGCATTTGTCACTATTCACAGAAAATTACACGATATTTTTTCCGGACTTTTTTTTGCAGAAGTCACTTATCTGTCAAATGAGGAAAAATGTTCCACATCGCCCTTGGTCATGTAAGGTTTTAATCAAATTTGTTAGAATACTTCAAAATGTTGTATTTCAACTATTCCCACTTTTGTCCACTCATAAACATCATTATTCAAAAAGATTTACAAAGCATGCTTCTGTCAGTCTGCTTCACTGGATTCTTTAGCCATTTTGAGAAGTCAATGTCGTGTAAACACAGACTGGTAGCTGTCCAATTACCAGAATAGAGCTTCTCATTATACTGGGGGTCTTATATGAAAAACAATAAAAACTAACACAGAATTATATTTGATTACACAGATGTAGATATAAACTCTGTGTTTTTAATATAATTTATTGTTCTGTTGATTATAAAAATGCTCAGAATAATAGTCTACAGTTTGTAGGTTGTTATTATCTTGTTGTTTGTATAAATCCTGCCTGTAGTGTGCACCAGAATGAATATGGTAAAATAGCATGTACCACAAATGAAAATTAAACGCGGGCGCACGATTCACCCAAATCCTCCCCAAATCCTCATTTTTCCCCCAAATCCTCCCCAAATCCTCATGTAATGAATAAGTTATCCAATTAATATGTCTCAAAACCTTTTAATATGGTTCTTAAGAAGTTATTGAACCCGATTTGAAGACGGTTTTATGGTAAAAAGAGTCTTATTTCGAGTTTTAATTTAACTTCGGCATTCTAGCAGCCAAGGGAGATCATCCAAATAAATGATGAGATAAATTCAAGGGAGATAAATGTTGTTTGACCCATATAGCTTGAAAATATGAGCACGTCCGTAAATGGCAAGTGTCTATGCAGTACGCAAGGGCGGATTCAGGGGGGGAGGGGAGGGGGGCGGGCTCCGCCCCCCTAAAATTCGCCGAGTAAAGATTGTTTACAAGTTAAAAGGCACGTTTCTACGTTCGCGTTGTGATTTATTGTTTATTGGGGTTTTGTTTGCTCCAAATGCCCCCGGACCCCCCCTAGCGCGTTGGATAATATAGTCAAGTATTGCAAAATAGTTACGCCCCCCCCCAAACCCGAAATCTGGATCCGCGCCTGGTACGGGCCCGATATGCAGCAAATCATCCCCAGATCTTCCCCAAATCGTCTTAATTACTCACTTTGTGATGTAAATCCAGCTTAAATTGTTACTAATCATTGAATAATACTATTTTCAGGTACCTAGCTGATGCAATGAGTTTGCCTAAGAACGTACGTGATATTAAAACGAAGCTCGCCAGAAAATGTCATGGGTGGCCAATATAAATGGTCTTAATTTTCAGAATTGTCTTTCTTGTATATATGTCCCTATATAAATGTTTGTTTGTTTGTTTAACGGCATATTATATATTAACATCTAAGGTCGTACTAAAGTGGTTATTGTTTGTGACTGTCTGTCCGTCCGGCTTTGTCACATTTTTGATAGTAAATTATACAAATGATCTCCCTATTTCTCCTCCAATGACCGTTCAACTGATCAGAACCGTCTCGACGAGATACTTGAAATGGTGATCACAGCTAGCATACACTTTGGGCGAGAAATGAAGAAAAAAATATCAAAATCTGCGGATGTACATTTGAAACATTTTGGTCCCGTTTATTCTATAATAATAATGATATAATTCAATCATTATAATACAGTACCGGGTTGAACATGCAATTAAAACACATTTATATTAAGTTCGTAAAACATATATCTATAAGTTTTTAAATCATCCAATGTTGTTGTTTTTTGTAACAATAAGACATTAGCAGTAAATGCATGTTTGCCAAAATATATGATCGCATTTCAGATTTTCACCAAAATATTACATTTGCCTATCGCATCTACATATTTGTCCATAACTAGCATTTATTATTTACGTAGATCGAAAGTCGGCGTAATTTTCAGAGCAAATGTCGAATTCCGTATTTGCTCTGGGAATTTCGCCTATTTTCGCCTATTTTCGATGTAATTTACAAAAACTGTCAAATGTTCAAACAGATTTTCGGGACACCTATACATACATTGTATTGTATTGTATTGTATTGTATTGTATTGTATTGTATTGTTATTGTATTGTATTGTATTGTATTGTATATATATATAAGTCAATGATCAGAAACACATATTGCCCTATAGCTGGTGTACGTATACGGTGGTATTTTTTCAAAATACAAATATGTTTTTCAGTAGTTAAAACATCATATTAAGTGCCCGACTGATTCGTGATGCATTGTGTTTGCATAACATATAACTCCATTAATTACATGGCAATATGTGTCACCTGCAATGGGCGGTATAATCGGTATAATATTAACGTTGCCCCCTCCCCCCTTCAAAGTTATATCTGACACAAATACGTTACATTGCCAACCATGTTTACCCACCTACATAGATTACCAAATTCAGTCATGTTGTTACCTTGCAACCTGACTTTAAATAAACGTATGTTCTGTTCTGTTCCGTTCAGCTATTAATTAACCCTTTCAACACCACAGGCCTGTATAGTGGTATTGGCAAATAGTGTAGATCAATATGAGCCAGCTCGTGACGAGATGTCTCCTCGGGATCCGCACTTTTTTCAAGTAATATTCCCATTTTTTAAAACATAAACACCCCTTTTTCAAAACGGACAAGTCTGAAAATCATTGTGTGACGGTTAAATTGGTTGCAAATTTAACATATCAAATTCCATTCCAGTTACCAGGGATACATCGTCCCAGTAGTTACTTAGGGGTGAACGAGTTAAATATATTGAGATGCGCCTACTATTGGTTCCATAATGTATTATTACGGTAGCTGATGTCTTTTTCACTGGCGGTCATCTTTTTTATGCGAATTGTGAAAAGTATATCATGCACAGATGAATACAGTATCTATGTCTAAACATATTGGCACAACAAATGTTTCGTGCGCTCGGAGTTACCGACAACCCTTCGCGCCCGGGGGTTTATACAGTGGAAATGTAATGTGTTTACTCTATGAACCGCCACAGTCAGCCAGATCTGCCAACAACTAATTATTTTGCGGTTTATTTGCTATCAGTCAGCAGTGATTATATAACGGCTCTCACATGACCAATGTCAGCCACCTGCATCGTCCATGGATCCGAATTCACAGCTACAACTCGAAATTAGGCTCCGCCTACATAGTAGCTATAGTTGTTACACAACCTATCTAAAACGTACAGTGTACGTGTTTTGTTTTGTCTGAAAGTGCGGTCCGGAACCAGATTAACACACCCAGCCTAGAGATACGGTCATGTGTCTTCAGGGCAACACATTTGGAATTAAACAAATGCTGAAAGAAAATACTGTCTAATTACCAAGTATCTGACTTCAATGTGTGCCTAATTATCGGGAGAGAGAGCAGTAACGGCATTATGGGCCGATGTATGGTCATTTAGTATCCTCATCCTCGGAATTATTTGGCTACCGTGTCTGATTCCCATCTCTTGAGAGTTTTGTGCTATCTAATTGTTGGTTCTTTTATTTTCAGTTTATCACAGAAAGTGGATGCAAGGCAAGCGAATAATAAATCAAATTGAAGACTGTTCGTATGTTAAAAAAACAAAACAGGTTTTAATGACGTTACGTCCTGGCGTAAATAATCTTGCCAAATCATTACGTTGTAAACTACAGCGGACCTCTTCAAACCGGACACCCTTGTTTGCCCCCAAGGTGACCGGTTTGGAGATGTTCCACTGTAAATCAGACATGTGAGCACTTCATGATACTTCATTGATAGTGTTTTGCAATCATGAACATTCATTGTAATCAGAGATACATAACAGCGACACATCTAAGGTAAACATCTATATTTTCCCGAGTGTCCGGTTTAGTAGGGTTCCACTGTACATGCTAGAATTTTACGTTGCCAACAATAAACTCCCAACCACAACTCGTACCCTTTTCCCTTGAGCTGTCACATAATAATTTATTATACCACGCTCTGTCGATGGCCAATCAAAATTGCCCTTGAAACCTGCGGCACAATTAATGTTCGGGGCGGTATTTCAGCATTCATATTGCCATTGGATTTATAAGAGTGAATGCTTGCCTATTTGAGAAGACCGACATATTGTGCAAATTAAGGTATGTACTTTTCTACAACATGTTCCATGTTAATTATGCAAAACAAAGCATCGACTTTTTACGTCCAATATGTTGTTTTAATATGTTACTATGAACAAAAGAAAATATATATTTCAAGTAGTTATTCAATCGTCCGCCAAAAATGCACTTTAATGTAATTTAGTAAAACGTTGTTGGACTGTACCGATGCTATATATCCCCGTAATCACCCAATGACATAATACTGCTATTCGATTTGATCAGGTGCTAGACTGGGCAACATTTAATAAGCCGAGTACTTAGTCATAGTCATATATCAGAAGCTAGGCTTGTAACTAATGGCAACCGACCATAGCATTTGTGTAGAAATAAGTAGTTAGGTTAATTATCAATCTTGAAACAATATCATTATATATGTAGATAAAGTGTACATACATTACATTGAAGTCAATTATTCCTGGATGTCCAATTGAGAGAGGCTCAACTGAAATAATATTTATTACATTAAATATATGTGACATTCTAATGCATTCGAAAAAAAAGAGAAGTTATTATATAATTTTGTTTTGTTCATGACTTTGTACAACTTTTTAACTTACAACTAAATTTCATTTTAGATAACTGGATTAATGCAACGCAGACGGCAATGATGGCGGGAGACGCATCAAATTTGGAGTCTGATGGAAATTCACCTGTTAGACTCATAATGGAAGATTCGGCCAGTGAAGGTATGTGTTATGCACCTATCAATAGTGGCATTGGCAATAGTACAACCGTGATAACAAAATGGCAATACAGTGGAACCTCTCTAAACCGGACACCTCTCGAGGTCCTCAGGGTTTCCGGTTAAGAGAGATACCATTGTAATTAAACACTCGATGGTCACATCTTGTCATTTTCTGTTATGAACAGACAGGACAATGACATACATTACATTGAAACCCATCTAAATAAGACACATTCGGAGGGTGTTTAGAGGGGTTCCACTGTACTATATGGTGGCTCGTTAGGGACATTTCGTTTCTTCGTGACGCCGGAACATAGATTAGCGTGGCGAAGAAACGAAGAAACGAAGTTTAATAAATAAACTTCGTCTTTTCACCACGCTATTTATCGTCTTTTCGCCCTGAAGGGACTTTAATTATCGCCCTGTCAGATCGATAATTTGCAAATTTACACCTGGCAAATATAAGCGCCTTAACCTTCGTTTCTTCGTTTCGTCGCATTGTCTCATTGTTTTACGCCTACATGACGCATTTATCGTTTCTTCGCGGTTTCGTTCCTTCGTGGCGAAGGAACGAAACCGCGAAGAAATCATAATTATCGCTTCTTAATCCTCGTCTTTTCGCGCGAAGGAACGATAAAAGAGACGAAGATTAGCGCGTTCCGGTCACACATGCGCAGATGCGTACTAACAATTAAGACTGCCATTGTATGAATAATTAATAATATATCAATGTTTTGTCACTCTTTTTTTTATGTCTACCGTTTTATATATGTACTGTATAAGTAAGAATAATAGAATCAGATTGGATATCAAATTACTTGTGCATTCAATTAATTATATTAATTGCTACTTTTGATTTTCAGATTTAATTCATGTAAACATGGTAAACCCGAAAATAAAGTAGAAACTAATGAATTAATTTAATCCACATGCACTTTGATAGCCAAATTTCAATTCGTATAATCTTACATACACAGTTACTATTTAAAACGTCATACATAAAAAAAAACCCAGAGAAACAACACGGATATTATTAATTAATTATAAAATGGCAGTCTGCTTGTTAGTACAGATCTGCGCACGTGCGACCGGAACGAGCTAATATTCGTCTCTTCTCCTTTCGGGGGTGTGAAGGGACGAAGAGACGATAATTATCGTTTGGGACGAAAATTATCGTTTGCTCGTGGCGAAGAAACGAGGAAACGAAGATTAAGGACACTAAATTTCGTCTCTTGACTAGTTCCTTCGTGACGAAGGAACGATAATTCGCGTCCTGCAGGCGTTAAACAGCGTCGCGACGAAAAAACGATCGAAACGAAGATTAAGGGGTGTTAATTCGAGAGGCGCAAATTTACGCGGCGCAAATTTAATCGACCTTATAGGGCGATAATTTTCATCCCTTAGGGGCGAAGAGACGATCATTAGCTTACGAAAAGACGAAGTTTAATTATTAAACCTCTCGTTTCTTCTCTTCGCTAATCTTCGTTCCGTTACCACGAAGAGACGAAATGTCCCTAACGAGCCACCATAGTATTATTACAGTTCCTCCACTATCACAATATAATAGTTGCATAGTTTTTAAACGGGATTTTATAGTTTTTAAACGGGATTTTTGTGTCGCCCACACATGCGTGAGGTAGACGTATTCACTATTCGCCAATATGTTTATACATTCTTTAAAGTTCCCGCTTTCTGGGCTCATGACCATCAAACTTCATCCATGCCTGTCTGGCATTGATGGTTCACTACCCTGGGTGTTCATCATTTGATTCCCCAAGGTCAAGGTCACTGAGGACTTTCACATTTTTATCATTTGCATTTATTTCTTTTGTTTTGCAAATACAATTTAACCCTTTGTCCGATTGGAGCAGCTGTCATCTTCAGCACTCAATCTCATTTGTCAATTGTGTTTTTAATGTGTTGCGTCTGTTCTGCAAATACATATTTTCTCTCGGCCAAATGTAGTATTTTCGGGACAAAATAATCCCGTACATGTAACAGTATCGAAATGCACAACGAACCAAAAATACAATATTCCCACATGTACATTTGTATTTTATGTTTTGCTATAAACATAAAATCAATTCAAAGTTGAGTTGCAAATACATTGTATAATAAATAATGGAATTATATTATTAATGCAATACATGTACTATCTGTGTATACGCCCGTTCGAAACAAAAATAGAGGACGTATTTGTATTCACCATGTACGGGCGGGCCGGCGGGCCATGGACACAGCTTGTCCACGAAATAATATGAGTGCTACTCGACGGACCGTGACCAACTTAGGCATATATGTTTATCACGGCAAGACAAAGACCGCTATTGATTTTTAAAAGTTGCAGATGACTTATCTCCCCTTGGTGGACAGTTTTTTAATTTTCGCATTATGTAACATTTTCCACGCAATAACTCAAGTTCCACTTGACACATCTGAACCACCAAATTCAGCATACATGTTTATCACGGCAATACGAAGAATCACATTTCAAAAACTATCGAATTATTTATGTCCCCTTGGTGGCTATTTTTTACGTTCGCCTTCTATGTCATTTTCCATGCAATAACGCAAGTTATGCTTCGGTATACATATGCAAGAGGGAATTGATCGATTTTCCACACAAAATAATGAGCTATTTCCGCGCTTATAATGGCTATTTTTAATTTTCGCGTCTGTATCTTTTTTTCCTCGTGATCACAATGTATACTTGTTTATTATGGCAAGAAAAAGAACCCTATTGAGTTTCTTATTTTTTTCCAGCGTGTTATCTCCCCTCGTTTACTGGCTATGCCTCGACGAGCGTATATTATGACCTACGGCACTCTTATTTTATGTTATGTATTAGCCGTAACATATTGGCTGGTATTGGTAGACCAGAACATAGATGGTGTTTCATTTGACTGTACATGTCTGTATTTTACAGGAGACGATGAAATGTGCGAGATTGACCAAGAACCAAAGAAGGACAAGACTACGGCACTACGTAGACAACTTCTGCCAGCTCTGCCTAAAGTTCCATCACTTCATGTGATTCGACCCCGTTAACCCGACCTAAACTGACAATAGCTGTTGACAAGATTGTCACAATCAATATTTTGTTGTAACTGTATTTCTGTTCAACCGAGATAGTAATGTTCTATTCTATTGCTGATGAAAGCAATACCGTTTTACTCCAAAATGCTGCTGTTGTGTATAGAAGCATCCTGATGCCAATGCTATATGTAACTCCTAATTAGGAGATACTACATGTATCTCCTAATTGAGATACTAACTCCTATTTAGTAGATAGTAACTCCTGATTAGGAGATACTAAGTCATAATTGGGAGTTATTATCTCTAATTAGGAGACACTAAGGAGATTTTTTTAGCATTGACACATATAGTAATTCCTAATTAGGAGATCGTAAGTCATAATTAGGAGATACTAGCTCATAATTAGGAGATACTAAGTCCTAATTATGAGATAATAGGTCCTAATTAGGAGTTGCTATCCAATTAGGAGATACAATACTTCATTGGCACCAGGACGCTTCCATAGTTGTGTCATGCCGATTTAAATAAAACAAATCACCAAATGTGGCTAAGTTAATGTTTTTACATTCCAGCAACGTTCTCTCGTTGTAGAGTTCATGTAGCACTATTTTACATTGTATGAAAACGTGGTCGTAATGACGTTGTTTAGGAACATGTTCTTGACATGCAGTGTGTGATTTACGTTGTGATCTGTACTTCAAGGAAACTTTGAAATATGTGACATAAAAATCACTACGTGAAATTGTATGTCAATGAATGTTTTCATACAATGTAACATCACTACGTCAAATCTAGCCAAGAACACGTTTCTGGATAACGCTGCACCAACGCTAAAATTATGACAATGATACAACGTAAAATCACTACGTGAAATCTACGACAGGAAAACTTTCTTAAAATATGTTGTACCAACGTTATTATGCCAACGCTTCAGGAATGTTGTTGCACAAGGTAAATTCCCTACGTTGTATCAATGTCATTATGCCAACGTTTTCTGAATGTTGTCTTAAAACATAAAATCCCTAAGTGAAATCTACGTGAGGAAAACTTTATCAATTTATGTTGTACCAACATCAGTATGCCAACGTCTTGTGAATGTTGTATTAAAACGTACAATCACTACGTGAAACCAACGACAGGAACTCGTTCCTAATTACGTTGTTCCAACGTCGATATGCCAATGTTTTGGGTATGTTGTCTTAAAACGTAAAATAACTACGTGAACTCTACGACAGGAAAACTTTCCTGAAGTACGTTGTACCAACATCATTATGAAAACGTAATGTGAATGTCGTCATAAAACGTATAATTACTACGTGAAATCTACGACAGGAAAACTTTCCTGCAGTACGTTGTTACAACGTCATGATGAAAACGTCTTGTGAATGTCGTCATAAAACGTAAAATCACTACGTGAAATCTACGACAGGAACACTTTCCTGGAGTACGTTGTACCAACGTAATTATGAAAACGTCTTGTGAATGTCGTCATAAAACGTAAATTCACAACGTGAAATCTACCACAGGAAAACTTTCATGAAGTACGTTGTACCAACGTCATTGTGGCAATGTCTTGTGAATGTCGTCATAAAACGTAAAATCACTACGTGAAATCTACGACAGGAAAACTTTCCTGACGTACGTTGCTACAACGTCATTATGAAAACGTCTTGTGAATGTCGTCATAAAACATAAATTTCACTACGTGAAATCTACGATAGGAAAACTTCCTGAAGTACGTTGTACCAACGTCATTATGACAACGTCATGTGAATGCTACGATGAAATATACGACAAAAAAACTTTCCTGAGTAGTTGTACAAAACGTAATTATGAAAACGTCTCGTCATAAAACGTAAAATCACTACGTGTTAATATACGACAAAAAAACTTTCCTGAAGTACGTTGTACCAACGTCATATGAAAACGTCTTGTGAATGTCGTTCATAAAACGTATGACTACGTGCAATATACGACAGGAAAACTTTCCTGAAGTACGTTGTACCAACGTCATTATGAAAACGTATTGTGAATGTCGTCATGAAACGTAAAATCACTACGTGAAATCTACGACAGAAAAACTTTCCTGAAGTACGTTGTTACCACGTCATTATGACAACGTCTTGTGAATGTTGTCAAAAAAGGTAAAATCACTACGTGAAATCTACGACAGGAAAACTTTCCCGAAGTACGTTGTGCCAACGTCATTACTATAACGTCTTGTGAATGTCGTCATAAAACGTAAAAATCACTACGTGAAATATACGACAGGAAAACTTTCCTGAAGTACGTTGTACCAACGTCATGGTGAAAAACGTCTTGTGAATGTCGTCATAAAACGTAAAATCACTACGTGAAATCTACGACAGGAAAACTTTCCTGAAGTACGTTGTACCAACGTCATGGTGAAAACGTCTTGTGAATGTCGTCATAAAACGTAAAATCGCTACGTGAAATATACGACAGGAAAACTTTCCTGAAGTACGTTGTACCAACGTCATGATGAAAACGCCTTGTCAATGTCGTCATAAAACGTAAAATCACCACGTGAAATCTACGACAGGAAAACTTTCCTGAAGTACGTTGTTACAACGTCATTACTAAAACGTCTTGTGAATGTCGTCATAAAACGTAAAATCACTACGTGAAATATACGACAGGAAAACTTTCCTGAAGTACGTTGTACCAACGTCATTGTCAAAACGTCTTGTGAATGTCGTCATAAAACGTAAAATCACTACGTGAAATCTACGACAGGAAAACTTTCCTGAAGTACGTTGTACCAACGTCATTGTGAAAACGTCTTGTGAATGTCGTCATGAAACGTAAAATCACTACGTGAAATCTACGACAGGAAAACTTTCCTGAAGTACGTTGTACCGACGTCATTGTGAAAACGTTTTGTAAATGTCGTCATAAAACGTAAAATCACTACGTGAAATCTACGAAGTACGTTGTACCAACGTCATTATGAAAACGTCTTGTGAATGTCGTCATAAAACGTAAAATTACTACGTGAAATCTACGACAGGAAAACTTTCCTGAAGTACGTTGTACCAACGTCATTGTGAAAACGTCTTGTGAATGTCGTCATAAAACGTAAAATCACCACGTGAAATCTACGACAGGAAAACTTTCCTGAAGTACGTTCTACCAACGTCATTGTGAAAACGTCTTGTGAATGTCGTCATAAAACGTAAAATCACTACGTGAAATCTACGACAGGAAAACTTTCCTGAAGTACGTTGTACCAACGTCATTGTGGCAACGTCTTGTGAATGTCGTCATAAAACGTAAAATCACTACGTGAAATCTACGACAGGAAAACTTTCCTGAAGTACGTTGTACCAACGTCATTGTGAAAACGTCTTGTGAATGTCGTTATAAAACGTAAAATCACTACGTGAAATCTACGACAGGAAAACTTTCCTGAAGTACGTTGTACCAACGTCATTGTGAAAACGTCTTGTGAATGTCGTCATAAAACGTAAAATCACTACGTGAAATCTACGACAGGAAAACTTTCCTGGAGTACGTTGTACCAACGGCTTCATGGCAACGTAACTGCAACTTTCATAAAACGTTGTAACAACGTTCCTACAACCGAAAATTGTTAGCTGGGTTAGTTCGCTCTATAGGTGGTCCACTGTGGTCAGTTGGAATATACCAGAGACATTTATGTCTCTGTGAATATACTGACTTACACAACATGGTCCAGAGTAGCACCGAAAATCTGATACTGCAAAATACATCAAATATTACAATATAAAATGCTTGACGATACAAACCAAGGATATTTGAAAAGTATGGTGGTATCCTCATTTGTGCGTAACCTCGCTGAGTCGCAGTATGATCAGTATCTACAATTAATGCTCTTTGCAACATGGTCCAGATAAGCACCGAAAATCTTGATACTGTAAAATACATCAAATATTACAATATAAAATGCTTGACGATACAAACCAAGGATATTTGAAAAGTATGGTGGTATCCTCATTTGTGCGTAACCTCGCTGAGTCGCAGTATGATCAGTATCTACAATTAATGCTCTTTATGGATTCGACATTTTTTGCACACATGTGGTTTATGTAACATTGATCAACGTAGTCACTAAAATACTACGGAGCTTGCAGTATGATGTGGACTTCACGGCCAGTGTAGTCCCAGAAAATCATATTTTTTAAAACGGAATTACGCTTATAGAAATTCTGGTGTGTTTATATAACAAACAATTTGTACATAATTATATTTATATAAAACGGGTCCTTCACCGACCAGTGTAGTCCCCAGCAAATCATGCGTATCTACATGTACACAGTATGATATGGGGCCGAGGTTATACAACTTTTTAACAATCTTAAGACTCAAGCAAACTGATTGTCTGATACTGGGCATAGCTCAGTATCAACCAATCAAAATGCTTGCTTGTGAGTCTGAGATTTGAGCACAGTTTCATAACCTTGGTCCCAGACCTACAATGTTCTCTATGGAGTCACGTTTTCTCCTGTACATATTTTGTGTATGTAGCTTTATTACGTCAACGACCAACGTAGTACCCTAATATGATCAGGGCCTACACCGTTCGTTATCGAGTCATTGAAATGTAGGACAAAAAAACTTGTCACGCAAATAAATATTTAGTTTTCATGTATTGGGTGCGCATTACAGATGACAAGATGTAAACAAATTGAATGTGTGAAATAATTCGTAAACCGATGTTAATTGGGTATTTGTGTTCAATGTCAAGTTTTCCCTGACACACTTATCGTAAGAATTCAATACACGAAGTGGACATGCGAAGTGTCAGTTAATAATTAGTACTCGCATTTGCACTTTCTTTTAGCCAAGTTAACTGACTAATGATTGACATATTTGTTAAAAAGGAATTATGTTTATAGAAAATTCTGGTGTGTTTATATAACAAACAATTTGTACATAATTATATATATATAAAACGGGTCTTCACCGGCCAGTGTAGTCCCAGCAAATCCTGCCTATCTACATGTACACAGTATGATATGGGGCGAGGTTGTACAACTTTTTAACAATCTTAAGACTCAAGCAAAACTGATTGTCTGATACTGGCATATGCTCAGTATCAACCAATCAAAATGCTTGCTTGTGAGTCTGAGATTTGAGCACAGTTTCATAACCTTGGGCATAACATGGATATCTCGTGAACACCCAACATTAATCGCTGCTAATAACGGTAGTGAATAATGACCGTGCACCTACGTCCAAGGTATTGGTGATGTCACTAATGGCTAGCGAACAGTGTAAGCACAGATCAGACTGCGCGGAAGTTCTCAGTATTGCTTGTATTATTGTTTTATGTCAAGCAATATTTGTTGTGTCATACTTTAATTGTATTGCTATACCCCACAAACAAAGTTTGAGGGGATATATAGGAGTCGGCTTGTCGGTCGGTCGGTGCTTAAAATGTGCTTAATATTAAATGTATTAAACTATCATGTATGTATCTTGTCATTTTCTCTCAATCTTCTAAAACTGTTAATTTTTATAATAATGATTCAACAGTATGGTCATACACAGACCGGAATATACCTGGTAAAAGCAGAAACAAACGTGTGACCTGGTTGGGACTAGTCATGGGCAACACATGGGGTAGATTGATTGATTGATTATTGGTGTTTAAAGGCGTATAAACTGCCCGTATTCAACCTGTCCACAATGAGGGAAATTCCCAAAATCAGAACTCGATATTTACAGAACTATATATATTCAGTCCTGAAATTAGAATATCCTGACCTGGTGCCAGGTCCATACCGCACAGAGTCACTTAGCTCCAGACCCTAAAGCAATATGATCTGTACAGATCTTATTCTTTTTT
Organism: Conchocele bisecta; assembly: GCA_029237695.1. Classification (NCBI taxonomy): domain Eukaryota; kingdom Metazoa; phylum Mollusca; class Bivalvia; order Lucinida; family Thyasiridae; genus Conchocele; species Conchocele bisecta. Next base: position 71,115,802 of record CM055265.1, on the reverse strand, counting down.
AATGGAGCATAATAGGATTTAGCTCTCAACTACCAGGGAGCCAAAACGGTACATGAGGGCATGAGGGCCAAACCATGTAGGTCGGCAATCCGGTAAGGATGAACACCGATCGTTAAATTACCCTTCGCTGGCTCCCAACCACCACCCAAACAAATGAGCTAGAACTTGCTGCATATCGGTCCCCACAGCCCACAGGTACTGCATAGACACTTCACATTTACGGACGTGTTCATATTTTAAAGCATATATATATATGTGCTGAGGTTGGTTGATTGATTGATTGATTGATTGATTGATTAGATAAAAAAAACAGATGAATAGTATTATACACATTTGGAATGGTAAATAACTTGCATGTTTCAATTGACCAAAATGGGTCAAACAACATTTATCTCCCTTGCATTTATCTCATAATTTATTTTGGATTATCTCCCTTGGCTGCTAGAATGCCGAAGTTAAATTAAAACATTGTAATAAGACTCTTTTTAACATAAAAACGTCTTCAAATCGGGTTCAATAACTTCTTAAGAACCAGGTTTTGAGACATATTAATTGGATAACTTATTCATTACATGAGGAATTGGGGAGGATTTGGGGGAAAAATGAGGATTTGGGGAGGATTTGGGTGAATCGTGCGGCCCAATTAAACGTGATCTGAAAGCATCTTGCATTATGATTATTAGCCTTGTGATTAATATTATTGTCATTATAACTGGCAAAGGAAATGGTGGAAAATTAGTTTACTGTACACTCCTCTGATAATTTAGATAACCATTTTTTACACTGATCCAATGGTGCGCCGCATTACAGGATGAGTATAATCCGACAAAAAAATCCAGACTCTAAGGTCACAGTCTATTTTCTACAAGCGCCTGGATGATACGTTAACAAAAAAATGGACGACATGGAAACAAGCGCGATTTTTAGATAAATCTGGTTTCATTTCACATCACTTTTACGATAAGTTTAAGTTATTGTTTTAAAAAAGTTTTGAATAATTGTTTTTATATGCATATAGCTCTAGTAACTGGCCAACGAAGGCTTATTATCCAGAACCTAGGTATATCCACTGTATGTTTCTGATTTTCAATTTCATTTCATTACCCTTGATATATCATATAGCCCCTATTTTCATGGATCCGTGCCCCTAAGCACATACATTCATATTGTGTGTTATATTCTAATTAATTCCTGAACATGTATACATGTACATCAACATAATGTTCAAATCGGGGTTGGCAATTTCCCGGGAAATAAGTTCAAACCAGTGTTGCCGTTGGCAATTTCCCTGGAAATAAGAGTATTTCCCAGGACTGCAGGAGGCAGGAAATACCGGGAGTATTTCCCAGGACTGCAGGAGGCAGGAAATACCGGGAAATACTAGCGAGGTCAACACTTTTAATTTTTTTTTCAAAATACACATAAAACTTTATATTTCTGGAAGAATACACAAATACAAGTGTAAATATGCAATTTTTTTTCAGATACCGAGATATGACCATTTTTTTAAAAATTATAGCATTTTGAAAATCGAAATGTAATTTCTGTCTGTCAGATTTAGAGCATTTTTGTGTACATAGGCTATTTGGAAGTTTCTAAAACATAAAAATTGTAGAATTGACAGAATGCCATATATTTATGAAAAGTGTGTGCACATATAAACTGAAATATGCCTTTATATTCCATATTATATATTACGGTACATTTTTTGAGACAATTATACCATTTTGAACATCAGCCTTGTGTAAATGTCATATTTGGAACAGTTATGTGTATATCAACATAGCATTGTGTGTGGACTGTTTTAGTCCATAAATATGGTATATAGCTTCTATAATACGTATAATGCAATACTGTAGTGATGCCAAAAAAGCCAATTAGTGGAGATTGAGCAAGTTTGTGTTGCCATGGTAACTAATATATTACATTTCGACGAGTAACCGTCACATGTTACATTAATTTTAAAGAAACCATTTCATACATAACATTTTTTGTCGCGCATGCTTTAGCAGAGGCGCGAGTATAGTCGGCGCTTTTGTCGTCGTCCGCCTCGTCCGGTTTTTGTCTCGCCCGCAAAGCGGAAAGCGAGACATAGGTTTTGCTTTTCCGGAGTCGGTGTCGGCGTCCTCATTCAATGTTAAGTTTTCGTGTTACGGTCATTACTTCAACACCTTATCAGCTACAGTCATCAAACTTTATACATACCTTTACTACTATTAAAAAAAAAAAAATTCCGGGCTCCAGGGTCAAGGTCAAACTCCTGGTATGGACCTGGCACCAGGTCAGGTTATTCTAATTTCAGGGCTGAATATGTTGTATCTCGATGTAAATATTCCGTTCTGATTTTGCGATTTTCCCCCCAATGCAGCAGGTTAAAATGGGATCGAAGGTGCCCAGCCTTACATGACCTTAGCTGTTGATAGGCCGTTAAACACCAACAAACAAACAAGGTCAAACTATTTCTTTCTATGCTACAAACTGAACATTAATGCATAAAGACCCGTTTTCTCGTGCGCTCTGTACACCTTACCTGTAGAGAGAACAATAGCCTTCTCCAGTTGAACACTTGTGCATGTGCAAGCATGCGCAAATTTCCAGATTGACCACTAAATGTCCAGCTAAATTATTACAGGTAATTTATACAGGTAAATTATTATACCTGGGTATTACATTTCCGTAAACTGTGTTGACAATATTATGGGAATATGTGGACCTGTGCAGATATGATATGTACATAAATATAGGACTATTATAAAAATTCTGGGCTCCAGTAGCGAGCATTATTTTTTTGTTAATTTTTTTTTTTAAACTTTTTTTCCATTTTTAGCCAGGTTTTTTGGGGGAAAAAATCCAGGCTATTGGATTGGCGAAAGCCAGGTGGGCGGGCGGCGTCCACAATCAATGTTAAGTTTTCGTGTTTGAGTCCATTTCATTGTTACTGTAACACATAGAACCAACAAACTTTCACAGCTTCATAACCAAGGGGTGCCCACCACATATCACTATCCAACATGTTACCTTTTCAGCCAGGTTTTTTGAAAAAAAATCCAGGCTATTGGATTGGCGAAAGCCGGGCGGGCGGCGTCCACAATCAATGTTAAGTTTTCGTGTTTGAGTCCATTTCTTTGTTACTGTACCACCTAGGACCACCAAACTTTCACAGCTTCATAATCAAGGGGTGCCCACCACATATCACTATCCAACCTGTTACTTTTTTTTTAACTTGACCCATTTTTTTCCGCACAATCGACTTAGCCATTTTCAATGTTAAGTTTTTGCGTTTTCAATGTTAAGTTTTCGTGTTTAAGTCCATTTCTTTGGTACTGTACCACCTAGGACCACCAAACTTTCACAGCTTCATAATCAAGGGGTGCCCACCACATATCACTATCCAACATTTTACTTTTTTTTTTAACTTCACCCATTTTTTCCGCGCAATCGACTTAGACATTTTCAATGTTAAGTTTTCGCGTTTTCAATGTTAAGTTTTCGTGTTTAAGTCCATTTCTTTAGTACTGTACCACCTAGGACCACCAAACTTTCACAGCTTCATAATCAAGGGGTGCCCACCACATATCACTATCCAACATGTTTTTTTTTTTGAACTTGACCCATTATTTCCGCGCAGTCGACTTAGCCATTTTCAATGTTAACTTTTCCCGTTTTCAATGTTAAGTTTTCGTGTTTAAGTCCATTTCTTTGGTACTGTACCACCTAGGACCACCAACTTCACAGCTTCATAACCAAGGGGTGCCTACCACATACAACTATCCAACATGTGACCATTTTTTCCTTCACCTATTATTTCTACGTAATTGACTTAGCCATTTTGAACGTTAACTTTTTAACATACGTCTGGTTAAATTTTTTGCTTAAAACTTTTTTGTTATACTATATCTCTGCAACTGCTTCGCCCATTACCTTGAAACTTCACATGGGTGTTTATCATCGTCCATATTTTCACTCTAACCTCCAACCGTGCGGCCCCTGTGCGCAATGTCAAGGTCAAATTACTTTGAATTTATTTGTTAAATGTTTTTTCGTGTACTATATCTCGCAACTGCTTCACCATTACCTTGATACTTCACATGGGTGTTTATCATCATTGTCGCACCCGCTTGCGGAAAGCGCGATATCGTCGGCATTTTGGCATACGTCCGTCCGTCCGTACGTCCGTGTGTCCGGTTAAAGTTTTTTCGTTAAAGTTTTTTCCATCTACTATATCTATTTCTTTAGTGTCCATGCCTCGCCCCAAGGCGCGACATGCAGGCCACGGCCATCTAGTCTACAAAAAGTGGGTATAATTATGTTATCCAAGTGTCCATGCTTGGAAAAAACCTGGCCTTCGTGGCTTTGCCTCGTTTCTTGTTTTGAACTTGACCCATTTTTTTTCCGCGCAGTCAATGTTAACTTTTCGCGTTTACAATGTTAAGTTTTCGTGTTTTAACTCCATTTCTTTGGTATTGTACCACCTAGGACCACCAAACTTTCACAGCTTCATAACCAAGGGGTGCCCGCCACATACAACTATCCAACATGTGACCATTTTTAGCCAGGTTTTTTGAAAAAAAATCCAGGCTATTGGATTGGCGAAAGCCGGGCGGGTGGGCGGCGGGCGGGCGGCTTCCACAATCAATGTTAAGTTTTCGTGTTTGAGTCCATTTCTTTGTTACTGTACCACCTAGGACCACCAAACTTTCACAGCTTCATAATCAAGGGGTGCCCACCACATATCACTATCCAACATGTTACTTTTTTTTTAACTTCACCCATTTTTTCCGCGTAGTCGACTTAGCCATTTTCAATGTTAAGTTTTCGCGTTTACAATGTTAAGTTTTCGTGTTTAAGTCCATTTCTTTGGTACTGTACCACCTGGAGGACACCACTTTCACAGCTTCATAATCAAGGGGTGCCCGCCACATACAACTATCCAACATGTGACCATTTTTAGCCAGGTTTTTTGAAAAAAAATCCAGGCTATTGGATTGGCGAAAGCCGGGCGGGCGGGCGCGGGCGGGCGGCGTCCACAATCAATGTTAAGTTTTCGTGTTTGAGTCCATTTCTTTGTTACTGTACCACCTAGGACCATCCAAACTTTCACAGCTTCATAATCAAGGGGTGCCCACCACATATCACTATCCAACATGTTACTTTTTTTTTTAACTTCACACCCATTTTTTCCGCGTAGTCGACTTAGCCATTTTCAATGTTAAGTTTTCGCGTTTACAATGTTAAGTTTTCGTGTTTAAGTCCATTTCTTTGGTACTGTACCACCTAGGACCACCAAACTTTCACAGCTTCATAATCAAGGGGTACCCACCACATATCACTATCCAACATGTTACTTTTTTTTTTAACTTCACCCATTTTTTCCGCGCAGTCGACTTAGCCATTTTTATGTCTTCAAACTAACCTGAATGGTTGCAAACGATTAGGTTGCTATGAAATCGTCCTAATAATAAAAATCTGCCTACTCTAATCACTCAAATAACCCACCATAGACCATTCCGCTCTACACACAGCCAGTTGGCCAGTCGCTATATAAACACCTCCTATTATTATTTTTGGACGACTATCAGGGTGCAGGTATATTTTGTATCTCCCATAATTTCGTTCTAATTTTGAATTTCTGCCGTGTATTGTTCCTTATTTGTCATTTGATATCGTTCAATACATATTACTATCACTCATTCGTGTTGCGTGATTATTCTCCATTGCGTTTTTTGGGGTTTTCACTGTTTTTATTCTGTGTCACGTATTTTCGCGGTTCGCGTGTACGTTATTCGTACCCTAACGGGTTCGTCCCTTAATGGATTCATTCCCTCCCGTGACACATATTTTGTAGCGTATTGCGGTGTATTCTATCGGGTTTTGTATTACAATACCGGTTAGCATGCCGCAATCACGCGCTGCTTGTGGGCACATGACTTCTCCGTGGGACACCCATAAGGACAGGTGCTTTGCCTGTGGCGGGTGTTGCAAGGAGAGGCCATGTGAGTTGTCTGTCCGTTGGACGGATACGACGTGGGGTAAGGATGGGTCTCGTAGGACCCATATCTCACGTTCTAAGTAGCCTGTGGCCGCTTCCCAGCTCTTGGGAGCGGTGGGGCCTTCCGAGGTTGGTAAGGCTTCGGAGGGTGTGCCAGATGGGATTCCCCCATCGGGGGGATCTGGTTCCGTTGAGAAAGTTCGGTCAGGTTCTCTGACTTCGAAACTTTGCTCAGGTGATAGGCCGGTGATCCATGCAGGGGATACTGGGCTGCTGGGTCCGGTGCTGATCTCATATCACCCGGTTCTCATAGAGCTATACCTATCACAGGGTTGCTGCGGCCGGTGCTTGATCCCATATCACCCGGTTCAAAGCGCACCCAGCCTCTCTCAGTAGAGGCGCCCGGTGTAGCCTCTCACAGTAGAGGTACCGGTCACCGGGTACCGGGTACCGGGCACCGGGCACCGGGCACCGGGCACCGAACCGGGCACCGGGCAGCCACCGGGCAGCCACCGGGCAGGGGCAGCACCGGGCAAGTCCGGGCAACGGTCAAACACCGGGCACCGGGCACCAGACTCTCCCTGGACAGCCTGCTGCTTCCGGTAGGAAGACGTTCTTGTCTTCGGTTGGTCTTCGTTCTACGTGTTCACGTAAGTCGAGGAGTCGATCTCGTCGTAGCGAAGGTTCTGGGGGCTCTGACAAAGTCCTAGAACTTAGTGGGACAGATCGGCCAATTGTTCTTCCGGTCAGCCACGGAGTTGCTGAGGTTTCTTGTCGGCTTCTCCACAGCAGGTGGTTTTGCCAGTGGATCCTCCCGGTTATAGCCTTCCACGTATGTGGTAGATGACTGCCAGTCTAGGGTTGCTGCGGCAGGTGCTTATCACATTCACCCGGTCACAGCGTACCCAAACTCTCGCAGGAGAGGTGCCGGTATTGTGTTACGGGCACCGGGCACCGGGCACCGGGCAGGCACCGGGTACCGGGCACCGGGGTAGCAACAATTTCTGACCGGTGTGTTCGTGGGTTCGTATCCTGTGAACATATTTTGTTTTTGTATCCGGCTCCTCGAGATCTAGCTCTTCCGTTCTCGGAGGAGACGGTCGAGGTGGTATTGGACGCCGTGGTGCTTTGGCTCCGTACTTGTCTGGCCTGCTCTTTATTCGAGTGTATATGAGTTCGAATTCCCAGTCTATATTCAGGACTCGACACGCGATAGAGTTATGATGGTTCAGTTGGCTAACATTCTGGAGTTCCTGTCTAAGTCCTAGTACTTAGTGGGTTTGTCGG
>CM055265.1:70967911-71108026 GCA_029237695.1 Conchocele bisecta | reverse complement strand
TATTTTAATATAGACGATTCTCCATTGCCTGGCTTTCTGACGTCAACTGACCACCATACTTCTAAATGGATTTCAGGCCCCAATCCGACGGTGCCCACGCACACTCGGGCCATGGTATTACAACACAGTATATGTCCACATCGGGCAACTTGGCTTGTTTGGCCAGCCGCCATTGCACTTTGTTGTAGGGGGTGGTCGATTTTCCTATGTTCGTGCATTTCTGCACTTCAATTGACCGCCATACTTGAAAACTGGATCCAGGCCCGAATCCGACGGTGCCTGCGGATACTCGAGACAAAGTTTTACAATTCAGTATGTGTCTACATTGGGCAACTTGACTTGTTTGACCAGCCGCCATGCCATTTTAATTCAGGTGGGGGGGGGTCTATTTGACCATTTTCTGGGTTTTCTGACTTCAACCAACCACCATATTTGTAAATGGGATTCAGGCCCAAATCCGACGGTGCCGACGAATACTCGGGACATACATAGCCCTACAACTCACTAGATGTATACATTGGGCAACTTGGCTTGTTTGTCTAGCCGTCAAGCCATTTTAATTTCGGGGTGAATATGTAAATGCTTTGATTTAACGACGGCACTGGCTCGATCACCTTGCATGTCGGGACCCTTAAGCCCCCATCCGATAGGACTAGGCTAGCACGAAGTTGTCTTGCCCAAGGACACACCGAATCGACCATTCGCAGCGGTCCAGGTGGGATACGAACCCATTTCCGGCCGATGTGTAGGGCAGATTCTTTACTGGATGAACTTCCGGCGGGCAACTTCAGCTTAACCTGCACCTTCTTTGTTGAACGAGCTTCTTCCGGTGGACATTGACTCTTCGCGTAAGAGGGAATTTAATTAAGATCCCGATCACGTGATTCATATTGTAGAAATTGTGATTTTTCCAGCTGTCTACTTTCGGTTTCGTAATACCTATATTACACCTACTACAACACAATTCTGGCGAGAAATAGTGTATAGTATTATCACATAGGGTAAACCTAAGTATTGCGATCGCCTCCGAGTTAGCCACTAGCCACGCCCCAGACACCCCTCGATGCGATGGTCCGTAGTAATATCTTGGAGTAACCATAACAACAAAATGCATTGTGTTACTCAACGTTTAACCATAGAATTCTAGGTCTGTGGTTTAACTGTCATACACAACCTCTAATTGAAAATAATATTATGAAAAACTACTTGCACTGCACAATATCAACAACGGATGTTCTACGTACAACAATACATCGGATTATTTTGTTGCGCGTGATTTGCCCCATTTGCGGCACAAATCGTGCGGTTATCGCTAAATTTAGTAACAGGCTATATATATATAGTTTTCGGCAGAGTTAACTCCCCTCCGAATACTCTCCAAAATTGACTTTTGAAAAAAGTCGAAATCATTAATGCAATTTCAATGCGTACGCGCGTGATAGTTTACATTCCAACACCCCATTTTTATCCTCCAATATAGCTAATTTATTTCGCAGATCGGCAACTAATTCTACCAGCTCTAGTCTACCACGTTCACCTTTAGCCACCTGACAGCGTAGTTGCTTATGTCTACAAAGAGTTTGGGCACTAACGAATTTACAAGGGCATCTGGGGCATTGAAATTGTGGGGGGACACAAGGAAACTTTCTACGTCTCGCTAGATGCCTTCGTAGATAGTCTTTAAACGTAAACGTCTTACAACAATTCACACACTCCATTATATATGTATATGTTCAATTGGACGTGAAAAAAAAACATGATGTAAATTTATCACGTCCAATTGAACAGATAAATTTCATAGGTATATATACAGAAAATATGATAACGCCAGAAATCGAGAGTTTGAGAAGAGAAGCCGAATCTTTAGGGATTACTTATAGTAAACGGTTGAGAGTTAGGGGGTTGACAAAGCTGATAAACGCCACAAAGAATGAGGCGTTTATGAAGCGATTTATCCGCACCCACAAACGAGGAGCCTTTAAAGACCTCTCACTAGCAGAGGAAGTTGGTAACAGAATTCAAAAAGAAAGTATTGCGGGGTTAAGGGCTAGTGTAATAAAACCTTCAAGCACCAATAATTTGTCCCAAATTAGACGCACAGGCGACCCAATACCAAATAATAAAAAAAAATATATCGTTCGCGCGATAGTGGCAGAAGGTGAAGAAATATTGGGGGCTCATGATGAAACATTGGAAAAGGTAGAAAAGGGAAGACGGGTAGCTACATTATCCTTTCGTAAAAACATTGACATTAACGAGTCTGAACGCATGTCCGATAAACTCGCTCCGTATCTAACAACCAATTTTTTTTTAGATATTCATATTCTTACAAGCTAGAACATATGGAGGAAACTAAAAATGGAAAACCTATGACTATAATATTTCACAAAAATCTCGGTGGTAGCGAACCACTATCATCAATGAAAACAGTTAAAAAATGGCTGTCAGATAAGGAGCAAACACGAATAATGTCTGATACAATTACAGACCAAATACAAAGTGGAATAGATGGGTAAAGGTTTTTGTAAAGATAATACAGGGCAATAGGGAAATAGATTTGGGACTACAATCCAAAGAAGCAGCAGGAGGAGAACTTCCAGAATGGTTGAGGAATAGAAAAGGTATGTATTCTTTAGATAAGTATATTGACGACCTTTGTCTGTTCAGGTGTCTAGCTATGCATATGACAGGTAAAAGAACTGACAGATGTACAGAAAAAGCGAAAGAACTTAGTAAGCAATATTTCGATAGTAATGTAGTTTCACCAATTCCTTTTTCAGATCTGAAAAAGGTTGAAGAGTTTTTTTAAATCGGTATAGAAGTATATCAACCGACACAAGGTGGTGTTTGGTGTTTGAAAAAGGTACCAGCGCACTATGATGCACTAGGTACTAAACCAATGACAATAGGCTTGTATAATAATCACGCATTTCTGATAAAAAAAACTTTAAAAACCTATCTAAAATTTACGCCTGCGATAATTGCAAACAGAAATTCACGAAAGCGAGTAATATGAAGAGACACGGACCAAAATGTATGAGAGGTGAGACAAAAGTAATATGTGATGGTAATTATTTAGAGCGCCCGCGTTCGTCGTTCGAGAAAGCGTTCTACCCAAAAGGTTCTAACAGTTATGGTGCGATCGATTGGATGTACTCTGTGGAAAAGCAGGAGGGAATTCACATTCACCATGAACAGTGCGTGCGGACACGGGGTGAAAGATGGATTTTAGGAGCTCCAGTAGATGGATACTGTCCAGAAGCCAATACCGTATATCAATATCACGGCTGTTGCTGGCACGGGTGTGAGATTCATGCAAAGCATAAAGAAGAAGAACGCGCATCCACAATGAGAAGAGATAAATTTATTAGAAGCAAAGAATTCAACCTAGTAGTTATGTCGGAATGCGAATTCCAAAGAACGGGCAAAGACATAAAGATCGGTTGCGACACTACTCTTTATCCATATCAGATAGTATATGATTTTGAGGCGTATCTCAACCCACCTAATTCTAAAGAATTACTTAAAACGCTAGGTAATAGTTTAGAGTACGAAGTTGAGCACGTTCCGGTAAGCGTTAGTATAGGAGATAATTTCTCAGGAACAGTAACTCATATTTGTGATAAAGATCCTGCAAAACTTATAGAAAAATTCATAGAAGATTTGAAAGTCAGGGGAAAAGCTATAAGAGAAGAAGTATGGTTGAGATATAGGTTTAATACAGAACATTTACGTAAAAATCAAGTTACACACGAACAGTGGATAGAGCAAGTACCGGTTATAGGTTTTAACAGTAGTAAGTACGATATAAACTTAATAAAGAAATACCTAGTAGGCGAACTGGCATCAACAACAAAGAAAGTAATGGTCGGAAAACGGGCAAACGCAACAATATTTCTATTTACTCCAGAGTTTAGATTTCTTGATGTAATACTTTACCTAGGACCGGGTGTAAGTTACGATAGTTGGATAAAAGCCTACGACTGCAAAGGACAGAAATCTTTCTTTTCTTATGAGTGGTTTGATTCTCCAGACAAACTGGATTACCCAGGACTGCCTGATATAGAGAATTGGTATTCCAAACTATCGGGGAAAATGTTACTAGATGAAACAGAATTAAGTAAATGTCGTAGAATTTTCGAAGAAAAGAATATGAAAACTTTCAGAGATTGGTTGAAATATTATAACGATTTAGATGTAGCACCGTTCCTAGAAGCGGTGGAAAAAATGTGTGAATGTTATAAACACAGAGGTGTGGATATTTTCAAAGACGCGGTAACACTACCTGGAGTAGCTATACAATATTTATTGAGAGGAACCATTAAAGAACAAAAATCTTCAAAGACGATTATACCGGAGGATGCTCTATATGCACCAAAAGAAGAAACATACGAAATGATGAAAGATGCTCTAGTTGGCGGTCCATCAATAGTACATTATTTACACGATATGCCGAAGCGGGCGTTTAAAATATTAGATCTAATTCCACAGGAATTAACAAACCTTGCAAGGCTGTTTTGGGGTACGATGCAAACGCGTTATATTTATCTACGTTAAATAAAGATATGCCGTGTGGGAGAGAAACTATACACCATATAGATACCCCACATAACCCTAAATTTATTAAAAAGTTTTGTAAAAGAGTTTTATCTGGAGACTAGTTTGGGTTTGCGGAGGTGGATATAGAAGTTCCACACAACTTAAAAGATAAGTTTTCTTAAATGTCCCCAATATTTATAAACAGAGAAGTAGACGTTGAGGAGGTTCCAGAACACATGATAAAACATTTGGAAGATACTGGTAGAACAAGAGGAAATGGAAGGAAATTAGTGCGATCGATGACCGCCACTAAAGTATTGCTGTACGCACCACTATTGAAATGGTATTTAAAACACGGCCTAGAAATAACTGGAGTTCATCGGGTTATAGATTATATTAGTGGAAAACCATTTGAATGGTTCGCAAAAGAAGTTACAGCCGCAAGACGAACAGGCGATGTAGAACCAAATAAGAAACCAGTAGCGGATATAATGAAATTATTAGGAAACTCGTGTTGTGGAAAAATGATAGAGGCAACAGAGAGACATTTAAATACGACATATACACAAGACGAAACCTGTGTTGACAAAGCATTAAGATCCACGTATTTTGATGACTTGGAAGAGATAGGAGATGCGTACGAAATATCTTCCCGAAAACCCCGGTGCTCAGTAAAGAGACCATTCCATTGTGGAATAGCGGTTTATCAACTCGCTAAATTGAGAATGTTGGAATTTTACTACGAATTTCTAGACAAATACGTAAAAAGAGAAGACTTTGAATTAATACAGATGGACACGGATAGTATGTATATAGGAGTTAGTGGAAAAACAATAGAGGAATTGATTAGACCTAACTTACTAGACGAGTTTGAAAAAGAAAAAAAGAAATGGTTGGCTTGGAATAAGTGGAGTGAAAGAGAGCCCGGGCTTTTCAAAATGGAATTTAGTGGAGATAGAGCGATAGCGCTATCTAGTGTTATTTTGTAGAAAAAATTAATTATATTAATAAAAACTCTGCGAAAGGAATGTCCAAGAGAACAAACAATTTAAATTGGGATAGATTTAAACGAGTACTAACCGAAACTACAGAACATGGAAAAGACATTATAGATGTAGCACAAAATAGAGGATTTAAAATGAAAGACGGTGTTATGAAAACGTACTGTCAACAAAAAATAGGACTATCGGCGTACTACGATAAAAGACGCGTGTTATCAGACGGAATACATACAGAACCTCTCTAAAGACTCTGACGATCCGGGGGCAGCTGGGTGTCAGAAGGCACCATAAGAAGTTCTTCGCGAACAAACCCGCGAGATGGACCATCAGTAGAGCACGGGCTCATCGGGTTTGGTAATAGATCGATCTAGATGATATACATTGAGAGACCACACGGGATCCGTCGCGCGGCGGCTGCCACCTTCGAGCTCTCCCGGTTGATAGAGGTACCGGACGTCAACATCCGATGGAAGTCGTTGCTCCTCTAAACCAACGGGACGCCCGCGCGAGACGGCAGAGGGCTTGCTCGTCACCTTTTTAGACTTGATGGCATCTACGGGCTTCTTGCCGATCAATCTGGTCACCTCTCCGTTCAGTGCGGAGACCACGGCGGGCAGTCTGGCCACCCACTCGGTCGATCGCGAATGAGGGTCCCGCTGCGCAAGCAGCAGCTCTTTGGCGTATTGGTGACTGAACAGTCTCTCAGCCAGGGTTCGATTGAATCGCTCCACGATTCTCTGGTCTCGGTGGATGTTGACTCGGCCGAGACTGACAGAAACGTTGTGTTTAGACAATAGATGAGAGACCGCGCCCATGAACTCGCGGCCGGGATCGACCTGGAAAAGATTCGGCCATTTGAGAGGACTCCTTTTATATATTCGGGAAAGAGCCTCGGCCACCTCCTTAGACTCTTTCGTAGCCAATGGCTCAGCCCCCTTATAGCGACTCGCTACGTCAACGACTGTCAGTGCGTACTTGTACGTCTTGCGACCGACACGATCGTGAGGGAGAAACAGGAGATCAGCTTGGTGAACTTGGTTCGGCACCGGCACATCGAATTTCGGGCGCGGAATATTTTGAGGCGCGGGTAAATAGATCTGCCAGATGGCCTGCTTCTTCTGCAGCCATTCCTTGACAGCGTTTTCTGAAACCTTGGTCGCCGCCGCGAGGTTCTTGATGGCCGCGAGTCCCTTCCAGTAGCCGCGGGGGCTATAGTATGTATTCGCTAGCTCGCGCGTTAGGCGAACCGATAGTTTGGTATTAAGTTTGCGCGTGTTCATCGTATGCGAAGTATTTTAATTGATCGGACAATCTCCAACATGCACTCGCCAGATCGTCCGGTAACTGCGTCGTTAATAATAAACCTTTGTTGGAAGTTTCGCTGCAGCCCCAATCACGATTGGGTTGGACCAGGAGAGGGAATTCTGGGGAATCTAACTCGGAGGAATCTAACATCCGCTTTGCGAAAAGGGTGTCCTCGCGCCACGTCTCGAGAGAATCTCGGGCCAGACGAATCATACTCTTTGCACCAGCTAAACGGTGTTTAAGGGCCGTGTAGCCTACATCGATCATAACAAAATAAAGTTTGTCAACTAACATCATTCTATATATATATATATATATTTAAAAAAAAAAGTTTGAAAATAATTATTGCTTATTTCAATCTCGATTGAATATATAGTAGCTGACGTATATAGTAGCTGACGAGACCCACCACACCCATTCCCACGACGATGAACGCGATCTCGCGGTCTTTTTGGGTCTCTGACGGTACATAGAAATCTGAAAGTTGGGGCTCGCGATCCAGCGGCACGAGACTTTTCTGTGGATATGCCAGCGCATACTCGCGGTTGGCTTCTTCAACGTTCTGAAAAGTTTGCGCGGCGTGATTTTCGATGCGAAGCTCTTCGCTGACCCAGTCCAGATGGGCGGTTCGTTTTTTCGACCATGCTTCCTTTGCGCTATTGAGTTGTTCTACAGCTAAATCGTGACGCTTGCGCTCCTCATCCACGTTCGAGCTTCTCATTTTCGAGAATATAAAGTTGCTACCGCTGAACGCCAATGCGTTTACAAGCGCACCACCTACTATTACTGCGATTGAAGCCATTTATTTCCATATATTAACAGGTAGAATTCCAACTTTAATTAGATAATCTCGGGTCCAAACTGCGACCGCTACATCTAAGGTAGCGAGCCCTACGTCTCTCACAGTAAAGTCCAATTTGGGAGCGGACCCTCCTAGGGCCGTCTTAAATAGTCGAGCATACCCGATACTGAAACCCGATATCACCACGGCGTGATAAAGCGCATTCACTATCATTTTACCATCTTTTTCAGCCATTGTTGATAATTATAATAATTATTGCATATAAAAGGGATCGCGATCAATGTTTAAATGGGGTGCATCCAATCGCGATTGGTGTTTCGTAACTTTCTTCGGAACCGCAGCTGGTTGTTTTTCCAATCTGGATTGGTATTTCAGCACACACAGGGTGCCCACAACTGCCAGACCACCACCAACAACCCACGGGACGATCTTCCAATAAGGTTCAATGTTGAGGTAATAGGGGGTAGGAGCTACATCAATCGGGGATTGCTCTTCCTGTTTCAATCCAATCGCGATTGGGGGAGAAACAGCTGCCACCTGGTGTTTTACTGTTTCAACAGCAATCGGGGATTGCAACGACCGTTTGGCCTCTCGAAGCTCGGCGAGTATTTTATCTTGTTTAACTTTTCGGGCGGCAGCCGCTGCCCGCCCAGCTGCCTGTCTTTTTGGGTTTTTATATCGTGCAATCGGGTTCAACTCCAACTCCAACGGCGGTTGGTATTGGGTTGGAGCAATCGGAATGGGAGTTGAGGGTTCCGTCACTCTCGCAGGTGTGTCTTGTGTCATCATTTATAATATTAGAGCTTATAGTTCGTGGGCATATATGTCCAAATTGACAGTGTTTACCCGTGGTCAACGCGGTTGTCAGCGGAGCTAAGTACTTTCCAAACTTGTGATAAATTGAGCAGCATGCCGTTCTAAGAGTGTGTCCTATAAAAGGGTCAGTCTCTAGATCGTGAATCAACCCCGCGGTGTTTGGTATAGGGAGAAGTATACTAACGGTGGTAGCGTACAAATGAACAGCCGCCGATCCAAGCGTTTTTGTCATCTCTGCCCCCAATTTGGATTCGTATCGCGCATACATTTTATCGATCTCCGCATCTGACATCTTATCCACCTGACAAACTGAGAGACGCCTACCGAGATAATGCTCCAATTGTCCCCCAGCAACCAGCGCAGCTAGCCGCTCGTATCTCGCCGCATTTTTATTCGTATCGGCAGGTGTTGCACTCAACCCAATACCAACCGCCGTTGGAGTTGAAGTTGAACCCGATTGCTCTTCCAATTCGCGATTGGTGTTGGGGTTCAACAGAGTTGAGGTTTCTTCCATTAGCTGATCGAGAAGTTCGTCGCAGTTCATTATTGCTAATTTTCTTAAAATTAATTTAACTATTCTGACAAGTCTCATAAGTCTAACATATTGCCAAGCGCACCACCCGATACTTATGATCACCGTTATGCTCGCAACAAAGCTCGCGGCGGAGCACCAAATTGTTAACATTGTTAACCATTGTTCAGCATTTGTTCAACAATTGCTCAGCATTGTTCAGCAATTGCTAATTTTCTTTAAATTAATTGATAACTTAAGCAGTTGGTTGATCGGTCTTTAGCAGAAGCTTGGCGTGCTTAGTTTTCGAAAGTATCTGTCGAATCTCCAGGCGCTCCACGCGCGTTGGGATAACGTCGTTCTCTCGAAGACAGTCATCGAGTGAGTCTCGGTCCTTGCAGTGAAAGAGGGCGACCCATTTCGTTTGCTCACGCAGATCCTTGAGGACGGCGTTGTACTTTTGAGTGGAGATCCATACGCTTTGCCTCGCATGGCGGCCAGAAAATGCGAGCTCGGAGAGCATGTCCTTCTTTTTAGTCATCGCCGCCTTGGCCGAGCAGTCGTCAATCACGTATAGGGTGGGCTCACCCTGGAATCTTTGGTATAAGCCACGCAGCCAATCGTGAAGTCTGTCGCCGGGGTCAATAAGGTATACCTCAGGGTTGGTCCATCTCCACTGGCGCCGCTGATAAGTCTCGTTGTGTCGCACAGTGGGACATAGGATCACAATGTGATGAAAGGCATCGCGGTAGGACCCCTCGAGCAAGTCCAGGATGAAAACCGTTTTTCCACATCCTGTCTGCCCACATATTATGGCAGAGTGGGCATCACAAACACCAATTTTAATTGGGTTAGATTGATTTCTTATTAATAAATCAGTAGTGTGCTGAGACGTATCGACCATCTTCGATGTTGAGTTGTGCGTTTGTAATTATATATAAGTGCACGTTCAATGGACCATTTCCATCCGCCTCTTTGGTTATCTGGATCGTCACACCCTCGCTAGCGTTCTCAACTTGGCGTCCGCTACCGTGCATTGGGTCGTCGTCGCTGGCTCGTATGTCTAGCCATAATGCGTATTTGGTAGTCAGGAACTCCGTGAGGGAGACGGCCGAGAGCTGCAGGTCTTTGGCAACCGCGGCAACCTCAGTGGAGCGCTTAGAGCCGGAAGCAAACTGTTTTCTGACTTCGTCTCACTGCTGGTGCGCGCGAAGACCCGCGCTGTAGAGTTGATTGGGGACTCCCTCGATCGTCACCTCTACCTTCGTGATTTTGGGGTTATAGAATGTGTCAGTTTTTCTAGCACCGAGCGCGAACCGACCCTCCTCGAACAGCATCAGTATACCTTTCATCGAGCGGGCGGGTACGTTAACATTAATATTCCACAATGTGTCGCTTTTGTCTTTCGTCATCTTACGGTGACGAAGAACTCGGTCGTAAAGTATGGCAACGCGCCCAGCGTACTGGGATCTGATTAATCGCGCGAGTTCGGGCATCGTGACCATGTCGTACTCCAACGAAACATTATCGATCGCATACGTCGATGCTATGTCGGTGGCTATGAGAACTCGGCCGTAGTCGTTGAACGTTAGTTCGTATTCGAGGCGGTCCGCCAAAGCACTCTGATAGTAGGGCATGTGACTCTCCAGCAACTCAAAGTCGAGCGGGATGTAGAAGCGGTTGCCGTAAGCGGCCGTGATCGCGTTGTCGCTCGCGTTGTTATCTGCCTTGTTACCAGCCCCGATTCTAAGTTTGGTTATGTTCTTATTTTTGCTGGTGTCAATACCCTGATAGACCGCGTTTTCGCGCTCTTGCGCCGTCTCCCACAGGTCCTGATAGCAATGGTAGACGTCGCTGTCGTCGATCGACATCACCTCATTACCAGAAATCTTTATCATGGTCTTCTTGACGATGGCGCGACCCAGATTCTGAACGACGGTTCGGTCCACGTCCGTCGATGTCAGCGAAATAGTGAAAGCGAGGCGAACAGTACCCGGCATAATGACGTCGTTAGCTCCGAGGTTGGGGAAGCGGACTAAGAGCTGCTGGTTCTGGTCGATCGTCGATGGGTTGTTCGTAATAACGACACTCTGTCTCACGCCTTTTGCCCCGAGGGGCTCATGCAGTCTGCGGTATGGATTGAGTTTGCGACCGTATTGACTCGAAGACATAAGTTAGTGAAATTAAGTTACTCTATTAAACTCGTATGGTTTTGTCTTTAACACATAATTAATATGGCTGATTACGATGTTGACATGGATGAAATCGGCAGAGACGATTACGTCGATGAGGATGATGATGACTTCGATGATGATAACGAAACGACCTTCATAGAGACTCCAGTTCCAATCCAATCACGTTCAACAGTGTTGAGGGGGGAAATAGGTGGCGCTACCACTAGTCAAAGTCGGGAGTTACTTGAGGGAGCTGTAAACGACTACTACAACAGTTTGGCAGAAAAAGGTCTGGTCCCCTCTGTCGGTCGCAACTACTCCAAGTTCAAATTTGATCTGAACGGTAGATTGCGACTAAAAGCTAAAAGCGGCATCAAATCTCCCAATAGTCAACACGAGGACCTAGCGCTGGGCACCATTGCTAGAAACCCGGGCGGTGGCCAAATCATAAGGAACGAACTCGGTTTCCCACCGACGAAACGATGGCGAAGACGGCCTCCGCGATAGAAACGGTCGAGCTCAGCGAGGTCCCTCAAGTAGCCACCGACGCTATTAACACGATGGAGACCACGTTCAGCGAAAACGAAATACTCAACCTGTCTAACGATGACCCACCGTTACCTCTTCGCGAACTCCGTGGACTCGATAAGGCTCTACAAACGGTCCGGGGCGAACTGGTCCTTAACCTCTCCAAACTCTCGGCGCTGGATGAACATATCACGCTAGAAGAAAGAAAACTGGAGGAAGCCAGTGGCGATAGAGAATCTACCGAGCGGATCACCGAACGACTGCGGTCTTTGCGGGACGAAAGAGAAGCTCGCTTGCAGGCTGCATCGGCTTGCCGTGAGGCTCTCCGCACACAAATAAGTCGGATCCGCGAAACAATCTTGAGGGTTCTGCGCGAGGACACGACACTCGGTGAGCGTCTTCGCACTCTGTTGAGAGAGCAGGGTGTCACGATAGCAAGCATCCTCGTTGCTATCGGCATGACTATATCGACCATAGTTCTATCTTTCACTGGTGGTGCGGCACCCGCACCACCACCGGGACGCGCCATCATCCGGTGGAGCTAAGGAGTGGGTAAAAAAACAACTAAAAGCCCTCGCCAGTCTCCTGGCTAAATTAGCCGAAAAGGCGGCTGCCGCACTACCCGGACTGATCGGAAGTATTGTTTCCTACTTGTTATCTATATTATCAAAAACGGTCGGATGGCTCACCAAAAATACTTGGGCTTTAATCGTGGCGATCGCCGGTCTCCTACTATTCTCCGCCCGAGAGTTCCTAAAACCAAAGCGCTAGTAGTCCTATCGCCACGAGGGCGACGACGAGCCCTAATTTCTCCTCCTCGTGTGTTGAGCTTCCAATCTCGATTGGTGTTTCCGCTCCTGTTCCAATCGCGATTGGATTGGGGGAACTCGATGGTGCATCCAATTTGCGAATTGGGGGTACTGGGGTGGGTGTATCCATTTTGTGTTTTGGGGGTTTTACGTAATAGGTTCCACTTACAACCTCAACACTGTTGAACCCGGGCATCTTGGGTGGAAGCTTGATGATACCTGTGTTCACGTTCCCGTTGCGGCCGATTTTGTGATTGGTGGTGGCTACTACGATCTCATTATTGTAACCGTCAACCGGGTCGTCTCGTAGTATCCTATTGCTCGGCGCCATATAAAGACCTGTTCCAAATGCGTAGTCTACCGGGGTGCGGGCCGTCTGCAAAACGTCTTGATAATTCTGGATCGCCTTCTGGAGGTCCACCTTAGCTGAGATGACGTCCTCGACAAGTGCCAAAAACTGTTTTTGTGCGTCAAAGGCCGTTCCCATGCCCAGTATAGCGCTGCGCGTTTGCTTCTGTGAGGCGAGGATTGCCCATACGTATATGCGAATGGAGTCGTTGAGGCGAATAACCCCACCCTGCGTAAATCCAGTGCCTTTATCTAACATAAATGTGGTCCACGCATTTCGCATCTGTGGAGTATCACCCAGGTCTAGGTATTCCACGTGGGCTACTTTAGTAGGTAGCCAATGACAATAACCGTCTTTACACGCAAGCCCACCAAGCACTTCATCACCGAACGTCATCGTATTCAACTTATAATTATATTTAGTCCATGTTGCCATTTTTCTAACTGGTGGTGGGGTAGCTCCGCGAGCACTCCGCAACCCTGAGAAATATAGAGGGACTTTATTAAGATGCTCACCACTAACTAAGCCTTTAAGGTGAACTAACCCTAAACTGTTGGTTGGGGTGTATACTTTCTGTCTCCAGTCCGCGTCTTTTGGTACCCCAAATTCGTTACACAATCTTTCGAACGCCTTACGGTCGTATGTGCTGGAAATGGGATCCCAGCCGTCGTCTTGAGGTAGTGGAATACCTAGTTCTTTGAGAATCCTCCTAATGCTGTAATACACATGAAAGTTGTAGACACTTCGGAGCATGACATTCTTGGATGTCAGATGGTCTTGATGTGAAACTCCACATCCGGCCGTTGCACACCATACAGCGAAATTTAGCTGGTTCTGCCAGAAGTTCATATGGGAAAAATCCCATCTTAGTATTACATCTTGACTAGTAGTCTTTGGAACTACATATTTCTCAAAGATGTCGGGAAAGTTTGTGGTAAAGCCACTGTCCGTTCTAACCGTTACAGTTGGGTGTACAATGTGGTTAACAACGTCTTTGTGTGTGTATTTACCTCCGACCGCGTACTTTGCATTATAATTGAAGCTAAATGCTTTGGTATCCATTGAAAGATATTATTATGTTTGCTACTATCACTAATGTTCAAAAAGAGAGTTGTGAACTTCAAAAGTCAATCAACAACTGCTGCGGAAAACGCCGGGTAGGCCTCAGATCAATCACCTTCACGGTTGGGTGGCAGAATGTGGGGAAGAGTGATGGGTTTTACTATGTGAAGGATGGACAACAAGTAGGTGTAAAGCTGCCTCACAGACTGTGGGGAACAAGACAGCTCATAGACTTTGTCACCTCAGAGCTTGACGGTATAGTCAACCTCACAGTATCGAAGGCTACCGGACAACAATGACCATCGGCCCTGATAGTAAGGTAGTGCTCTCCCCGATGTTGGGTATTCAACTCGGTTTTAGAGAGACATACTCCGCAAATAAAGGAGTGTTTGCCCCGGGTGAGTACGTCGGTGATAACCCGGTGGACTTCACCTTCACGAAAAATCTCAGGGTACACCTGGATCGGGTGAACACATCGTACAACATGGTAGACGGATCTCCCAGCACATTACTGAAAACCGTGCAAGCCAGCGACTGTTTCTTTGGGGAGACGTTGACCTTAGACTTCCCACACCCCGAGATGAAAGTTTTGGAAACGGGACACATCCACGAATTTACGGTCTCTATTCTCGATGATCAAGCGAGAAAGTTGAATAACTATTACCCGATTTCGGTCGTTCTCGAAATTTCCAATTGAGTATAGGTGCCCCAATATTATAATTTTCTTAAAATGAATTATTATGAGTATATACGGACCAGGTAGTTCTTCCAATTCCAATCGGGATTGGGCGACAGATTCAAAGAATTTGGAACCGGCAGAAGGGGGATTCATCCCGACAGAGAGCGACTTTTTAACTACCGGAAAAACCAAGGCCCTGATCAATAAAACTATATCGGCGGCCACAAAAGGGATTAAAAGGAGTATAGCACAGCTTAGAGTAGACGTGCTGACGGCGACTGCACAAGTTGGGGAAGAGGCCCGGGGAAAAATTGAGGGAGTCCGAACGGCTATTGCGATAGACCAGGAGGCTTATGGGGTGTTGCTCTCAGAAGGTCATGCATCAATTATTGAACTAGGAGGAAAAATAACCAAATTTCGAAAAGAGGCCCGAACGGGTATTGAGAAAGCCCGAGAAGACCACCAGTCGGCCCTTACAGAGGCGTATGGGGTGTTGCGCTCAGAGGACTCTCTCAACAGAGAAGCAGCACTTACTGAACTAGGTGAAAAAATAACCGAATTTCGAAAAGAGGCCCGAACGGGTATTGATAAAGTCCGAGAAGACCACCAGGCGGCCCTTACGGAGGCTTATAGGGTGTTGCGCTCAGAAGACTCTCTCAACAGAGAAGCAGCACTTACTGAACTAGGCAAAAAAATAACCGAATTTCAAAAGGAGACCCGGTTGGGGGTTGAGGGAGTACGAACGGGTATTGAGAAAGCCCGAGAAGACCACCAGGCTGCCCTTACGGAGGCTTATAGGGTGTTGCGCTCAGCGGACTCTCCCAACAGAGAAGCAGCACTTACTGAACTAGGCGAAAAAATAACAGAATTTCGAAAAGAAGCCCGGTTGGGTATTGAGGGAGTCCAATACCCAAATTGAGAAAGCCCGAGAAGACCACCAGGCGGCCCTTACGGAGGCGTATGGGGTGTTGCGCTCAGAGGACTCTGCAGCAGTTACTGAACTAGATGGAAAAATAACCGAAGTTTCCGAAAAACTGAAACGTGTTCGTAGAGCCACGAACAAAGTACTTGAGGAGACCTCTGAAAAGATTCGTGCTGAGGCCCATACCTCTATCGGGGGGCTTGCCGGATTGGTGAAAACATTGAAAACGCAAAAACGTGTCATCACAGTTTGGGCTGAGAAGCAGGGGCCCCTTGAATGAGGGGCTCTATGAATATTCGTTCGGTTCCAAAGCGACCAATAAATATGGGGGATATGCCATGACATCTCCATGTACGCTTCTCCGAATGGCTGTCTGCTCGGTTAATGCTAATGGAAAACCTGTGGGCGCGGTCGTGATAAATCTTGTAGTGGATGGGGAAGAACGGGGGGTTGGAGTCAATAAACTCGCTGGAGATATTTCATCGGTGATTTTGTTCGCCGGTGACGATCCAATTAGACTTTCCGAAGGTAGTGTTATTAACTTTGTTACAAAAATCGCTGACCCGGCGAGTTCTTCCACTGTTGCTACATTGTTAATTGAACTTGATTTGTAAAATTTAATCATGAATGAATCACCGCTTCCAATTGTCAATACCAATCCACCAACACTGTATCCAATTCACGAAAGAAGTTTAAATTTTAGGTTGGATAATATCGTCGCTATGCAGGATATTTTAGTTAGAGAATGTACAAATAGAAAAAGAAATGCTAAAAGATATAAGCGCGCGGCGAACATAGCTGAAGCATCTAGCACGGCTCTGGCGAGTGTTTCTGTGTTGTGTGGGGCGGGGACAGCTGCAACTATATCCACCATTATAACAATTCCTGTAGCGGGGGTTTTAAGTGCGGTGGCGGCCGTTTCTGGGTTGTTGTGTATGGTAATTAGCGCGGCGGGTGGAAAACTCGAGAAAAAATGTAGAAAACATGATAGAATATCCGTTCTAGCCAGGTCTAAGAAAAATAGCATCGACGTTATAGTGTCCAAAGCGTTGACCGATAATGAAATATCAAATTTAGAGTTTGAATCCGTGGTGGAGGAAATGGGGAGATATGAAGAATTAAAAAATGATATTAGAATCAAAGCGCACGCCACCATGCAGATTGAGAGTACTGATTGGGATAAATTTATGGTAAAACTTTGAAATAAAGTCGGAGAAAATGCTACAGCACCACACCATCCCGAAATTGTGATATTATATTAAATAATTTTTAAAAAATAATTTTTAAAAAATAATTAATTTTATAATTTTCTTATAATTAATTATATTGGTGCAGTAAACAATTTAAATCAGTAAACATAAAGATTAAAAAAAAAAAAGTTTTAGGCCCGCTGAGGCGCGCCGGAAAAACCTAATTTTGTTGGTGGAAATAGTTGTTTTTTCTTTCTTATATTAATTATTATGTAATAATATGGGGTGTTCAGCTTTAAATTATTAAAAAAATGTACAAAATTAATTATAAAATTAACAAAATAACGAACCATCCCATGTTTTCTTTCGCCAATAGGTATTAATAAATAATTACAATTTGCACACCATTTGTATGTTGTATAGGAAACTGATGAGTATATATACGTTTGTTGACCTTTCAACAATTGGTCTCATCTCGTGCATGCCATGTTGTTGATCCGGTATGACGTCCGTCTCGTCTGTTTAATGGTAGCAGTCTCTAAATATGTGAATTTGGCGATGGAATTGCATAGCTCAAAGGTGCCGGCCTAAAAGATTTCTACCTAAGAGCTTGGTAATTTCGGAAACCAAATTCACAAAATAGGCTCGCCTTACTTCGCTGGTTTCTCTGAATTCGTTTCGGAGAGGAATTGGCAATGGGGTTAAAGGCGACCGTAAAACTAGACTGTGAGCCAACAGATGCGTGGGCTTAAGAAAGGTCCCAACACCCCAGTGGCTGGGTGCCGGCTAAGAAATCTACCCAGTCGCTGGGGTGTTGTGCACGAGTGGAGGCTTTTGCTATTTTTCGTTGTGCTTGTTCAATAATAATTTTTCAATATCTTTATAAGCGATATCGTAGAAATGTATATTCGTAAACGAATCGTTGGGTTTTAAAAATTTTATATAATACACCTTAGTTTCATATCCGATACGCATTATCTGTCTTAATGTTTGTATTTGCCTCTTGTATAGTTCGCATAATTGCCGGTATAATATTGTAAATGCAACGTTTTTATCGGAGCGTAATAAATTACGGTGATATTTCATGTTTCGATATCGCCTAGTGTTTTCATTTTATAGAATTTATATATAGGACTATAACCCCCGTATTCTTCGTAAACTTCTTCGACACAGCCATTAAAAACTTTCAATTCCCATTGTATTTTATTATCCATTTTCTCTAATAATATTGGTATTGTTTTTTCTGTTCAATATAATTGGGACTACAAGACCACTTTTTATCATTCAATACCACCACCAATTTTGGTTGGTGGTGGGAGCTACAATACAGCTCAATAACGTTAAAAACGTTGGTGGTATCATTTTGACTCCCTCTATACTACTCACCCGACACCTGTGCGAAACAAATCTCGCACGTGTGGGTCTAACTGATGTTTAATCCTCATTCTATCGATGGATTTACAGCGGATTTTAGTGACATTCCCGAATTCGGCCTGATTGACATTTGTCTATGGTGGCCAATACACGCCAACATGAGTGTCAATTCTACGTTCAGGGAAGGGGGTCAATAAGTCAGTATTTAAAGTGATAAATTACAGTCAGGGAACAAATTAATGACAGTATAACACATCCAGCGTATATTAATACCCATATTAATGCAAGTACTGAAAATACGAAGAAAACAAATTCTAACAAGTTTGGGCTTCCATACATTGAACATTTTGTCAGCGGTTTCCCCAATGACGTCATTTGTATGTTTTAATATACTCGATATACGCGCCAACTATTTCATTCACAAAACAGAAGTAAACATGGCGATGTACCGACAAGGCATTTTCAGGCGCGGATACTTGAATTGATGATGTCTTGTATATGTGTTACCGTATCTTTCTGATATTGCTATGCATAATCTGTAATGTTGTTGAATGTTTTGGTACATACTGTAGCAGTAAAATGTAATTTATAGGAATTAAATAAGTGTATAACTGTGTCACTATTCCACAAGTTCTAAACGTTACAAGTGTCCGCTATACAGATATAATCATTTAGTAATATTTATTTTACTGATAGTGACGCGCGGTGGTATCAGGCTATTTTCATATGCAAATGAGGCATGATATTTTTTAATTATTTATACTAAAGAAATGCGTCACCTGAAAAAATAATATTTTCGACAGTATGATCATTGCACATCATAAAATACAGAGATTAAATAGTAAAGTCCGTTAACATTTTAAGCAAACACGGTTATCGCCCCTGATATCAGTGTGTAAATTTACGTCTGATATAAAATGTATAATAATGCCAATCAGTACGTGGAATAATGGCGCATGAATGTTTATTTTGCCAGGAAATGTCTCAGATGATGTCTCTGATGTAAAGAACATTTTGTACCTACTGAGTGGGCATGTACATTTAAGGGTTAATGAAACTGCAACACCAATAATCAATCAATTAATCAATCTAGTTTAATCTTGTA
Organism: Conchocele bisecta; assembly: GCA_029237695.1. Lineage (NCBI taxonomy): Eukaryota > Metazoa > Mollusca > Bivalvia > Lucinida > Thyasiridae > Conchocele > Conchocele bisecta. The sequence goes on along the minus strand of CM055265.1, from coordinate 71,088,860 downwards.
GTACCCTATGTTCAGTACTTTCAGTACTTTGATTACATATCTAAATACTACTCTAATTGTATGCGTCCTAACATGGGTTAAACAGTGCAACACTGATCACATTTGTCATTGGAGAAATGGGGCTTATTGCCTTTGTGCAATCAGTCTACTTCATGATCTGCTAGCAAACTCCTACAACCTGATATGGATCTACACTGATACACATTATCAGCTTTTCTGAATAGCAAACAGTGCAGACCCTGATCGATCAGACAGTGTAAATGCACAGGCTGATCTGGGTCTACACTGGTAGCAAAGGCATTGAGGCCAATTTCTCCAGTCACAGTTATACAATGTCTCCAGTCACAGTTATACAATGTCCAGTCACAGTTATACAATGTCTCCAGTCACAGTTATACAATGTCTCCAACAATGTCTCCAGTCACAATTATACAATGTCTCCAGTCACAGTTATACAATGTCTCCAGTCACAGTTATACAATGTCTCCAGTCACAGTTATACAATGTCCAGTCAGAGTTATACAATGTCTCCAGTCACAGTTATACAATGTCTCCAGTCACAGTTATACAATGTCTCCAGTCACAAGTTATACAATGTATCCAGTCACAGTTATACAATGTCTCCAGTCACAGTTATACAATGTCTCCAGTCACAGTTATACAATGTATCCAGTCACAGTTATACAATGTCTCCAGTCACAGTTATACAATGTCCAGTCACAAGTTATACAATGTCCAGTCACAGTTATATAATGTCAAGTCACACACAGTTATACAATGTCTCCAGTCACAGTTATACAATGTCTCCAGTCACAGTTATACAATGTCCAGTCACAAGTTATACAATGTCCAGTCACAGTTATACACTGTCCAGTCACAGTTATACAATGTCAAGTCACAGTTATACAATGTCTCCAGTCACAAGTTATACAATGTCTCCAGTCACAGTTATACAATGTCCAGTCACAAGTTATACAATGTCCAGTCACAGTTATACAATGTCAAGTCACAGTTATACAATGTCTCCAGTCAGTTATACAATGTCCAGTCACAGTTATACAATGTCAAGTCACAGTTATACAATGTCTCCAGTCAGTTATACAATGTCCAGTGACAGTTATACAATGTCAAGTCACAGTTATACAATGTCTCCAGTCACAGTTATACAATGTCTCCAGTCACAGTTATACAATGTCCAGTCAGTTATACAATGTCAAGTCACAGTTATACAATGAGTCTACATGTAAGTCACAGTTACAATGTCTCCAGTCAATGTTACAATGTCTCCAGTCACAGTTATACAATGTCTCCAGTCACAGTTATACAATGTCCAGTCAGTTATACAATGTCAAGTCACCGTTATACAATGTCTCCAGTCACAGTTATACAATGTCTCCAGTCACAGTTATACAATGTCCATGGCATGCCATATATATTATGTACTCTGGGAAAGCACCAACCAGTATGGAGCCCCGCAAGGTACGTAGAATTCTTTTTTTTTATTAATTTGTTCCCACAAAATAAGATTTGTTCCCTCAATTTAACAATTCGTTCCCACGAAGTAACAATTTGTTCCCTCAATTTAACAATTTGTTGCCACGAAATAACAATTCGTACCCACACGGGAACGAATTGTTATATCGTGGGAACAAATTGTTATATCATGGGAACGAATTGTTAATTTGAGTGAACAAATTGTTAATTCGAGGGAACAAATTGTTAAATTGAGGGAACGAATTGTTATTTCGTGGGAACAAATTAATAAAAAAAAATCCATGTCCCCTGCGGTGCTCCGTAAACCACAGACAATAAAAATGTGCAAATGAATACATGAATACATGAATACATGTATATTGAACACAGGGTATTACAAAATATCACCACTTAAAATCAGCCAAAATACAAGTACAATGGATACTTGAACTACTTGGCTGCTCAGCACCAATACTTGACTATGTGCCACAAGCAGAGCTCCAGATAAGCTGCGTATTTGCTTAAATACCCAATTATCATGCTGCAGAAAACAATAAACAGACCACAAATATAGCATATTTTTCTTATTTTCCATGAAAACATATCTTGGTATTTCATTAGAATTGTCTCCAAGGAGACAATTTTAATGAAATGCCAAGACATGTTTTCATTTCGATGCAAACTATTCAATAATTGCTGTCTGTTGATATGTAAACAGTAGTGTGATTTCATTTTACCCAATTAAAATTTTTAAATACCCAATTGCTTCAGAAATGATGGAGTGACAATACCCAATTACTAATTCCTTATCTGCAGCCCTGACCTCAAGAACAATATAAACCAGAATGTAACATCCATTGTTCACTATGTATGTGTCTGTGACCGGATACATGGGGCTTATCGATTTTGTGACCAGTGTAGATCCTGGTCAAATAGCACACTCATTTAGCCTGATAATGATATCTATATTGCTTGATAGAAGCATGACAGGGGTTTCATTGATGGAACATCGAAACAGTGAATATCCTGATCAGACTGTGCGGATGCACAGGCTGATCTGGATCTACACTGGTCACAAAACCCATAAGCCCCATTTCTCCAGTCACATATAGAGACTACCAGACTGGTGCTTAGATATCATGTTGATCAGGCAAGGTTAGGAAACACATTCCACAGCTCCAGATAAGGTGCGTATTGGCGTATTTTACGTACTTAAGCATTGATTATCAAAAGTGGGAGTACAAAATACTCACAGCAATGTGAAAATACGCATTGATTTTCAAATAGAGTAGTGAATATACTGTAATAAAGTTGGAAATTTACTTAGCTGAGCTGCAAGAAGCAAACAGTGTTTGCTCTTTGCAGCTCGAATAAGTGAATTTTTGAAATTTGTTATATTTTTTACCATTTGTTCCCTATTTAATAAGGAAGAAAGTAAATAATACATTTGTAAAAGTAAAATATGCATTGAATTTGAAATTTTGGGGTATAATACTCTTTACATGCAAAACTTATCTGGAGCTCTGGCAATCCTCACCAAGGAATTCCTTGGTGCAAGCCTGATAAACTTGATATCAGAAGACAATAGACCACTATACTAGTCATCAAGTCACTCTTAATGTTGTGGATTTTATTTGATTTATTGGTGTTTAACGGCCTATCAACAGCTATGGTCATTTAAAGCCGGGCCAGGTTCGATCCCACATTTAACCTGCTTCATTGGCAGGAAAACCCCAAAATCAGAACAGAATATTTAACCCTTAGACCGCTACTCACAATAATTGTCGTCTGCTGTTGCTTTTATATCTTGCCTTATTTCTCAATATAAACATGGTTTGACAGCACTTCAGAATCATTTCCAATGGAAATGATTCTGAAGTGCTGTCAAAGCATGTTGTAAATTATTCTAAAGTGCTGTTGAAGCATGCTTTTGATGATAAAAATGGAAAATAGAAAATAAACAGCAGACGACAAAAAAAATAAGATAGCGGTCGAAGGGTTAAATGGAAAAAAATACATATTCAGCCCTGAAATTAGAATAACCAGACATGGTGACAGGACCATACCACACAAAAGTTACTTGGCTCCTTCCCCTAAAAGTAATAGGTTTACAAATAATCGTATTACTCATATAAGGGGTATAACCAGATTCAACTCTCACATACAAGAATGCCAAAGACGTACCTGAGGGCCAAACCAGGTATCCGGTCGTGATTCCGGTAAGGATGAATCCCGATCGTTAAAATACCCATCGCATGCTCCCACCCACTTAATGCTGTGGAATAGCAAGCACAACATTGTTTTCATTTAAAGAATTACAGACTTGATTGTGTTGTGTCACGTCATTCACAAATGGAAACGTCAGCAAAAATAATTTTAAAGCAGGACTGCCGTGATACATGGTCAGTGCCTGAATATATGTCACTGTGACTGGCGAAATAGGGCTTATGGGATTTATGACCAGTGTAGATCCTGATCAAATAGCACACTCATGTAGCCTGATAACAATCTATATTGCTTGATAGAATCATGACGGCTGTTTCAATGATAGAATGGTGAACAGTGAAGATCCTGATCAGACTGTGCGGATGCACAGTCTGATCTGGATCTACACTGGTCGCAAACAAAGCCCATAAGCCCCATTTCTCCAGTCACATATAGAGAATACCAGACTCGTGCTTTCATATCATGTTGATCAGGCAAGGCTAGGGGTGCTTTCATATCATGTTGATCAGGCAAGGCTAGGAAAAGTATTCCTCACCAAGGATTTCCTACCATTTCCGATGCAAAACCCATAAGCCCCATTTCTCCAGTCACAGTGACATATATTCAGGCACTGACCATGTATCACGGCAATCCTGCTTTAAAATTATTTTTGCTGACGTTTCCATTTGTCAATGACGTGACACAACATAACCAAGTCTGTAATTCTTTAAATGAAAACAATGTTATGCTTGCTATTCCACAGCATTAAGTGGGTGGGAGCATGCGATGGGTATTTTAACGATCGGGATTCATCAGACATCGGATCCCTTGGCCCTATATGTGAATCCCAGTAAGATTCAAGGTTACAGTATGAATCCCGAAGGATGGATTCTCATTGCATACCATCCCAACATCCTGCATGAAATTTGAATTTAACCCTTAGACCGTCTGCTGTTGTTTTTATATCTTGCCTTATTTCTCAATAAAAAACATGGTTTGACAGCACTTCAGAATCATTTCCAATGGAAAGGATTCTGAAGTGCTGTCAAGGCATGTTTTGAATTATTCTAAAGTGCTGTCAAAGCATGTTTTTGATGATAAAAATGGAAAATAAACAGCAGACGACAAATAAATTAAGATAGCGGCGTAAGGGTTAATATTATTACATGTACTAAAAGCAATATTATATCTGGAAGGTAGATATAAAAATACACAAAGAATGATAAGCAGGCAAACAATAGCATTCTACCACAAAGACAAGTTTATCAGGGTTTAAAAATATATGAGCCGCGTCGCGAGAAAACCTGTCTTCTTGAGTCTGACAACGTCACAAGATATGACGTCGTGAACTTAGCTGACGTAATTTCCGCCGAGATTTCCAATTATCGACGTTTGTCAGACTGCCATGTTAGGTTTATTCTGTGGTGTTAAAGTTATCTAACGAACAGAACAACGCATCTCGGTGTATTTATTATTTTGATGCATTTTTACCAATGTGAGCGTATTTGAACTTTAGTTCAGTGTAAGATACATTCCCAAATATATCTATAATCGGGCGCATGTGTGTGAAAAAACTAAACAGTCTTCGATCTGCCCTGGGTCATGTCTGAGAATGTATTGGATGAGCGTTAAACTACCGTACTAACGGTCGTATGATCAAAATCCACCGCATGACATTTTTATTCGAAATGTGCACATATCTTATATACATGTACGTTTGTATTAACAATAACGGCGTAAGGATAATTTTCTTTTATTATTTTGCTGTTGATATCACATATAAAAATGTTGGTCTGTTATTGACATGTGTTTTTTAATGTTCCGTTATTTTGACAAAATATTTACAGATAGCTGTCCCTGTTAACTGTTATCGACCACCATTTACATGTGAAAACTCTGTGGAAGCTACATTTTTTATTTACATACAGATAATCGGCTTCATATTTGTAGACCTATGTAGCCTGGGACCGGTTTCCCGCACAACTACATGTTTCAGATCTGGTTACCTCGACGCAAATTTTCAGTCTATTGCTCAATTCTTTCTTTCTAATATAATGTATAAAATTAAAATTTAGCGCATCCTAATTTACCGATTTTAAGAAAAAAAATATCTGCTGCAAAACAAAACAAAACCATGGATGTTACGACTAGTGAGTGAGTGAGTGAGTGAATAGGGTTTAACGTCCGCTTTTCTGACATAGAGGTACAAGCCTCAGGGAGTCTACACGCAGACGGGTCAACGGGGTCGTGTCCCGTATCCACCTGTCCGAGGGGGGTAAATCCCAACTTCAGAACTCAATATTTACAATCAAAATATATATTCAGTCCTGAAATTAGAACAACCTGATCTGGTGCCAGGCCCTCGCCACACCAGCATCATTTATCCCATCCCCTAAAAGTAATAGGATTAGCGCTAATCTTACTTTTATATATGGGGCATAGCCTGACTCAACTCTCACATACAAGAAAGCCAAAAATGTACATGAGGGCCAAATCCGGTATAGTGGGTTCCGGAAAGTATGAACCCAATCGTTAAGCCAGTTTAGTCGCCTTTTACGACAAGCAATGGCTACTGCAGCACTATTCTCAGGATCAGTTGATCCCGCCCCGGTGCCTGCACGGGGCATGTTATGACTAGTATAGACACAGATCAGTGTCATCTGTGCATATGCGCCGTCTGATCAGAACAGACGATGTCCGCCATTCAGTCACTGGGGAATTCTTTCTCGATCGCCGACAGGATATGGGTCGCCGATCGTACATTTATTGCAGATATTGTAAGGTCAAGTTTTTTCAGCAGGTGGTTCAAGTACAGCTGTAAGCGGGACAATGTCGTGAACATTCGACGTTTCTGTTGTCTGAATATGAAAAGCTTCAATCTGATGCACGCTAACATGTGTGTCATGTTAAAATAAGAACTAGATACGGTGGGATGATATTTCACGGTAACATGTTGGGGACATTAGTATCATGGACAGTGAGTGAAAATATGTCCACTCGTGACACAAATACAATAATACAAAAAGTCAAGAACTAGAATCAGTAACTGTGGGATTATATTTCAATGCAACATGTTGGGGACATTAGTGTCATGGACTGTGAGTGAAAATATTGTCAAGTCGTGACACAAATACAATAAGACTCTGCGCACTAGCAATTGAAATGATTCTTCTAGTACTGTTTGGCGATTACCAAGGATCTCTTGACTTCGGGTCTTTCCCCATGTTAAATCCCCACGGAGTGAAGATGTCTATGGGATTTAACAAGGGGAAATTTTTTTCTTATTATTATTTTATATCTTCCCCCTCTCATTTCTTCATACGTTGGGACACTCGCATTTTTAGTCGAGTCTCCAAAAGACAAACTGCTACCGAAAAACTCCCAAAACAAACACAAGTCGGTGGTAGGACAATCAAAAATGTTACCATAGCCATTTTGTCCATATGTGGCAGACTTCCACACGCTACCCTTGAAGGTGGTCTCCCACTAAGCGAGCGAGAGACTGCGATTGAGTAGAAATTATATGTAAGCGATGGAGGCTTTTGCTCTCATAGTGAGTACCGCATGGAAGTAAGGGTGCCTGTCATCAGACATGAACACTGCCTTTCAGAGCAAACAGTTTTTTTATACCCACTTTCTTTTTAAAAATAAATGGGTATATTGATTTCGTCACGGGTGCCCATCTGTCTGACCCTCCGTCACGTTTCTTGTAAGTAAAACTTTTTAACTGTAATAGGTAGGGACTTGAAACTTGGTGTGTGCCCTCCTTATGGTGTGTAGATGCGCAAAGTGAATTTCGATTTTTTATTTGACCCCCAGTCATGGATTATCTCCCCCTTTTTACTTCACATTTGGGAATAGTGTGTATATTGCAATGGTGCGCCATCGACTGTGCTCTAGTTTTAATGTAATTTAATGTTGAACCTATTGTTCTCCCTGTATACATGTGATTTCCATTTGTATGTGTTGAACTAAACTGTCGTATAGACCCAATCAACCAATCAGTTAATCAATATACTTCCGTGGTTTTCTACAATTATAAATTGTTAAAACGCTCAGTAAACACAACGTCAAAAAGAAGCGTATACCTAATCCGCATACCCGCACACGTTCACACTTGCTGGTACATGAACTTGCCGGTTTGACTTTTTCGCTTTGCACATTCATGTGTGACCAAAAGACTCAAGCTCATTCATCTTTACATTCATTATTCAATGCCAAACATGCTTCTAGTTTGATTATGTCAACTTGCAAACTGTTGTAAATGTTGGCATATACTCTATGTGTAACGGTAGATACTGTAACGTCGTTCTTACGTCGCTTGATGTCGCTTTTATGTGACGTCTCTTTTGCTCAAACAACCTGCCTAGTGGTGTTGTATAAAATAAATGTATAATATCTTGTAGGTATAATATCTTGTAATATTGCAGATATCATGATCAAATAAAAAGCATTCAATTCATCATACAAATACCAGTGATAGTAACAAAGTGTCATATTGACCATAATTTCCCCGAAGACAGGTTTTCTCGCGACGCGGCTCATATATAGTGTACTGTAACACACAACAGTGAGTAGTATACCGGAAGTGTTAGGCGGGTGCATGGCTAGTTGGGAGCATGCAAATGCTTAATTTAACAATGAGTTTCATCCTTACAGGAATCCCGATATCCCTAGTTTGGCTTTCTTGTTAATTGAGAGATGAATCTGGTTATACCCATTATAAATGTAGTAAGATTAGTACTAATGTGAATCTGGTGTGGCGAGGACCTGGCACCAGATTAGGTGATTCTAATTTCATGGTTGAGTATATGTTTTTTTCTGTAAATATTCAGTTTTGATTTTCGTATGTGAAAGGTGAAATCTGGAACCAACCGCCCGCTTGTGAAAACATCCACAAATGGTGCAGATCTTGATGACATGTATAATCACATCAATAATACTAAAAAAACAAAAAAATACACTTAATATTTTCAACTATTGCACTGACCAAATCTTGCTTGACCTATTTTAATCAAACACCACCAGGTGCATGAAAATTGGCAATATGGGCCAAGGGGACCTTAGAACAGTTGTGTCTTGTGTAGATCCTGATCATAATTGTGACTGGATAATGCTGCATATAGGTTTTGTGACCAGTGTATCTCGTGATAAAATAGCACACTCATGTAGCCTGATAACGACCTACCGTATATTGCTTGTTAGAAGCAGGACACACGTTTCCTTGGAGTGCATATCCTGTTCATACGGTGAGTGTAAGGATGCACAGGCCGATCTGGATCTACACTGGTCGCAAAACACATAAGCCCCATGATAAAGCAACATTTGTGTCATGTGTAGATGCTGACGACAATTGTACTCTTACAGTCAACAGATTGTCAGAAGACAATGAAGCTCGCCTGGTGGTGCTTTAATTTAACGAATATCAAGAAGCTGTGTGAAAGGCAACAGAAATTATAACAAATTTCCCCCAATGTTAAGTTTGCAAAAGCGTTAAGATTGTGACCTTGACCTTGGGCTTAGCGGACTGAGGGTCGTGGATTTGGCATGGCATTATAGAGAACCATTAGAGGAATGGCTGTGTAAAATATCAAGAAGAGGGGTGAAAGGAAACAGAAACTAGATTGGTCAGTAAGCGAGGCTTACGGAATACCCCCCGCGTGGGCCCAGGTACCCCTAAAATATGTAAAAATTTCCAAGTGTGGGCTTGTGACCTTGACTCTGGGATAAAGAGACTACCGTATAACCTCGAATTAACGCCCCCGGAGGCGTTACATTTTACAAAAGGAGGGACATTTATTAGCCAGTAAAAAAAAAAAAAAAGAAAAAAAAAAAATTTACCATGGACCACCAATTTGTAAGGATTTAAGGATTATTTGTGTTTGAAATTGGCGGTCATTGGTAAATTTTTTATTTATTTTTTTTTTATTTGGGGAGGGGGGAGGGGCGTTTATTAGGAGGGGGGGGGGGGGCGTTAATTGGAGGTATACGGTATGTATGTGACGTTGACCTCGAGATCAGCGGGGATTTGTCACAGCATATGAAATATTAAGAATTTTCAATGAAAGAAATAGAAGTTATAACATATTTCTCTGATGTTAAGTTTTGTAAAGAGACTAAGTATGTGACCTTGACCTTGGGATCAGCGGGGGGTTGGACAGTCGTAGATTTGTCACAGCATGATAGTACAACCTTAGAGGAATGCACAAGTGAAATAATAAGAATTTTCAATGAAGGAAATAGAAGTTATAACTTATTTCTCTGATGTTAAGTCTTGTAAAGAGACTAAGTATTTGACCTTGACCTTGGGATCAGCGGGGGTTGGACGGTCGTCGATTTGGCACAGCATGGTAGTAGAGCCTTACAGGAATGCATGTGTGAAATATTAAGCATTTTAGATGAAGGAAATAGAAGTTAGAACAATATTTCTCTGATGTTAAGTTTTGTAAAGAGACTAAGTATTTGACCTTGACCTTGGGATCTGCGGGGGTTGGACGGTCGTGGATTTGGCACAGCATGGTAGTTAGAGCCTTACAGGAATGCATGTGTGAAATATTAAGCATTTTAGATGAAGGAAATAGAAGTTATAACAATATTTCTCTGATGTTAAGTTTACGGACTAAGTATTTGACCTTGACCTTGGTATCAGCGGGGGTTGGATGGTCGTGGATTTGGCACAGCATGGTAGTAGAGCCTTACAGGAATGCATGTGTGAAATATTAAGCATTTTAGATGAAGGAAATAGAAGTTATAACAATATTTCTCTGATGTTAAGTTTTGTAAAGAGACTAAGTATTTGACCTTGACCTTGGGATCTGCGGGGGTTGGACGGTCGTGGATTTGGCACAGCATGGTAGTAGAGCCTTACAGGAATGCATGTGTGAAATATTAAGCATTTTAGATGAAGGAAATAGAAGTTATAACAATATTTCTCTGATGTTAAGTTTACGGACTAAGTATTTGACCTTGACCTTGGGATCTGCGGGGGTTGGACGGTCGTGGATTTGGCACAGCATGGTAGTAGAGCCTTACAGGAATGCATGTGTGAAATATCAAGCATTTTAGATGAAGGAAATAGAAGTTATAACAATATTTCTCTGATGTTAAGTTTACGCGGACGCACGGACGGACGGCACGGACAACCTGACTCCAGTATACCCCCCCACAACTCGTTGCGGGGGGTATAATTATAACAAATTTCCCCCAACGTTAAGTTTATGAAAGCACTAAGACGTTGGGGTTAGTGGAGGTCTGAGGTTGATGTCACAGCATGATAGAGAATCATTAGAGAAAGGCATGTGTGAAATATCAAATGGTTTGGTGAAAGGAAACAGAAATTATAACAAATATCCCCAACGTTAGGTTTTTGCATTTTTGAAGATGGACGGATGGACGCCGACTACGACGCCGGGGGTATGCCCTTCGAAAGGCATGCTAAAAAATAGTTATTTGTAAATCAGTGTAGCCCTGATGAGACTGCATGGTTGTGTATGCTGATCTGGGTCTATGCTGATTGCATGTTGTAAGGTAAATCTGTTCACCCATATTTTCTATTCTCCACAAATGCATTATACTCAAATGAATCAATCTGAAGTATGATTGCAAATAGTGTAGATACAGATGAGCCGTAATAATTGAAGTAATTTTCATATTTTTAAGAAACGAGAGGCTTTGATAGTATACCAAACAAGAGGGCCATGATGGCCATGATGACTCCATGAACACCAGAAGAGAATGTGACATCGAGTTCAATTGTGCTATTTTTAGATGGTGGTCATCTTGGATTAAGCGATGACTCATTTTACCAAATCTGAAAATGCTTCACCCAAGGATCTTAACTTACTATGAAGTGGTTCCTGAGAAAGACGTTCAAAATGTCAAATAAATGGACCTATTGGAGGCCATAATGGATGACATAATCATCCGATTCTGACAAATATTGCACCAGAGCAATCGCCTCATCGATACCTTCAATTTGATATATGACATGAGCATATTTGGTCAAAAATAAAATTTGACCCCACGGGCCACGCCCATTTTTGACCCCAGGGTCACCATTTTAACACCTTTGAAAGAACATTCTACGTCGATCATTCCTACCAAGTTTCTGGCGGTTCATTAGAAGATTTTTTAAGAATTTGTGCCATTTTTAGATGGCGGCCATCTTGGATTAGCGACGACCTCCGTTTTAACAAATCTGAAAAGGCTTCACCCATGGACCATAACTGTGAAATTTGGCCACCATGGGCCAAGCGGTTCGTGTGAAGAAGAATTTTGAAATCTCTAATAAAAGAACAACCTTTTGACCTTTCGGCGGCCATCTTGGATGACATGACCATCCAATTTCGACAAATAATGTACCAGAGCGATCGCCTCTTTGATATCTTCGATTTGATATAGACATGACCATATTTGGTCAAAAATAAAATTTGACCCCAATTTGACCCGAGCCACGCCCATTTTTGACCCCGGGGTCACCATTTTAACAACTTTGAAAGAGCATTGTACATCGATCATTCCTACCAAGTTTCGCTGAAATCCGGCTGGCGGTTCATGAGAAGAAGATTTTTTAAGAATTTATGCTATTTTTAGACGGCAGCCATCTTGGATTAGCGATGTCCTCCATTTTAACAAATCTGAAAAGGCTTCACCCATGGACCATAACTTTTAAGTTTGGCTACCATGGGCCAAGCGGTTCATGTGAAGAAGAATTTTGAAATCTCTAATAAAAGAACGACCTTTTGACCTTTCGGCGGCCATCTTGGATGAGATAACCATCCGATTTCGACAAAAAATGCACCAGAGTGATCGCCTCGTTTATACCTTCGATTTGTATATGACATGACCATATTCAGTCAAAAATAAAATTTGACCCCAATTTGACCCAACGGGCCACGCCAATTTTTGACCCCAGGGTCACCATTTTAACAACTGAAAGAGCATGTACACCGATCATTCCTACCAAGTTTTGTCGAAATCCGGTTGGCGGTTCTTGAAAAGAAGATTTTTGAAGAATTTGTGCTATTTTTAGACGGCGGCCATCTTGGATTACGTAATGACGTAATTTTAACAATTTTGTAATCCCCCTACCTAAGGACCATGATCATGAAGTTTGGTGACTATAGGCCCAATGATTACCGAGGAGAAGACGTTTGAAAATGTTCACGAACGGACACATTGAGGTAACACTTGCTCACAGCTTCGCTCAGGTGAGCTAAAAACATTAACCAAACGCACGTACGGTTGAAAGTTTGTACGCCAATGTGCCGACTATATCGCGCTGTCTGCAAGTGGGTGTAACAAAAACTAGATGGCCGCGGCTTTGATAGTATACCGAAAAACTTTAACCAAAAACTTTAAACAAAAACTTTAACCAAAAACATTGGATTGGTTATAAAATTAACATATCAGTCTATTCCAGTTATTTAGAGGTGAAAGGGTTAATAAATGCATTTCACTTAAATATATTTGTAAAAATATACTTCATTTGAAACAATGTTCGTAAAAATATACTTCATTTTTTTAAACAAGTTCGTAAAAATATACTTCATTTCAAACAATGTTCGTAAAAATATAATTCATTTGAAAATGTCTGTAAAAATATATTTCATTTGAAACAATGTTTGGAAAAATATATACTTCATTTGAAACGATGTTCGTAAAAATATATTTCATTTGAAAACATGTTTGGAAAAATATAGTTAATTTGAAAACATGTTTGTAAAAATATATTTCATTTGAAACACAATCAGCACTAAAATTACGATAAAAACATTTTTTCTGTTCTAATCACATAACAAGGATAAATATCACAACACAACAAGACGGTGATAACAGCATGTTAGACATGTGATGAATCTCTTAACCCTTTCAACACCACAGACCTCTATAGAGACAATGTTTGCAAACAGTGCAGATGCAGATGAGCCGGCTCGTAACGAGCCGTCTCATCAGGATCTCCACTGTTTGTTAATAATTTTAAACGTCGTACAGATTACCCTTTTAGAAGAATGGGATAATTTGAATGAACAAAATTAATGAAATAGCGTGAAACATTGGCATGGAACATCCTATTAAGTTACTTGGTGTTGAATGGGTTAATACTGTTAACCCTTTGAACCCGAAAGCCCGCTATATGCAAACAGTGCAGATCCAGATGAGCCGGCTCGTAACGAGCCGTCTCATCAGGATCTGCACTGTTTGAAAGTAATTTTCATATTTTTGAGAACAAAAAATATCCCCTTTTTATAAATGGAATAGTCTGAAACATTGGTATGGAACATCCTATTAAGTTACTTGGTGTTGAATGGGTTAAACAATATAGGAAATAATATAACTAGTATTTACATGTTTAGCTAAATCTGGTTTTGATTAGAAAGGTAATGGCTATGAAAGAGCTCAAGTTTGTGAATTTCAACTCGCAATCAAACAGTTTGACAAAATTCAGACTTATGATTATAAAAAACAAGTACGCCGCCAACAGTTATTCCATCGCTGTGGTGCAGAGCTCCAGATAAGTTTTGTATCTAAAGAGTATTATACCCCCAGATTTGAAATTCAATGCGTATTTTACTTTTTAAAATGTATTATTGATTTGCTTCCTTATTAAATAGGGAACAAATGATAAGAAATAAAACAAATTAAAAAATTCACTTTAATATTTGAGCTGCAAAAAGCAGCTCAACTAAGTAAATTTTCCACTTTATTACAGTATTTTCACTACTCAATTTGAAAATGAATGCGTATTTTCACATTGCTGTGAGTATTTTGTATTTTGTACCACTTTTGATAATCAATGCATATTCCACTAAAATACGCCAATACACACCTTATCTGGAGCTCTGTGGTGGCTGGATTGACTGAAACCGGAAATTTCAATTCTACTGAACTGGAAGTGATTTGACCTTTACGTTTGGCACGTTGGGAGCGTGGGTGGGGCAGGGAATTAAAATATTGATGATGATAAACGTGTACATGAATTTTGAAGCAAATCGTTCATATGGTAAGGAAGTATGGGAGAATGGAAAACGTGACAGACAGGCAGACAGACGGACACCTTTTGCATCCCTATATTCCATTTTCGCCACGACATGGTCAACAATAAAACAAATGAATGTAAGGTCAGGGAAAATTAATGTGCAGGTTTTCATCCCTACCGGCCCATAAATAAACCGCCAGATTATACATTTATCTGTATATATAAATGCATGGTAAAGAAAATATATTTTTCACGGTCATTTTAACCCTATTTCAGTCAAATCAATATCTCTTATCACTCGATGATATGTGGCTGTGACTGAAGAAATGGGGCTTATGGGATTTGTGACCAATGTAGCTCCAATAGAATAGCGCACTACTGTAGCCTGATAACGATCTACATGTATATTGCTTGTTTAACAGGTGTTTCATTTATGCAGTGGCGAACAGTGCAGCACCTGATCAGACTGTGCGGATGCACAGGTGATCAGGATCTACACTGGTCACCAAACTCACAAGCCCCATTACTAATGTAGCCTGATAACAATCTATATTATAGGAATGAATGGCCTTTTTGTGGAATTTATCAGGGTATAAACTTGGAAAAGTCGCGGGAATACTGGACGAGGCCTTCCGGCCTTCGTCCAGTATTCCCGCGACTTTTTCCAAGTTTATATCCCCGATAAATTCCACAAAAAGGCCATTCATTCCTTATAATTCCAGCATTTGAAATAAATTCATCAAGAAAATGTGTTTATTTTGACAGACGGCAGCCATTTGTTTACATTGACAGCACTGACAGCGCACCTGTAGAAAGTAGTTCGGCGTGGGAGTTTACTGGGATATAAATTTTGGACAGAGACTTGCTACGGGCCAATCAAATGTTAGGGAATTGTGTAAATATTTTTGTGCTGGAATTATTGCTTGTTTAACAGGTGTTTCATTTATGGAGTTGCGAACAGTGCAGATCCTGATCAGACTGTGCGGATGCACAGGCTGATCAGGATCTACACGGGTCGCAAAACTCATAAGCCCCATTTATCCAGTCACAGCCACATATAGCAAACAAATGGATGAGAATCCAACTATTTTTCTATGGCCAACATGTACACTTCATAAATATTTAGCACTATTGGTATTTGGCTTATTATGGGTTCACAGGTCACAGGTTCAAACGTTAGTCATTATTCATAATTGATATTCTGGTCAGCAATAACATATTGTGGATGTGACTGGAGAAATGGGGCTTATGAGTGTTGTGACCAATATAGTTCCTGATCAAATAGTACACTCCTGTAGCCTGATAACAATATATATTGCTTGTTAGAAGCAAGACTGGCGTTTCATTGATGGAATGGCGAACAGTGCAGATCCAGATCAGACTGTGCGATTGCACAGGCTGATCTGGATCTATTCTAATCGCAAAACCCATCAGCTCCATTTCTCCAGTCACAGCCATATTTATAGTTTGAGGACACACCGGTAAAACATGGTGAGCATATAACTTGCTTCCACTATAATGAATTTAACCCACTACATTCCGAATACAGTTTTAACCCATTACATTCGGAATACACCAAAGGTTTTTATTTTTATTTTTTCTCAATGAAAGTATATGTTGTGACCACTCATTTGAACGTCTCATTAATTTGAACCGTCTCAATGAGACGGTTCAAATGGTGGTCACAACATATACTTCTAAGCACATATAAAGAAAATATTTAGAATTTTTCACAAACAAAATGACATATCCTCAGCATGAAATGGGATAAGGGTATGACCATTTTTTGTATTTCTGAACAAAATTATATGTTGTCACCATTCATTTAACAAGACGGTTCGAATGGATGTCACATCAAATTCTTCCGAGGCAAAGTAATAGAATTTTCTGAAAGAAAAACATTGTATCCTCAGAAAGTATAGGGCTAAACTCATCTACAATTAGGTAGTATTTTCGTCATTTGTATACAGAGAAAATCTATGTGGTTCTAGGTATTTCTCCATTTCATCCATTAACGAACTACCTCCAAGTTTTAAATGTCCAGGTGTATGCACTTCATCAACTTTACCAACATCTCTACTAGCATCATTAGAACTAGTGCTATGGTCATCTCGTAATTCATCCAACAAGCTATGGTATTCTTTGTCCATTTCGTCATGATTTGTACTATCTTCAGTATAGTTTTGAATTTCACTCTGCTTCTCAGTACTATTGTTATCATTAGTATTAATAATATCATCTGTACCAAGATTGTTACCTTGAAAGGCGGGTTCTTGTTCTTTACTATCATTATAACTGTTATCGTTCATCGCTCCTTCGTCTGCACCAACATGATTAGCTTCATCGGTGCTAACATAATTTTTTGTTTTCTCCAGATGGGTTTTATCTTCATCCTTTAACATAGGCTGCTTTTCAGCATCTGTTTTATCCTCACCGTTTAACATAGGTTGTATTTCAGCATCTGTTTTACCATCACCAGTTAACATAGGCTGTTTTTCAGTATCTGTGTGATCGTCTGTATGACTGTCAGCCTCATGTAACCTGCCCTCCTCTGCCAACCGTGCCTTGCTTGCCCCGAGGTATAGCAACTCCTGTGACTGGACAAACTCCAGCTCCGTGGATGGCCCAGACGGTCCTTTCTTTGTGGCATGCTGGTGACTTCGGGGGACTGAAACATGCAAATAATAATTACTAACTCATTTATAAAATCCCCACATAATTATCCCGCTGTACAGTAGGGCCTACACCAAAACGTATAAATCTTTATCTGGCTGCAGGAATGTTTTAGAATAACAGATGAGAAATGGGGTTTATGGGTTTTGCGACCAGTGTAGATCCAGATCAGCCTGTGCAACCGCAGTCTGATCAGGATCTGCACTGGTCGCCATTCCATCAATGAAACATCTGTCATGCTTCTAACGAGCAATATAAATCATTATCAGGCTACATGAGTGTTCTGTTTGATCAGGGGCTACACTGGTTATAAATCCCATAAGCCCCATTTCTCCAGTCACAGCCGCCACATACGGAGCTTATAACAAATATATGCATAAATACCAATCAAATTCACCAATTCATTTTATCTACTGAGTGAATGTTATATCTGTTTATTCACAATTTCAAACTGTGGCAGGTAGCAAAAAGAAATGGCATCGTTATCATGAGGCTAATCCTCTTTCTGGTAGCCTTAAAATGAACAGAAGTACTTAGTGATCTTGACTTTGTATGTTCCAACATGGGGTGTATGCAAAACAAAGCATCATCCCTAGACACACATTGTGGCCAAGTATTCAAATCGGTGAAGAGGTTAAGCATTTATTGAGAATACAAATAAAACATACAAACAAGGTGAACATTAGCCCTCAGTAATCTTGACCTTGGGTTTTCAGACGTGGGGTGCTTGTGAAACAAAGTAACATCGCTAGACACAAATTTTGGAAAATATAATTAAAATTGGTGAAGTTATTATAGGAATGAATGGCCTTTTTGTGGAATTTATCGGGGTATAAACTTGGAAAAGTCGCGGGAATACTGGACGAAGGCCGGAAGGCCTTCGTCCAGTATTCCCGCGACTTTTCCAAGTTTATATCCCCGATAAATTCCACAAAAAGGCCATTCATTCCTTATAATTCCAGCATTTGAAATAAATTCATCAAGAAAATGTGTTTATTTTCCGTTTCCTTAAGAACTATTTTAACTGCGCCTCACAGTTACGGAAAGTAGTTCGGCGTGGGTGTTTATTGGGATATAAATTTTTGGACAGAGACTTGCTACGGGCCAATCAAATGTTAGGGAATTGTGTAAATATTTTTGTGCTGGAATTATTAAGACATGAAAGGTCTTGCTAATGCACATACCCATAAATAGGCTATGGCTACATCCCCTCCTGCCTATCGGCGAGGGGATACAAATGATCAGGGGGCCGTTTCACTAAACTTCATATGACTAAAATATTTGTAAGTGCAAAATTATGACAGTCTGTAAATTTCACATTAACACTGTTTTCTTGTAAACAGTTATTGAATTTAAATTTATTGAGCATAGGCTGCATATTCAATAAATATAAATCATTCGATTGAACTTTCCAGACGATCCTAAATTTGCACTTAGGAACCTTTTAGTCGTACAAAGTTTAGTGAAACGTCCCCCAGATAGATAGATACAGTTGTGTTTGATGGTAAACAGTAAACAGTAACACTAACAGGGATATAAGCTACTGTTCATCATGACTCGGTTTCAAACTGACTGGGGTCCGTTTCACTAAACTTTGTACGACTACAATGTTCGTAAGTGCAAAATTATGTCTGTGAATTTGACATTCACACTGTTTTCTTGAAAACAATTATTGGATTTACATTTATTGAGAGCTCAATAAATGTAAATCCATCAATTGAAATTTCCAGACAATCCTAAATTTGCACTTACGAACATTTTAGTAGTACAAAGTTTAGTGAAACGGCCCCCTGTTGGTTAGTTTGAAACTGCCGGAGTCATGATGAACAGTAGCCTATGTCCTGGTAGTGTTACTGTTTACCGTTTACCATCAAACAGAACTGTATATATCTACCTGGGGGGCGTTTCACTAAACTTTGTACGACTAAAATGTTCGTAAGTGCAAATTTAGGATCGTTTGGAAATTTAAATTGATGGATTTACATTTAATGAGCATAGGCTGCATAGGCTGCATATGCAGCTTATGCTCAATAAATGCAAATCCAACAATTGTTTACAAGAAAACAGTGTTAATGTGAAATTTACAGACTATCATAATTTTGCACTTACGAACATTTTAGTTGTACAAAGTTTAGTGAAACGGCCCCCTGTTGTGGAATTAACCCAAATATTTTAGTTGTCACATAGAGTGACATACTCATACTTGTAAGTCGCACTGCATAACAACTACCGTTACATAATCTGGGTTATTGTAAACCAGAGGTCCCGGAGCACATTTTTCTCGGCCTGTGACATTTGGCGCCCACTGAGGGACCGTGACTGATAAATACTGCCCAAATTGTACCAAATATATGGAATTCAGATACAAATTAAATATAGAATTTGGGGAGAAATTTTCAATTTGGCTGGGAAGTATGTCACAGTATTTAACCCTTTCAACACCAGACCTCTATAGAGACAATGTTTGCAAACAGTGCAGATGCAGATGAGCTGGCTCGTAAAACGAGCCGTCTCATCAGGATCTCCACTGTTTGTTAATAATTTTAAACGTCGTACAGATTACCCTTTTAGAAGAATGGGATAATTTGAATGAACAAAATTAATGAAATAGCGTGAAACATTGGCATGGAACATCCTATTAAGTTACTTGGTGTTGAAAGGGTTAATACTGTTAACCCTTTGAACCCGAAAGCCCGCTGTATGCAAACAGTGCAGATCCAGATGAGCCGGCTCGTAACGAGCCGTCTCATCAGGATCTGCACTGTTTGAAAGTAATTTTCATATTTTTGAGAACCAAAAATATCCCCTTTTTATAAATGGAATAGTCTGAAACATTGGCATGGAACATCCTATTAAGTTACTTGGTGTTGAAAGGGTTAACTCACTATGGGGAGAAGATGTGTATTCGTGCCCGGCTAGCTCAGTCGGTTAGAGCGATGGTACGGTAAACCAGAGGTCCTGGAGCACATAAAAAATATTAAATTGCTTCTATTTATAATTATTTGGACTCATTCGGTGACACAATATATATATATTTCATGTACCCTTGTGTGACTTTGTAATGTTCTATATAAACCTCATACAAGCCTGGGAACGAAGCAGATATACTATATGTGTCTATGACTAGAGAAATGGGGCTTATTTGTTTTGCGACCAGTGTAGATCCAGATCAGCCTGTACATCTGAACAGTCTGATCAGGATCTGCACTGTTCGCCATTCCATCAAAGAAACACCTGTCATGCTTCTAACACGCACTGTAGATCATTATCAAGCTACAAGTGTTATTTGATCAGGAGCTACACTGGTCACAAATTTTATAAGCCCCATTTCTCCAGTCACAGCCACATATTACGCACCAGTGAATGTAGACCAAGGAGGTTCCATCACGTTTGCAAAAAGAATCCATGGGTTGACAAATCGGGCATCAGTACATTGTACCATTTGTGACTAGGCATCAGTGCATTGTACCATTAAAATCTACGGCCACAGGTTGAAGTAACGGACTGAGGTCTATAAATACATTAAATATGCCTAAAAGCATCAATAAATGAAGAAAAAAAATAAGCTAAAAAATTATTTTTTTACTCCCTCCATATACTCCATCTATTGATGTGCATCTATTGGTGTGTATCTATTGATGTGTATCTATTGATGTGTATATATTGATGTGTATCTATTGATGTGTATCTATTGATGTGTATCTATTGATGTGTATCTATCTATTGATGTGTATCTATTGATGTGTATCTATTGATGTGTTTCTATTGATGTGTATCTATTGATGTGTATCTATTGATGTGTATCTATTGATGTGTATCTATTGATGTGTATCTATCTATTGATGTGTATCTATTGATATGTATCTATTGATGTGTATCTATTGATGTGTATCTATTGATGTGTATCTATGATGTGTATCTATTGATGTGTATCTATCTATTGATGTGTTATCTATTGATGTGTATCTATTGATGTGCATCTATTGATGTGTATCTATTGATGTGTATCTATTGATGTGCATCTATTGATGTGTATCTATTGATGTGTATCTATCTAGTGATCTATTGATATGTTATCTATTGATGTGTATCTATTCTATTGTTTGTATATCTATTGATGTGTATCTATTGATGTGTATCTATTGATGGTATCTATTGATGTGTATCTATTGATGTGTATCTATTGATGTGTATCTATTCATTGATGATGTATCTATTGATGTGTATTCTATTGATGTGCATCTATTGATGTGTATCTATTGATGTGTATCTATTGATGTGTATCTATTGATTGTGTATCTATTGATGTGTATCTATTGATGTGTATCTATTGATGTGTATCTATCTATTGATGTGTATCTATTGATGTGTATCTATTGATGTGTATCTATTATTGATGTGTATCTATTGATGTGTATCTATTGATGTGTATTATCACTTGATGTGTATCTATTGATGTGTATCATTGATGTGTATCTATCTATTGATGTGTATCTATTGATGTGTATCTATTGATGTGTCTATCCTATTGATGTGATGTGTATCTATTGATGTGTATCTATCTAGTGATGTGTATCTATTGATGTGTATCTATTGATGTGTATCTATTGATGGAGTATATGGAGGGAGTAAAAAAAAATTGTTTAGCTTATTTTTTTTCTTCATTTATTGATGCTTTTAGGCATATTTAATGTATTTATAGACCTCGGTCCGTTACTTCAACCTGTGTCTACGGCAGGGTTTCGGACTGAATCAGGGGAATCCAGTCGAGCGGCTGGGATTCCCCACTTCAGTCTATTGATGGAGTATATGGAGGGAGTAAAAAAAAATTGTTTAGCTTATTTTTTTTCTTCATTTATTGATGCTTTTAGGCATATTTAATGTATTTATAGACCTCGGTCCGTTACTTCAACCTGTGTCTACGGCAGGGTTTCGGACTGAATCAGGGGTGAATCCAGTCGACGCGGCTGGGATTCCCCACTTTCAGTCTATTGATGGAGTATATGGAGGGAGTAAAAAAAAATTGTTTAGCTTATTTTTTTTCTTCATTTATTGATGCTTTTAGGCATATTTAATGTATTTATAGACCTCGGTCCGTTACTTCAACCTGTGTCTACGGCAGGGTTTCGGACTGAATCAGGGGAATCCAGTCGAGCGGCTGGGATTCCCCACTTCAGTCTATTGATGGAGTATATGGAGGGAGTAAAAAAAAATTGTTTAGCTTATTTTTTTTCTTCATTTATTGATGCTTTTAGGCATATTTAATGTATTTATAGACCTCGGTCCGTTACTTCAACCTGTGTCTACGGCAGGGTTTCGGACTGAATCAGGGGAATCCAGTCGAGCGGCTGGAATTCCCCACTTCAGTCTATTGATGGAGTATATGGAGGGAGTAAAAAAAAATTGTTTAGCTTATTTTTTTTCTTCATTTATTGATGCTTTTAGGCATATTTAATGTATTTATAGACCTCGGTCCGTTACTTCAACCTGTGTCTACGGCAGGGTTTCGGACTGAATCAGGGGAATCCAGTCGAGCGGCTGGGATTCCCCACTTCAGTCCCAACCCTGACGATGCTGTAAAACGTGAAAAAACAAGGATGTGCACAGGAATGTTGAACGTCATTTACGAGGGAAAACCAGTGAATATGATGTCATGTCATTAGTTACATAACGTTATTCTCATTGCCCTGGCCTGAGACTGGCAAGTGCTCTATTTTTACGCTAAAAACATCTTTAGATCTGATAAAGTTAATTATTGTTTTAAATTACATTTTGACCATTACTATTCCAATCCTACTAAAACAACACATGTAGTCAGTGGCACATGTAGTTAGGGGCACGAATCCATGAGAACAGTGACTACTATAGACTACTAGTCACTGTTCTCATGGATTCGTGCCCCTAAGTACATAAATTCATATGGTGTGTTATATTAATTCCTGAAAATGCATACATCAACATAAAGTTCAAACACATGACTATGAGTGCATATAAGGAATTCGCCAAAATTGTTGTTTATGCAAGTCTTGGAGTCCCTAGAAATAATCCACCCAAGTCACCTAATTGATCTTGAAACTTCTAATCAGGTTCGTGCCCTACAACTTTTTGCACATTTGAGTGACATTCATTGATCACTCATATACAATGAAGAAGTGTTGCTGCCTAGATGCATCAAATTTAAATATGGTGAAGTCCAGATTCACCTAGAAATCAACATACATGTATATCACATTTTATGCATAATTTGCGAACAGACCCCCTTCAGATTAAGGAAATATGTAGAAAAATCACAAAATATGTGGTACATCAAAATTGTATGTAACTGTAGCTTAGAAAACCGTGGGAATCAACTTAAAATACCTTTTTAAAATAATTTTCAATTAACACTATTCTTAGAATATACTTATTCACTTGTTTTTTAGGGGCATGAATCAATGAGAAAGCACGAATCCATGAGAATTGGGTCTAAACATCACACAAAATTACAACCTACTTCACTTGAATATAAGGGGTACTGACCTGTGATTGCAGAAACTTTGTTACAAGAAAGCATAGTGGCTGTCTGGGATTGTCGAATACTTGCATGTGGGACATTATAGGAATGAATGACCTTTTTGTGGAATTTATCGGGGTATAAACTTGGAAAAGTCGCGGGAATACTGGACGAAGGGATAAAAAATTACAATTTTCGATAAATTCAACAAAAAGGCCATTCATTCCTTATAATTCCAGCATTTGAAATAAATTCATTAAGAAAATGTGTTTTATTTTCCGTTTTCTTAAGAATTATTTTAACTGCGCCTCACGATTACGGAAAGTAGTTCGGCATGGGAGTTGACAGAGAATTGCTACGGGCCAATCAAATGTTAGGGAATTGTGTAAATATTTTTGTGCTGGAATTGTGACGTCATAAGACTGAAAAAGTACAGATTCACTTGGCCTGCCCAAGATGGTGGACATTTTCTCAAGTGGCTTCAAGAAGGCTTAACCCTTTCAACACTAGATCCCTCTATTGTGGAGCTTGCAAACAGTGATCCAGATGAGCCGGTGATTTTTTATATTTCTCAGAAGAAAAAAAAACAACCCCTTTTTATAAATGGACAAATAATTTTGTGACGATTGGATTTGTCGGAAAATCAACATATCACATTCCATTCCAGTTACTTAGGGGTGAAAGGGTTAACTGATCAAACAGTGAATAATGAAGTCTACAATCAGACTATACTAAGGTGTGCAAGATATATTTTAAAATTACAGGTTGTCCGGTTTAGAACACTTATGATCGATGCAAGATATTTAGGGGCTATTTTCATGTCTTTGGTCATCATGTCTTTTCATGATTACAAAGCACACAAGTATGTTGTTAGGGGGGGGGACTTATATTCTACAATTACAGTGCAATCTCTCTAAGTCCGGTTTAGAGAGGTTCCAATGTAATGGCTATATTATATTACATGCTACCCAGTGATTTACCGTGATTCTGGAGGGATTATTTCCTTGAAGGAAATATTTCAAAAATTGTCAATTTTGGCAACGTTATAAGCTGGTCTAAGAGCAAATTTTTGCATTTTCCGAAGAGCATGTAATATACAATTTATTCCACTACCATTTTGAAATACCGGATTTATTTCACTTGACATCTGTAAATCCGACAAAGAAACAAAGTTTCTTTGTCGGATTTCCAGATGTCTCGGGAAATAAATCCGCTATTTCAAAATGGCAGTAGTACTAGAAAAAGTGAGCCGGGGCAAGTAATTTAACCTGACCTTGAACATGAAGGCCGCATGGGTGTGGTATGGAATGAAAATATGGATTATGATAAGGAAGTATATGAAGTTTGAAGTCAAACAGACTTACCGTTGTAGAGATAATTGGTACCCAAAAACTTTAACGCAAATCTTACGGACGCAAATTTCAAAATAATTTGACCTTGACCTTGGACATGAAGCCGCAATGGGGTGTAGTATGGAATGAAAATATTGATGATGATAAGGAAGGATATGAAGCTTGAAGTCAATCCGACTTACCGTTGCAGAGATAATGGATACCCAAAAACTTTAACACAAATCTTTTTAAGTAATTTGACCTTGACCTTGGACATGAAGGCCACATGCGTGTGGTATGGAATGAAAATATGGATGATGATAAGGAAGTATATGAAGTTTGAGGTCAATCCGACTTACCGCTACAGAGATAATGGGTATAATAATAAACTCTACACAATACCTCTAGTCTGATTAAAGATGTCCAGCATGGAGATAGAAGCAAATTCTTGTGTCTCATTCACCGCTGGGAAACTCTGTAACAGGAAAGCAGAGCTCCAGATAAGCTGCGCATTTGCGTAAATACCCAATTAAAATTGCCAAAAACCCAATTGAAATCAGAAGTAGTGAGTATCAAAAATCAATGAAAAAATTGTGGTATCTTTATCATGCTACAGAAAACAATAAACAGACCACAAATATAGCATATTTTCTTATTTTTCCATGAAAACACATCTTGGTATTTCATTAGAATTGTCTCCTTGGATGAAATACCAAGATGTGTTTTCATTTAGAAGCAAACTATTCAATAATTGCGGTCTGCTGATGTGTAAACAGTAATGTGATTCTATTTTACACAATTAAAATTTCCAGGAGAAGAATTCACATAACCGTAAAAGCTTGTTTTCTAATCCCGTTTCAAACTATGTATTACATGTATTTATATCACATATCTCTCTAGAAATAAATACTGTTTAAACCAAAATTTTGAAATACCCAATTGCTTCAGAAATGATGGAGTGACAATACTCAATTACTAATTCCTATCTGGAGCACTGGGAAAGGTTATATTATAAAGGAAATAAATATTTTATGGAGTTTGCACATTCATGCAAATTAAAGTATGAGATATAATATAATACATATTTATTAGTTTTCTACATGTCTAAAGCAGTGTATTATACCACCTTATCATCAGTCCACAGCCTGTGTCTACAATTACCAACCTGTTGCACTTTGGGTATGAAGAACATCATGATGGCCCCAATGATTGGTGGAGCCCCCGCTGCATGGAACGCCACCCGGTAGTTACCCATGTAGTCGTACAGCCAACCTGCCGACCAAATATACGGAATGTCAGGTTGTGTTTTCTGATATCAAGTTTATCAGACTCGACTTGAAAATGGTAGGATTCTTACCATTTCTGAGCCGAGTCTGAAAAACTTGATATCAGTAGCCGATTTCACCAACATTGCAAAGTATACTTATCTAGCAAAGTATACTTTGAGGTAGAAATTTTCAATTTAAAGATAAATTTATAATTTTTATTATACTGAATTTATTATATTATCACAGCCATTTTGGCTGTGATAATGTAATAAATTCAGTATAATAATTCTGCATACTTTTAATCATCAAATATATGCAGTCATTAGTTCTATATGAAAGAAAGCATTTCGGGAAAAATAAATGATTACTCCCTCAAAGTATACTTTGCTACAAAGTATACTTTGCAATGTTGATGAAATCGGCTACAGAAGTTACCCATATGGTCGTACATGCAAATATCGAGAATGCCAGGCTAGATAATGTTTTCTAATATCATGTTTATCAGGCTCGGTTCGAATATGGCATTAGATTCCTAATGTTTTTAAGCCGATTCTGATAAACTTGATATCAAAAATTAAAAATGTAGTCGTACAGCCAACCTGGTAGGCAAATATGGGGAATGCATGGCTTGTGTTTTCTGATATCATGTGTATCAGGCTCGGCTCGAAAACGGTAAGATATAAAAAATTAGCAATGTAGTCGTACACTAGAACCACAGTTGGAAGACTCGGACCTACAACACAAAAAAAATGCCTATTAAAAAAATCCCATTACCCCACCCACTTGGTCTCGTACAGTACCATATTCTATTTATAAAGGTGAGTATCTATATGGCTATTATAGAAAGAGCCCTCTCTTTTCCGGCTCGCACAAACACAATAAACATCAATTCAATGTATGACTTCTGTCTCTGGCAATCGATAAAGGTATTAGGTGTGTGAACATATTCACTTCAAATCGCTGTTTCCAGCATTTATTCAGTTATACGCATTTTGTATACCCCATCCAAAGCGAAATTTGCGTGTACAAAAGAATCGCCGTCCGGCGTGGATTATCGGTCATATTTGACCAATAACTGATCGCCAGCTCAAACTAAAGTCGTGCACCATGACCATATACATTAGCAACTCCAATCATACAAAGTTCGTCCAATTGTGATCGTTCACCGATCTAAAAAACACATTTTTTCTACTTTCATTCATGATTCGCGTACTATCAGATTATGTCTACCGGAATTGGACGAACGTTGGATGGTTGGAGTTTCTAATGTATATGGTCATGGTGCACGTCATTAGTTTGAGCTGGCGATCAGCTATCGGCCAAATATGACCGATAATCCACGCCGGACGGCCTCCGATTCTGTGTGAGATTCTTTCGTACACGCAACTTTCGCTTTGGATGCGGTAATCAAAACGCGAATAACTCAATAAATGCTTGAAACAGCGATTTGAAGTGAGTATATTCACATACCTAATACCTTTATCGATTGCGAGATACATATTTCATACATTTAATCGATGTTTATTGTGTTTGTACGAATCGGAAAAGAGAGGGCTCTTTCTATAATAGCCATATTCTTACACACCTTTCTATAAATAGAAGATGGTAATGTATGAAGACCAAGTGGGTGGGGTAATGGGATTTTTTTAATAGGCATTTTTTTGCTGTCATAGGTCCGAGTCTTCCACCTGTGACTAGAACTAGCTAAAGCACTGTGTATGTGTAGCTATGACTCGAAACACGAGACTTCTAGCATTTATGGATAGCCTGGTTCCAGGGTCTGTGCTCATAAAACCTGAAAATGATGAAATGAGGAAGTTTGATTGGTCATGGCTGAGCTGTGCTCAGTCTCGGCCAATCAAATTGCATAATTTAGAGTACATGTTTATCAAATGTATATTGGGTCAACACTATATACTGTCTGTTCCACGTTTTGCTGCCGACGAACATTTGGCCATTAAACACATTAAATATAAAAAATATTTAAAAGTAAGTACCGTACTTTTTCATCAATAACAAAAAAGTAACCCTCCCCAAAAAAAATTATGTGATGAAATTCCATCAAATATTGATTTTATTGCGAAAAAAAAAAGATTTTCCTATGGGAATTTAAAGGTACATGCCCACGCAGTAGACACAAAATGTTCTTTATAGAAATTAAATAAGTGTATAATTATGTCACTATTCCACCAGTTCTAAAATTTACGAGTGCCCGCTATACAAATATAATCATTTATTAATTATCAATTTACTGTTAGCGACGCGCGGCGGTAACAGTCTATTTTGATAATGTGCAGGGACGACTACTTTCACATCACGGCTTGTGGTGCGCATGCGCAGTATACTACGCGCGCCAGTAGGCTTCCCAATATGTAAACAAGAATATCAACATGTCGAAACGTCCAGGACCGAAATTGTATGAAACGGTGTCGGCCAAAAAAAAGGCGAAATGTCTGAGGGACAGGCAGTACAGAGAGAGAGAGAGTGGTTAATATTGGCGACCAGATCACCAAATGGAAAGAGTTACGAGGAGATTTAGATTTGAACTCGAACAGAGATTTTTCTTCTCAACTCCCGATACTTCACTGCGCATGTCAAAGATGTGATATGATTGACCGTGTCACGTGACGCGTATTGGTAAAAATAGCACGAGTTCAGAAAATACCCTTTCTGGTCGCGGCATATAAAATGCAATTTAACACCAATTAACACACGCCGTAATTAAAAATAACTCGTTAGTGGGTAGACAAATGGCTCATATAAGGCATGACAGAAGTTGAAAAGTAGTAGTACAGTGTAACCTGCTGCGTGGGCATGTACCTTTAACATGGGGAGTCAATTTCCAAATTTTTTTGTTTTTTGATCCTTTGGAAATTGACTCCGAAACCTGGTGAGATACCGGTAGCTTGAAAATGATGTATCTAAGAAAACAAAAGTTCGATTTTGAAAATCGGTCCACAAATAAAAAAATATTTGAAAACAAGAGGGCCATGATGGCCCTAATTCGCTCACATGACTCCATGAACACCAGAGGAGAATGACATTGAGTTCATGTGTTTTAAAAAAAATGGTGCTATTTTTAGATGTCGGTCATCTTGGATTAAGCGATGACTATCATTTTACCAAATCTGAAAATGCATCACCCAAGGATCTTAACTTCCTATGAAGTTTGGTCAGCATCAACCATGTGGTTCCTGAGAAAAAGACGTTCAAAATCTTGAATAAATGGACCTTTTGGTGGCCATCATGGATGACATAATCATCCAATTCCGACAAATATTGCACCAGAGTGATCGCCTTATTTATACCTTCAATTTGATATATGGCATGACCATATTCGGTCAAAAATAAAATTTGACCCCAATTTGACCCCACGGGCCGTTTTTGACCCCGGGGTCACCATTTTCACAAATTTGAAAGAGCATTGTAAATCGATCATTCCTACCAAGTTTAGTCGAAATCCGACTAGCGGTTCATAAGATTTTTTAAGAATTTATGCTATTTTTAGACGGCGGCCATCTTCGATTAGCGATGACCTCCATTTTAACAAGTTTGAAAGAGCAATGGACATCGATCATTCCTACCAAGTTTCGTCGAAATCCGGCAAGCGGTTCTTGAGAAGAAGATTTTTTAAGAATTTATGCTATTTTTAGATGGTGGCCATCTTGGATTAGCGATGACCTCCATTTTAACAAATCTGAAAAGGCTTCACCCATGGACCATAACATTTAAGTTTGGCTACCATGGGCCAAGCGGTTCATGTGAAGAAGAATTTTGAAATCTCTAATAAAAGAACGACGTTTTTACCTTTCGGCGGCCATCTTGGATGACATAACCATCTGATTTCAACAAAAAATGCACCAGAGTGATCGCCTCATTGATACCTTTAATTTGATATACGACATGACCATATTCGGTCAAAAATAAAATTTGACCCCAATTTGACCCCACGGGCCACGCCCATTTTTGACCCCGGGGTCACCATTTTAACAACTTTGAAAGAGCAATGTACATCGATCATTCCTACCCAGTTTTGTCGAAATCCGGTTGGCGGTTCTTGAGAAGAAGATTTTTTAAGAATTTGTGCTATTTTTAGACGGCTGCCATCTTGGATTACGTAATGACGTCATTTTAACAATTTTGTAATCCCCCTATCTAAGGACCATGACCATGAAGTTTGGTGACTATAGACCCAATGGTTACCAAGGAGAAGACGTTTGAAAATGTTCACGGACGACGGACGACGACGGACACATTGCGGTAACAATAGCTCACATGAGCTTCGCTCAGGTGAGCTAAAAATCTATTGTTAGCCCCCATGTTAAATTCCTATAGGAAAATCGTTTTTTCGCAATAAAATCAATATTTGATGGAATTTCATGAAATAATTTTTTTTGGGGAGGGTGACTTTTTTGTTATTGATAAAAAAGTACTTTAATACTTTTAAATATTGTTTAGATTTAATGTGTTTAACAGCCAAAATTTCGTCGGCAGCAAAACGTGGAACAGACAGTAGTCACAAATAACATAAACCCCAATTACCCAATCACATCCGCATACAGATAATATCAGGCTAGTGTCTAATTTGAATAAGAGAATGGAAATACAATACAAAAATAAAGTACCAAAAGCAGCCACAAGCTTACATTAGTATCAATTATAGCAAGTATGAAGTGAAAACACGCCTATATCATGACTGTGATGAGAAGACCACAACGACCGTCAGACAGGCCTAACATTAGACCCAACCCACAGGGACCGTATTAAAGGAGAAGCCATAAATATGAGCAAAGCAATAAGTATATTGCTTGCAGAGTATGGCTTGTGTTAAAGATCAGTACTTGGTATATATGCATTATGCATTATGCATTGTACCAAGTACTGATGACCAGGCCTCGACAAATTCTTCATTTTCCACTCGTCCAGATTGGATTTAAACTCGTACAATCCTATATGTTTTAATGTTTGTGCCGCGCTGTCTCTTCAAATTACCAGTCTCGTCCAAATCGAAAATTCACTCACAAATATGAGTGGATTTGTCGAGGCCTGATGATTAATTAACACAAGCTAAATAGGTTTCTAAATGTAATATCTCATTAAATGTTTTTCCACTGCATCACTGTTCTATTCCTGTGAAGTGACATTTGAATCTTTTACATAATTTGCTGCTTCTATTTTAAAGCTAATACTCATTCACCGACATGTTTGCAATAAACAGATAATGGTAAACAACAGCCCAACACAAACTTATGGTAGGCTACAGACACCATTCACTACAGATTCCATTTCACTGAATGCAATTGTACTGGAGACGGGAAAGAAATGGGAAAGAATTCAGACAATGAGACGATACATTCCAATGGTAGTCACAATATATATTTCTAATTGTAAATAAAGAAACTAATAAAAAAAAATCTGTCAGTGAAATGGTGCATCTTCTGAACAAAATGTGTTAATCCTTTCACCCCTAAATAACTGAAATGGATTTTCTGATAAATCCAATGGTCACAAACTGATTTTCAGACTATGAACAAGTCAGAGCTCCACATAAGCTGAATATTTGCTTAAATACCCAATTAAAATTGCCATAAACCCAATTGAAATTAGCGAGTATCAAAAAGCAATAACAATTTTGTGGTACCTTTATCGTGCTGCAGAAAACAATAAACATACCACAAATATATTATGAAAACACGTCTTGGTATTTCATTAGAATTGTCTCCAAGGAGACAATTCTAATGAAATGCCAAGATATGTTTTCATTTCGAAGCAAACTATTCAATAATTGCTGTCTGTTGATGTGTAAACAGTAGTGTGATTTTATTTTACCCAATTAAAAGTTTGAAATACCCAATTGCTTCAGAAATGATGGAGTGAAAATACTCAATTACTAATTCCTTATCTGGAGCCCTGAAAAGTTTTGTTGTTTTTTCTCTGATAATTATTGCTCATCTGGATCTGCACTGTTCACAAGCACCGCTATAGAGGTCTGTAGTGTTGAAAGGGTTAATAACAGGTGTAAGTTATGTTTGTTTGTTTGTTTATTATAGGAATGAATGGCATTTTTATGGAATTTATCGGGGTATAAACTTGGAAAAGTCTTCCGGCCTTCGTCCAGTATTCCCGCGACTTTTCCAAGTTTATATCCCCGATAAATTCCACAAAAAGGCCATTCATTCCTTATAATTCCAGCATTTTAAATAAATTCATCAAGAAAATGTGTTTATTTTCCGTTTTCTTCAGAATTATTTTAACTATGCCTCACGGTTACGGAAAGTAGTTCGGCGTGGGAGTTTACTGGGATATCAATTTTGGACAGAGACTTGCTACGGGCCAATCAAATCTTAGGGAATTGTGTAAATATTTTTGTGCTGGAATTATTATTGGTGTTTAACGGCCTATCAACAGCTAAGGTAATTTAAGGCCGGGCCAACGGGTTCGATCCCGTTTTAACCTGCTGCATTGGGGGGGATAATCCCACTATCAGAACGGAATATTTACATCGAGAAAAAATATATTCAGCCCTGAAATTAGAATAACCCGACCTGGTGCCAGGTCCATACCACACCAATGTCATTTGGGCCCTTCTCCTAAAAGTAACACCAGATTCAACTGTCGCATACAAGAATGCCATTGACGTACGTGAGGGCCAAACCAGGTCTCTGGTCTGGGTTCCGGTAAGGATGAACCCCGATCGTTAAATTACCCATCGCATGCTCCCACCTACCATCCACTGGTGTGAGTTATGACATGCATCGCCCACCTTACCGACAATGCACCTGACGGCATCAACTTTTAATAAAGGTGCCCGATTTTCACAAAGCCTGACGGACAGCTGGCAATATGAGCTAGCTATCACAGATCAAAACTGACACAAGAAACCATACTATTTAAATTACTTCCTATATGTTCTTTACAAACAGAAACTAAGTAAGTTACTTGTGCGAACTTAAAACCAAAAGGTATTAAAGGACATTATGATGACTTTTATAAATGTCGCTCCAGATATGTGGCTGTGACTGGAGAAATGGTGCTTATAGATTTTACGACCAGTGTAGATCCAGATCAGCTTGAGCATCCACAGTCTGATCAGGATCTGCTGTGTTTGCCAATTCATCAACTAGAGAAAAATTGATGGCATGTAATCACAATATACCCACTTTTCCAACATTTCAAAGTCCAAAAAATGGGGAGATAATCCATGAGCCGGGAATCAAATCAATAATTGAAATTCACTCTGCGCATCTGCACACCATAAGGAAGCTACCATCTCCATCTATTAAGCTTTTATACAAGAGAATGTGATGGCATGATGGAGAAACTCTTACAAAAAAGAATTTGCCGTATATATTTTCCAATTTTCTCATCAAAAGCATGCTTTGACACCACTTTAGAATCAATTCCAATGTAAATAAAGTGCTGTCAAACCATCTTTGTATTGTTATTGAAAGAGAAGACAAAATA
This sequence comes from Conchocele bisecta, assembly GCA_029237695.1. Lineage (NCBI taxonomy): Eukaryota > Metazoa > Mollusca > Bivalvia > Lucinida > Thyasiridae > Conchocele > Conchocele bisecta. The sequence goes on along the minus strand of CM055265.1, from coordinate 71,054,975 downwards.
TAAAACAACAGCAGACGACAATTTTTGTTTCCCGCATTCTAAGCATGCTTTGACAACACTTCAGAATCATTTCCAATGGAAAGGAGACATGACATATACCAAGAGCAGACGACAAATTTTGTTTCCCACATTCTAAGGGTTAAACCATTGTTCACTTACCAGCGACTGGTGGCCCAATTGTAAACGGAATACTGAAGATGCCCAGCAAAAACCCAATGGCCTGGGATGCCTCAGCCGGGCCGACGATATCAAAGGCGATCGGGCCGAGAAGGCAGACGAATATCCCGTCACACACACCCATAATCAGGCTGATCACAATCAGACCGGCGAAACTCGTCGATAAAGGAATACAGAGAGTCGACGTGCCGAGAATGAAGAACGCAAACTGTTGAAGGCGGAGTCGACTGACACATTTGTAGTCGGCGAGCTTGCCGAAGAGGATTCGACTGATACCGGATGTGATACTGAGACAGAGGATCAACCAGCTGCCATCTTCTGTGGGAAACCTGTCCTTGGTATACTGAGGCTGTGGATGGAAGTACCGTACTTACCCTAAATATTCGGACACCAATATGTGAGCAAACAGTGTAGACCCAGACCAGCCTGCTCCTGAAGGAGCAGTCTGATCAGGGTCTGCACTATTTGCCATTTTCACAGAATGCTTCGGAGGCCTCATTGGACAACATAATCAACTTGATAAATGTTTAGGACACTTATAACAATTGGTTTTGGTGTCCGAATATTTAGGGTAATTACGGTACTTTATTTATTTAATGAACCCTTTCACCCCTATAGAACTGGAATGCATATGTTAGTTTTCCAACCAATCCAATTGTCACAAAATGATTTTCAGACTAGTCCATTCATGAAATGGGGAGCTTTTAAAACAGATAAAAATTACTTTCAAAAAGTGCTGATCATGATGAGACGGCTCGTCATGTGGTAGTTGTGGCTGTAGTGTTGAAAGAGTTTCATGGTGTTTATCGGCCTGTCAACAGCTAAGGTCATTTTAGGCCGGGTTAACAAGGTCGATTCCCCTATTTCACTGAATTGTGTACATTGAAGGATTGGGTTGTAGGGGGTGGGGCGGGAGCGGAAATCACAAATTCAGAACTGAATATATTGAACTGAATATCTTTACGTAAAATGATATACTCAGCCCTGAAATTAGGATAACCTGATCTGGTGTCATAATCACATATCCCCACTCCCTAAAGTAAAAGTAATAAGATTAGTACTAATCTTACTACTCTTATATAAATGGGTATAACCAGATTCAACTCTCAAATAACACGAAAACCAAAAATGTACCTGAGGGCCAAACAAGGGATATTGGGATTCTGATACAGCCATCTATAACAGATAAACGGCTCACGACGAGCCGTCTCATCAGGATCTACACTTTTTGAAAGTATTTTTTACATTTTTAGAACAAAAACACCCTATTTTCATAAATGGATGAGTCTGCAAATCATTGGCGATGATTGGATTGGTCAGAAAATTAACATCAAAATTCATACCAGTTATTTAGGGGTGAAAGGGTTCAATTTCCCTTGCTATGCTCCCAACCAGTAGCATATTTCACCAACATTGCAAAGTATACTTATCTAGCAAAGTATACTTTGAGGGAGAAATTTTCAATTTAAGGATAAATTTATTAATTTTTATTATACTGAATTTATTACATTATCACAGCCATTTTGGCTGTGATAATGTAATAAATTCAGTATAATAATTCTGCACACTTTTAATCATCAGATATTGCAGTCGTTACTATATGAAATAATGAATTTCGGGAAAAATAAATGATTACTCCCTCAAAGTATACTTTGTTAGATAAGTATACTTTGCAATGTTGATGAAATAGGCTACAGCTGTCCACCTGTGGATATAAATTGGTCTCAAGATGAGAAAAGGTACTTTATAATGTTTACGACCAGCATAGACCCAGATCGGGGCATATTGTGGTGAATCTTCATCAAATGTGGCTGTGTCTGAAGAAATGGAGATTGGCTTTGCGACCAGTGTAGATTCAGCTCCGCACGGTCGGATCAGGATCTGCACTGTTCGCCATTCTATCAATGAAACACATGTTATGCTTCTAACAAGCCATATAGATCGTTATCAGGCTACATGAGTGATATTTGATCAAGAGCTACACTGGCCACAAATCCCATCAGTCCCATTTCTTTTTGAATACTTTAAACAATATTTTATTTCAAATATATGTTTCACAATACATATTAATACTAGTAAGTTAACCCTTTCAACACTACAGATATATATAGTGGTATTGGCAAACAGTGTAGATCCAGATGAGCCAGCTCGTGATGAGCCGTCTCATCAGGATCAGCACTTTTTGCAAGTAATTTTCATGTTTCTGAGAACAAAAACACTCCCTTTTTATAAATGGACTAGACTCAAAATCATTTTGTGACGATTAGATTGGTTGCAAAATTAACATATATATATATCAAAGTCCATTCAGTTACTTAAGGGTGAAAGTGTTAATTTGAATACAAGCTCTGAGCGCTGATATGCATTATTTGGGCCATTAAACTGTATATACAAAGTATATAAATAACATGCACATACTATATTTGGGCAGATGTTGAACAATTATTCACATGCCACAGTAAGGTGGGCAACATAAAAGACACCGTGTCTAGTGAAATATGAACTTTTGAACTTTAATTTTGATTCTACCTAATCTATGGCAAGCCAAATGCACAATAATTCCTTAAACCATGGTTTGGAGCTCAAACCCTAGTTTAGGCTCCTCAAACCCTAGTTTGGGCTTAAACTGCCATTTGAGATCCCAAATGGTAGTTTTCTTAAACCCTGGTTTGAGCAATTATTGTGCACTTGGCGGCAGAAACCACCGTTTGGACTCTCAAACTAGGGTTTCTGATAGCTTAAACCACGGTTTGAGCTCAAACCCCAGTTTAGACTGCTCAAACCCTAGTTTCGGCTCGCCAAATGCACAATAATTCCCTAAACCCCAGTTTGAGAGTCTAAACCAGGGTTTAGGCTCTCAAACCCCAGTTTGAACAATTATTGTGCATTTGCCCAGAAACTGCCGTTTGAGGTCGTAATCGAATAAAACGCCTAAACCTTAGTTTGGACCCAAACCACAGTTTAAGAAAAAAACTGCCAATCGTGATCCCAAACGGTAGTTTTCTTAAACCCTGGTTTGAGCAATTATTGTGCACTTGGCGGCAGAAACCACCGTTTGGACGCTCAAACTAGGTTTTTCTGATAGCTTAAACCACGGTTTTTGAGCTCAAACCCCAGTTTAGACTGCCCAAACCCTAGTTTAGGCTCGCCAAATGCACAATAATTCATTAAACCCCAGATTTGAGATCCTAAACCATGGTTTAGGCTCCCAAACCCAGTTTGAGCAATTAGTGCATGCATTTGGCCAGAAACTGCCGTTTGAGGTCGTAATCGGTAGTTAATTTACTAAATCGGCCTAAACGGTGGTTTCTGTTACCCGTCACACCCCGAGTTACGATTGGTTAAAGTGATCACAAAGCCTGGTTATCATTGGCTGATCGCTTAAAATATGTTTTGGGCATCCGTCACACCCCGAGTTACGATTGGTTCATCGATCTCAAAGCCTAGTTACCATTGGATGATCGATTTAGCCTACGGTTATCGGAGACATGGAAATGCACGGCCTCACTGAATGGCGTAATGATCGATTATTTGGATAAAGGTGAAAATACGGCGTAATGGGGGAAAGAAAATCGGCGTAATTATCTGAGAGAGGTGAATGCACATCCATCCATCCATCTTTTTATTAAAATATTTCATCTTATAAGTAGAATCCCCACTGTATCCAGACTGATTAGGGACTACACTGATGTACATATTGCCGGTAGTCTAATCAGCCTTGGTAAATATGCAAGCTGATCAGGGACTACTAGTACATGTGCTGCAGTACATGGTGTCGGTTGTCTGGTCAACCTAATTAGATATGGAGGCTGATCAGGGACTACGTTGGTATACATCGTGTCGGTAGTCTGATCAACATAGCTAGGTATGCCACGTGATCAGGGACTACACTGATGTACATAGTGTCGATAGCCTGATCAACCTAACTAGATGTGCCGCCTGATCAGGGACTACACTGATATACATAGTGTGGGTAGCCTGATCAACCTAGCTAAGATATGTCGCCTGATCAGGGACTACGCTCGTATACTATATGAATGTAGGACAAAACCCCCTTGGACATAACGCCCTTCGTGTGAAAATTACAACAGGACAATAAAACCCTTAGATTTTTAGGGTGGACATAACCCCCTTCATGATTTGTACAGGGTGGACATAACCCCCTTCATGATTTGTACAGGGTGGACATAACCCCCTTCATGATGTGTACAGGGTGGAAAAAAAAACCTTCATTAATTCCCGGGATGAATTTAACATTTGTTTGCTGTTTATTATTATTGATGATATTATTTTGCTTAAAATTAAACAAATCATAATATACAACAAACAAATATTCATATATTGTCTAATATATAGTGTCGGTAGCCTGATCAACCTAGCTAGATATGGCGCCTGATCAGGGACGACACCGGTGTACGGATTACCGATAGTCTGTTCAACCTAGGTAGATATGTCGGCTGCTCAGGGATACACCGGTGTACAGATTACTGATAGTCTGATCAACCCAACTGGATAAGCCGGCTGCTCTGGGACTACACTGGTGTACAGATTACCGATAGTCTAATCAACCTAGCTAGTTATGCCGGCTGCTCACGGACTACACTGGTGTATAGATTACTGATAGTCTGATCAGCCTAGCTAGATATGCCGGCTGCTCTGGGACTACACTGGTGTACAGATTACTGATAGTCTGATCAACCCAACTAGATATGCCGGTTGCTCATGGACTATACTGATGTATAGATTACGAATGTAGGACAAAACACCCTCAGACAAAACACCCTCAACGCAAAAATGACTACATGGACATAACCCCCTCAATCGTTTTATCAGGTTGGACAAAACACCCTCAATGTTTTGTTCAGGGTGGAAGAAACCCCCTCAATCGTTTTCTCAGGGTGGACAAAACCCCCTCAATCCTTTTCTCAGGGTGGACGAAACCCCCTCAATTTCTGGGATTGATGGAGTTTTGAGTGGAGAAAGGGTCTATCTTCATTACATATATATGTATATATATAATGGAGATATAACCTTTTTCCACTCAACCATTGATTTGTTTGCCGTTTATTATAATTAGTAATAATACCAGTCATAATATACAACAAACAATGATTCATATAAACAGCACAAGGCATATACTCATACATAATATTTTGAGCACATTTCAAAACAAGTAGTACTGCTCATGTGCATTACACTTAATGAATGCGAATACACTGTCCAATTGCCACCATGAACTCCGCCAATGTCTTTTCACCACGATTGTACTGCTCACACAGGGTCTTCATCTTCTTCTGGTGAGAGATGGCAGCCGAAAACGAATGAGGGTGTTTTCTCCACCCTGAGAAAACGATTGAGGGGGTTTCGTCCACCCTGAGAAAACGATTGAGGGGGTTTCGTCCACCCTGAAAAAAAGATTGAGGGTGTTTTGTCCAACCTGATAAAATGATTGAGGGGGTTATGTCCATGTAGTCATTTTTTGGTTGAGGGTGTTTTGTCCCAGGGGGTTCTGTCCGGATACCATAGATTACCGATAGTATGAACAACTTAGCTACACATGCTGCCGCCTGATCAGGGACTACACCAGTGTACAGATTACCGATATTCTAGTCAACCTAGCTAGATATGCCTGCTGCTCAGGGAATACACCGGTGTACAGATTACCGATAATCTGGTCAACGTAGCTAGATATGCCGCCTGCTCAGGGACTACACCGGTGTACAGATTACCGATAGTATGATCCACCCAACTAGATATGCGGGTTGCTCATGGACTATACTGGTGTATAGATTACCGATAGTCTGAACAACTTAGCTAGACATGCTGCCGCCTGATCAGGGACTACACCGGTGTACAGATTACCGATAGTCTGGTCAACCTAGCTAGATATACCGGCTGATCAGGGACTACATCGGTGTACAGATTACTGATAGACTTATCAACCCAACTAGATATGCCGACTGCTCATGGACTACACAGGTGTACAGATTACCGATAATCTGTTCAACGTAGCCAGATATGCCGCTTGCTCAGGGACTACACCGGTGTACAGATTACCGATAGTCTGGTCAACCTAGCTAGATATACCGGCTGCTCATGGACTACACAGGTGTACAGATTACCGATAATCTGTTCAACGTAGCCAGATATGCCGCTTGCGCAGGGACTACACCGGTGTACAGATTACCGATAGTCTGGTCAACCTAGCTAGATATGCCGACTGCTCAGGGACTACGCCGGTGTATAGATTACCGATAATCTGTTCAACGTAGCCAGATATGCCGCTTGCTCAGGGACTACACCGGTGTACAGATTACCGATAGTCTGGTCAACCTAGCTAGATATGCCGGCTGATCAGGGACTACATCGGTGTACATTATGATTGCACTCCCAACTAGATATCCGCTGCTCAGGTATACACCGGTGACAGATATGATAGTTTGACAACCCAACTGGATGCCTGCTCAGGGACTACACTAGTGTACATATTACTGGTAGTCTCATCAACACAAGTGGATATGCCGGCTGCTCAGGGACTAAACCGGTGTACAGATTACTGATAGTCCGATCAACCTACCTAGATATGCCGGCTGCTCAGGGACTTCACTGTTGTACATATTAGCGATAGTGTGGTCATCCCAAGTTGATGAGAATGCTGATCGGGCACTATACTGGTATACAATTTGGTGATATTCTCAGCAGCCGGTGTGTATATGCCAGTTGATCAAGGACTATACTGATCTACCGATTGTCGATATTCTGATCAGCGTGGATTGATAATTACTGCGTTAATAACATTTTAATCCATTGTTTGCACCAAGGTGTGATACCCGGATGTTTATTTTCAATTGGTGATTATACAACTAGTACCTTACGATATAGCCCACCAGTATAGCCCAATATCACACTGCGCTTCCCGGCTGTCTGATCAGGCCATACGCTGGTGGTCGTTGAGTCAATACAGCATTTGCTATGTTTATTAGTAACAATCTGCTGAATGTAAAAGTACTTAATTATTATGAGTAGGGTATACACTGCAAACATATATGTTCTAAGGTCACTCTTCTTTTTAAACTGACGTCACAGTTTCGCACCAATAGTATGCAGCTGCTACTGTTCATAAATTGGGAAAATATGCTGATTATGACAGGCAAGAGAGTAAGAAAACATGTTCATATTCGTCTTATGATAAGACAACATTATTTTTGCAATTATTAAAATATCCTTTGTTAATTTTTGTCACCATTTCAGTATTCAATTGTTGTTGCAGACGCGCGAAAACGCGTCAGTTAATGAAAACCCGACTTTCCAAATTATCCGACCAATGATAACTACGCTTCCAGCGGGAAGGGATTTCTGTCAGCCAATCAAAACTAGACATTGAGAAAATTTTCGTCCAATGAAAACCATACATTGAGCCTAAACCCTGGTTTAAGCTCAAACCGTGGTTTAAGCTATCAGAAACCCTAGTTTGAGTCCAAACGGTGGTTTCTGCCGCCAAGTGCACAATAATTGCTCAAACCAGGGTTTAAGAAAACTACCGTTTGGGATCACGATTGGCAGTTTTTTTCTTAAACTGTGGTTTGGGTCCAAACTAGGGTTTAGGCTTTTTATTCGATTACGACCTCAAACGGCAGTTTCTGGCCAAATGCACAATAATTGCTCAAACTGGGGTTTGAGAGCCTAAACCCTGGTTTAGACTCTCAAACTGGGGTTTAGGGAATTATTGTGCATTTGGCAAGCCTAAACTAGGGTTTGAGCAGTCCAAACTGGGGTTTGAGCTCAAACCGTGGTTTAAGCTATCAGAAACCATAGTTTGAGCGTCTAAACGGTGGTTTCTGCCGCCAAGTGCACAATAATTGTTCAAACCAGGGTTTAAGAAAACTACCGTTTGGGATCACGATTGGCAGTTTTTTTCTTAAACTGTGATTTGGGTCCAAACTAGGGTTTAGGCTTTTAATTCGATTACGACCTCAAACGGCAGTTTCTGGCCAAATGCACAATAATTGCTCAAACTGGGGTTTGAGAGCCTAAACCATGGTTTAGACTCTCAAACTGGGGTTTAGGGAATTATTGTGCATTTGGCAAACCTAAACTAGGGTTTGGGCAGTCCAAACTGGGGTTTGAGCTCAAACCGTGGTTTAAGCTATCAGAAACCCTAGTTTGAGCGTCCAAACGGTGGTTTCTGCCGCCAAGTGCACAATAATTGCTCAAACCAGGGTTTAAGAAAACTACCGTTTGGGATCACGATTGGCAGTTGTTTTCTTAAACCACGGTTTGGGTCCAAACTAGGGTTTAGGCTATTAATTCGATTACGACCTCAAACGGCAGTTTCTGGCCAAATGCACAATAATTGTTCAAACTGGGGTTTGAGAGCCTAAACCCTGGTTTAGACTCTCAAACTGGGGTTTAGCGAATTATTGTGCATTTGGCGAGCCCAAACTAGGGTTTGAGGAGCCTAAACTAGGGTTTGAGCTCCAAACCATGGTTTAAGGAATTATTGTGCATTTGGCTTGCCATTATACTAATCCATTTTTGTACGGCACGCCAAATTTAGTACTATGTGAAAATAAAACATTTTGTATCATGACAAAAAGCGATCAACATTATCAATTTATGTATGACCTATGCAGACTGCATTCGCAGACCGAGCACGGGCCCGTTTCACTAAACTTCTTGCGACTAAAATATTCGTAAGCGCAAATTTATGATCGTCTAGAAATTTCAATTGATGGATTACATTTATTGAGCATAGGCTGCATATGCAGCCTATGCTCAATAAATGTAAATCCAACAATTGTTTACAAGAAATCAGTGTTGATGTGAAATTTACAGACTATCATAATTTTTCACTTTAATACGAACATTTTAGTCGTAGGAAGTTTAGTGAAACGGCCCCCAGGATCTGTTTGACATTTAGTCAGTGAAAAATACATTTGAAGGCAGTTGGTTTAATTCTCGGATGTCTCAGATATACATTGTGTGGGTTTTCCGCTTGATGCAAGCAAATGGCCTATATATCAGTTAATCACATCAATTTATTTGATCACATTAAAAACAAGAATGAGATATAATTATTCAAATATATACAATGTACCATCAACAGGGCCTGAAAATAGCACTGGTCTGAGGTCCTGGACCTGCAAATTTTAAAGTCGGACCTTTGTATTTTACAAGCAACAAGTCCGCTGGACCTGTGATAAGGCTGAAATTGCTATCATCATTCAATGGCGATGCTAAATCCATTCTGATTATCGTCTTATAAGATAATTTATGGTGACTCATTTGAGTATTTACACATGTTGTGACGAGTCATTTCCCATAAAACAGACACATATTTCTACCGTTTTGGTAGCGATTATCCTCTCGGACCTCCCAAAAAATTCCTTGGACCTTTCACTTTTTTCCTTGTTAGGTCTTGTTTATTGCTAAATGATCATACAATATATATATATACATACGCTTAGATAATAGTTATAAATAATAGTTCAATTTAAATAAAATAAATTAGTAACCATCAAATGAACAAAGAAGAACGCCACCAACAGCATGTATCCAATCGCCGTGGTGGTTGGATCAATAATATATACAAGATATTTCAAGCCAATTGCTCATACAGTAAAGAAGTTATAGATGTATGGAGAAACACACACATATCTATTGGACAGAAAGTTATTTGGCCTTGACCTTGGGCATGGGGGAGCATGGGTTGGGTGGCAAATGAAAATATGAATGATGAGAAACATGCACATGCAGTTTGAAGCCAATTGCTCATACAGTAAAGCAGTTATAGCCGAATGGAGAAATTTCTAAGTTATTTACCTTGGGCATGGTGGGAGCATGGGCGGGGTGTTGAATAAAGATATGGATGATAATAAACATGCATGTGAAGTTTCAAGCCAATCGGTTATACGGTAAAGAAGTTATAGCAAATAGGAAAACGTGACGCACAGGTGGACGGATGGGCAACTTTGCATCCCTATATTCCATTTTTGCTACGCAATGGGATAAAAATAGCATTTGCAGCACTAGTATTTATATAATCAGTATTATAAACATTTTTGTATTAATCTTCGATTCTTCCAGGCAACTTATATGTACAATTGCAGGGATTCCGCGGGGGGAAATATTTTTTTTTTTTTGAAGTGGCGATTTTTTTTCGAAAATTGTATTTTTTTATCGCCAATTGTTTATTTTTATCGCCAATTGTGAAAGTGGCGATCGCCAGCAGAATCCCTGCAATTGGGTACAGAAATGCGATACAAATCTACAATGAAACTACTTTTTACTAATCTGTTTCATCACTTTCTGGGCATAGCTGAAATCCAGTGCGTTAAAAGCATTATCAGGTCCCATTAACCCTTTCACCGCTAAGAAACTGGAATGGACTTTGTTATGCCAATTCAACCGTCACAAAATGATTTTCAGATTAGTCCATTTATGAAAAGGGGGTGTTTTTGCACTCAAAAATATGAAAATTACTTGCAAAAAGTGCAGATCCTGATGAGATGGCTCGTTACAGGCCGGCTCATCTGGATCTACACTGTTTGCCAATACCACTATACAGGCCTGTGGTGTTGAAAGGGTTAAACGACTGGCGTCCAAACTAGTAAGGCCATAAAAAATCTCAGATTTCTCCATGTCTGAAAAATCCCTGCGCATCAGAGCTTAAATTTTTATCGTCGTGGACAAATAAAAACATACTGTAAGGCTGCAAAAAATTAATGTTTAGATTCTCATCCCTTTCCGCCCCTAATAAAACGGCCCGCCCAAGGGTTTTTTATTTTAAAAAAAAATAAAAAAATATTACATGTATTATTATATTTTTTTTTAAATTAAAAAATATTTGGTAACATTTACGAGAATGATGCGGCCCGCGTATTATACCGCTCCCACAGCTTTTTATCAGAGTGCTTTAGGTAGCGTAATACAGCAACCTCAAAACCCGCCCCCTCCAGATTTGCAATACTTCAATATGAACATGTTATTACAAAACACTATTGCACGCAACTGCGCCTCGTTTTAGTATTGCCTGAAAATAAAAAATAAAAGTGTCCCACCCGCCCCATTTTTTCCCAAAATTTGGATGAGAATCTAAACATTAATTTTTTGTCGCCTAAGTGTGCTACATAATTGACAAAGAAATAGTAACTGTAGTTTACATATATGTACCGCATCTTAAATTGACATGCAAAAATGCATCTGGAGACGAGGACCTCATACAAAAAAAGTTATTAAAAAAATCCGACCTCCAGTGTCACTTTTCACAAAGCCTGTGTCTGAAAAGTATATGTACCTTTTTTATGGCATTAACTCTTTGCATGCTGGGAAATTTGTGGCCTATAAATAGTTCAAAAATAGCAGATGACAATTCATTATATTTTTTTTTACTTCTCCTTATAAATGACATGAATATGTCTTGGAATTTCATTAGAATTGTGTCCTCCGGACACAATTCTAATGAAATTTCAAGACATATTTACAGAGAGAAATAAAACATATACTCCTAATTCGTTTGGCGGATATTTTCGCCGCTAGCATGCAAAGAGTTAAAGACATGTAACAGGAGCTAACATATACTGTTTCTATGCATAAACAGTGAATGAACAGGAACTTTTTATTCATATCTGCTACATGCATACAGACCTTTCCCTAGGGGTGCCCCAGCGCCTTAATTTCAAAAACAAGGTACCCCAGCGCTATAAATTTCAGATAGAATATAAAAAAGGTCCCATTTTGATATTTTTTTCATTTAGTTTCAGTTCCATTTGATCGTTGCAAGCACTATAAGAGTGTATTATAAGGTTTAAACATGTATTAAATGAGATATATGGGTATATGCCCAATTTAATAATTATGATTCATCAAATTACGACGTTCACGGTGAAATACCCCAGCGCCTTAAATTATTTCTGGGGAAACGCCTGGCATATATTATATGTATGTCTCGCATATGAATACAAATTTCCTGTTCATTCACTGAATTACGAATTATATACCGGTATGTACATTGAAGTATTTCAATGAAAATACATCAACTGATCACTACTTTGAACCACGTGCACTTTGACAAGACAGTACAAATAATACAGGGGCGGCGGAAGCTGGGGGGGGGGGGGTATATATGTATAGTATATATGTTGTGTCCACGGTGATATAGTGGTCGCAACATTAACTTCTGAGCGCATAGAAGGGAAATATTTAGGATTTTCTGCAAACATAATGGCGTATCCTCAGCATGAAAAGGATTAATCTTAGGTACAAAATCACATGACTTATCTTATACCAGCAACTTCAAAACTACAACACAGATTTTGAATGGATGGATGCATCAATACAGAAATGCCGTTTGTGATCACTCTGTTTCACTTTCCACAAGAAAGCTTTAGAAAAATCATGTGTATCTTCAAAATAAAAGCATTTTCACTTAAACTGGTGTACAAATGGAAGAAATGCATTGTAATCTTGGCTTATTAGCTTCACATGACACTTACACTTACCATTATGTTACCATAAACATGTACCGGTATGCAGTAAATTACAAGTACTCAAATTACGCATACATCTACAGATTACGCAACATATTTCTCACATCTCATATGATATGGGCAGGATGTAACAAAAAGATGTCAATGTCGTTTCTAGTCTGCACACCAGTCACACACATGGTTGTTCACTATTCGCTGGCCATACAGCGAACTGTGCAAACCAAGCTCATGATTTGTGCTGGCTGCAAACTTTGTAATGCTCATATGTGGCTGTGACTGGAGAAATGGGGCTTATGTGACATGCGCCCAGTGTCGCTCCTGGTCAAATAGCACACTCCTCTAGTCTGATAGCGATCAATATTGCTTTGTTAGAAGCATGACAGGTGTTATTGGTGGAATGGCAAACAGTGCAGATCCTGATCAGACTGTGCGGATGCACAGGCTGGTCTCGATCGACATTGGTTGCATAACCTGTAACAAACAGATCTATATGATGGATGTACTCTTCAAAAGATTTAATGCCAAAGAAAAAATAACACAAATTTAGTTATTTAACCGCATGGATGGGCTATTGAATGCACATGTGGATGATGACAAATAAGCACATGAAGTTTCAAGCCAATCCAACTTACGGTAACAGATAGTAGGAACACCAAAATTTCATTTTTCACCCCATTTTTCATGGTACATAATTAGCACACAAAATATATGTGGCTGTGAAAATGGGGCTTATTAGGGGCGGATCTAGGATTTCAGGAAGGAGGGGGGGGGGTGGGGGGTGCGGTGGTGGCGTTACTTTTTAATTGAAATAGTTTACTATAATTTTGAAATAGCACCGCTCGTTCATCGACTGAGCAGAGCACGGGAGACTACTAGGGGGTCCGGCCCTCCAGAATATTTTTGATTATCTACATCCCATTTTGCTGCGTTCTGGCTCATTTTAGAGAAAAAACATCTTTACTCAGCGAATTTTATGGCGGGGGGGGGGGAGGGGGCGGGTTTTCTCCTACCAGAATCCGCCCTTGCTTATACGTATTATGACTAGTGTAGATCCAGATCAGCCTGTGCATCATGATCTGCACTGTTCACCATTCCGTCAATGAAAGATCAGTCATGCTTCTAACAAGCAATATAGACCATTATCAGGTCACAGGAGTGTGCAATATGATCAGGATCTACACTGGACAAGCCTTATTTCTCCAGTCACAGCCACATAAATACATGTTGCACCATAACCAGGCGCGGATCCAGGATTTCGGTTTAAGGGGGGCGTAACTAGTTTGCAATGCTATGCTCGTTCGATAATATAGTCAAGTATTGCAAAATAGTCGACCGAGTGGAGATACGCTAGGGGGGTACGGGGGCATTCCCCACCCCCGGAAATTTTTTGAAATCTACATCGCATTTCCTGCGTTCTGGTGTATTTTGGAGAAAAAATATTGACACTGTCACAGTATGTTTAGACATGATTTTTTATTGAAAACTTTTAAATTTTGAAACAATAAGACAACGACCGAACAATGCATGGAATACATGGCACTTGGCATGAAATGTGCCTTGTAACTTGTAAAAAATCTTTACTCGGCGAATTTTAGGGGGGCGCACGCGCCGGGTCCGCCCCCCCACCCTGAATCCGCCCATGATAACATAGCGTGATCAACTGAGACTTTGGACAATTGTAGCTGCTGCTCAGCTGCATACACCCTGCATCATGCATATATTTATATATGAGACACGTCATGTGATTTTGTAACTCAGATTTGATTTGACTGGTGTTTAACGGCCTATCAACAGCTAATGTCATTTAAGGCCAGGCCAACGTGTTCGGTCCCGTTTTAACCTGCTGTATTGGGGAAAAATCCCAAAATCAGAACGGAATATTTACATCGAATAAAAAATATTTTCAGTCCTGAAATTAAAATATCCTGACCTGGTGCCAGGTCCATACCACACCAAAGTCACTTGGCCCCTTCGCATAAAAGTAATAATACGAATAATCGTAATACTCACATAAGGGGTAAAACCAGATTCAACTATCACATACAAAAATTTCAAAGACGTACATGAGGGCCAAACCAGGTCACCGGTCGGGAAGAACCCCGATCTTTAAATTACTCGCATGCTCCCACCTCCCACCCATATATGTACATTTAAAAAGTTTAAAAGCATTTCTTAAGTGTGGCAGTAACTGGAGAAATGGTAGAAACAAAATTGCTACCCCGCTACGCTATCTCTCCACAAGGATACCATATCGTAGGCCACTCGTGCCATGTAGCTAGAGAAATGGGGCCTATGGGTTTTGTGACCAGTGTAGATTCAGATCAGCCTGTGCATCCGCAGTCTGATCAGAATCTGCACAGTTCGCCATTCCATCAATGAAACACCAGTTATGCTTCTAACAAGCAATATAGATTGTTATCAGGCTATAGGAGTGTGCTATTTCATCAGGAGCTACACTGGTCACAAATCCCATTTCTCCAGTCACAGCCACAAATGATTAAATGCAGATTGGAGAAGCTCTGGCAACCTTGTTAAACCAGACCCACGGACAGACACACACGGACACATAGACGGATGGATACACAGGGCCAACATTAAAAATATATGTGTTTCCCCTCCCACTAACCGGGTCATACAGGTGTGTGTAGGTCGGTAGGGAAAATATTTTTTTCATTCTAAATAATATTCTATTTTATGTTATTATTTTTTTGTGATAGATTATAAATTACACCTTATACCATTTCTATTTGCCCAAACTCTGTATTATTAAAGGTTACAGATGGGATCTATGTATCATCACAAGCAAATATATTGACCAATTTGGTCATGAGTGGGTAATTGAAAATAAAAAAAATATTTTCCTACCCAACGACCCAAAATTTATTTTATTTCTGATAATTTTGGTGGGTTACAGGTAGCGGAAGGGGGAACCATTAAAATATTATGTTTGGCCCAGTCCAAACATTATATGCCTCCTGGCTCTATTGAGACCGGGTGGCATAAGAATAAACTACCTGAAAGAAACATAACACACTAAACTAGTAGTTTTCATTATAGTTGAAAGTGATTAACATACAAAGTTAGTTTACCCTATTTGTGTTCATATTACCGGTAATCATATACAGTGTACGATATAACTGTATGTCATAACCATTATAACATTGTGTAATTTTACATATTTTATCAGATTAAGTTTAACCTCGTCTCAAGTTAATCTCAAAGTAAGAAGCATATATTAAGGACACCATGTGACAAGGTTATTTAACATGTGAGACATAGGTAGAACAGGAAATAAGTAACATTGATGGGTGATTTACCGCTCAAAAACTTTGCTGCCAATTTCCAAGTCCTTTGACATTGACCTTGAGCACAGGGGCTGCATGTGTGGGCTATTGAATGAAAATATGGATAATGACATATCAGCATTTGAAGTTTCCAGTCAATCCAACTTACGATAACAGAGATACAGAGCTCCAGATAAGCAGACAGACAGGCAGGCAGGCAGGCAGGCAGGCAGGCAGGCAGGCCGACAGACAGACCGACCGACCGACCGACCACCGACCGACCGACAGACAGACAGACAGACAGACAGACAGACAGACAGACATATATGGGAAGACATATATGGGAAGACATAAAGTAGAGGTGGCTGTTGTAGGGAGGTTATATATAGAGGTAACTGTCCACATACGATATAAAATATCGTCTGTTACAGTTTGTTGTTGGAGAGAGGTGGCCGTTCACGGAGCTTCAACTGTACATTGTACATGAGCATTCCAATACATGTCATATTAAAGTTATATCATGATGAAGAAACTTGTACAAACTTTTTGACATTTGCTGACCCAGATGACGGAAAAAGCGGCGACTATAGTCACGCCTTCTGCTAAAGCCGGAGCGACAAAAAACATACTTACCAAATGGAAGAAAGGGACAAAGTAGCCAAAGAGGGCGACTCCCAGAGACAGCACCCAGGTCACGTACGCCCGATTCTTCCAGATCTTCACATTGAGGAATCGCCGCGTCCACGTACAACAATTCTCACAATGTTGGTACACACTCTCCGTCGACAATGCCATTCGCGCAATACTGCTTTCCTTCTTATAAATCGGCTTCCACGCAAGTGCCAACAAAACCACCACAAACTCCAAGCCACTGAGAAACAGGAAAGTGTACGAAATTCCGATTTTACTCAGCAGCAACGGCAGGATTCTCGTGAGACAGAGTGTAAATAGAGCACTACCAAACGACACAATGCCGTTTACGAGTCCCATGTTCTTCTTAAAGTAATGTCCGAGAATGACGAGTGACGGTGAATACATCATGGACGACCCAATGCCGAGTAGCAAGCCATATGTAAGGTATAGTAGTTCCAGCTGTTCTACAAAGGCGCTGGCAACAAGACCGATGGTGGCGAGTATCGCCCCGGTAATGGCAGTTGGGCGGATACCAATCCTGTCGCTAAGGATGCTGGATACGGTACACATGAGGAAGGTGACACCCGTCGTCGTGGAGCCAACAAATGCTGGAAATTGAATTGATTGATTGGGGTGTTACGTCCATTCAACAGTAAGGTTGTGACTGGAGAAATGGGGATTATGGGATATGTAACTAGCGTAGCTCCTGATCAAATAACACACGCCTGTAGCCTGATAACGATATATCTTGCTTGTTTGGAAGGTGTTTCATTAATAGAATGACGAACAGTGCAGATCCTGCACTGGTCGCAAAACCCATAAGCCCCATTTCTCACAAATTATTCCAACAACTTTCAGCACTGAAAGACAGTGTCCTGATCTAGTACCAGCCACAGACTTATAAAACTTTCTGAGCATTTACACCATTCATCTCCTCATAATTCCAGCACAAAAATATTTACACAATTCCCTAACATTTGATTGGCCCGTAGCAAATCTCTGTCCAAAATTTATATCCCAGTAAACTTCCACGCCGAACTACTTTCTACAGGTGCGCTGTCAGTACTGTCAATGTAAACAAATGGCTGCCGTCTGTAAACACATTTTCTTGATGAATTTATTTCAAATGCTGGAATTATAAGGAATGAATGGCCTTTTTGTGGAATTTATCAGGATATAAACTTGGAAAAGTCGCGGGAATACTGGACGAGGCCTTCCGGCCTTCGTCCAGTATTCCCGCGACTTTTCCAAGTTTATATCCCCGATAAATTCCACAAAAAGGCCATTCATTCCTATAATAATCACAAAGTATGAATGCAGAGACTGAGCTGTGCTCAGCCTTGGCTAATCAAGCGGCGTAATTGGAGAACATGCTCAAGTTGTATAAGCACAAACAATAATGCTGATATGAGTCTACACAGTCGGATCATTATTTCTAAGAAGGTCGTTATCGAAAATACATAGATGCAAATATTCATAAGCCGTACATTCAAAGAAGAAATGATATTCAGACTCGACAACCTGTATGCCATCTTGTCTGCAAATTGGGCAATATCGTAAATGTCTATCAATACCTACATGACGGCCGGTTTCAATAAGTAAACAATGCGTCGAACATCTGAATTTAGCTAAGATTTGTTTATACTGAAACGATAAAATGACCGATAGATACTTTTCAGGCGTTAGCGCAGACTTAAAACCGCTATACGTGTCAGCTTTACTAGTTGTATTTAGTAATTCATGCCATTTTTGTATATAGCAATCAGACACCCTTTGCTTAAAGACATTACGGAAGTAGTCTATGTCTCCAATGTCTTGCGACAGCCAAATGTAACTAAATCCAAATGAATATAATAATAATCTAATGTTAGTAGCCCAGGTCGTCCGACCGTTGTCGTCTAATCGTTTAAGCATATTGTAACATTGACATGGATATCTGTCACGTTCCATGCGCAATATAGATAATCAATATTTGATGCATCGTGGCATGCAATTGTATGTCGCACACAAAGGGAGACGGCCACATTCACCGTAAGCAAATACAGTTGCGGTTTGCTGTGGTAAACCACAGTATTGTTTACAAAAATTAATGTGGACCTTTTCTATCCGATAAATGTATTGAAACCCCCAGATTTCGGCACCGTAACAAAGTATTGGTTTAACCATTGAGTCAAATAATTAAAAAAATATCAGCATCATAGAATTGCCCAAACGATCGCCGATATCGAAATATACAAGCAATCGCTTTTTGTGCCTGTTTAGATGCATATTCATGAGTCTTCGACCGTATTAATTTAGTTGTCATATACATGCCTAGATATTTATACGCGGACACAGTTTCAACCGGATTATTTTTATAATACCATTTCTCATAATTACGTAAAATCCCTCCATTTCTAAAAACGATAATTTTAGTTTTATCCAAATTAATTTTCAAGTTTACTGTATTGCAAAATTTAGAACTACAGTCGATCTGCATTTGTAGTTGAATGGCGCTTTCACTGAAACTAGAGACATCGTCAGCATACATTAGTGCAAGGTCACAGATATCTTCTGTGACAAATATACCATGATCAAATGTACGTCTTAAATATTCAATGAGATCATTTATAAAAAGACAAAATAGTACAGGGCTGCATGTATACACCCTTGTCTTGTTCCAATGTTACAAGAGAAAGTCAGATAATCCATTTCCAACACGTACACATGATATTAAATTACTGTACATGGACTGCAAGACCGTAAGCATTTTTCCATTGATCGATTTTCTCTGAAGTGCATTCCATAGAATGTTATTATAGGAATGAATGGCCTTTTTGTGGAATTTATCGGGGTATAAACTTGGAAAAGTCGCAGGAATAATGGACGAAGGCCATTCATTCCTTATAATTCCAGCATTTGAAATAAATTCATCAAGAAAATGTGTTTATTTTCCGTTTTCTTAAGAATTATTTTAACTGCGCCTCACGGTTACGGAAAGTAGTTCGGCGTGGGAGTTTACTGGGATATAAATTTTGGACAGAGACTTGCTACGGGCCAATCAAATGTTAGGGAATTGTGTAAATATTTTTGTGCTGGAATTATGATGTATTGCATCAAATTCCTTGGAAAAATCTATAAAAATGCATTAAAATCGACCTCTTGATCTCGATAAATATTTTTGCGCAATAGACATAAGTGAAAAAAATGTTATCTACAGTGGAATAATGTATACGGAAACCCGCCTGAGATTCATCTAAAATGGAATTATCATTACACCATGCTTGTAGTCTATTATTTAAGATACATGTACCGGTAAATATTTTACATAAACCATTAATTAATGATATACCCCTATAATTCCTTAGGTCTAGCTTCGGACCAGCTTTGTGAATCGGAGTTACAATGCTTTCTCCCCAGGAATCTGTAATCTTTCCGGTGGAGAATATTCCATTAAAAAGTTTAAGTAGATATGGTAGATCAGGATCTGCAATGTTCACCATTCTGTCAACGAAACACTCATCATGCTTCTAACAAGCAATAGAGATCGTTATCAGGCTATAAGAGTGTTATAATTGATCACGAGCTGCACTACACTGGTCACAAATCCCATAAGCTCCATTTCTCCAGTCATAACCAGATATGTATATGGCCCTTTGCAATCCTGAATAGACATCATAACCCATTGCTTTCAGAACACAGGTGACGCAGGTCCGAGTCTTCCACCTGTGTTTCGGAATACACCTTTACGGGTATCAAATTTATTAAATATTTTATTTTTATTTTTGTTTATTTCTCAATGAAAGTATATGTTGTGACCACTCATTTGAACCGTCTCGATGAGACGGTTCAAATGGTGGTCGCGACATATACTTCAGAGCGCATAGAAGGAAAATATTTAGGATTTTCCGCAAACATAATGGTGTATCCTCAGCATGAAAAGGGTTAAGTAGAGCAGTTACATGTACATTCATCAAAATTGGACACTGGGGTACAGTTTGGAGTGGTTTCACTGTACAAGATAAGATAAGATTCATGACTTTTACTAGAGAAAGGAGGTGTATGTTATCTGTGGTCAGTCGAGCTGACCCATCTGGTTGTCTTATCTCCACATATTATGAAGGGGCAATGACCTTCCAGTTTTGTGAAAAGAGATCTTGAGCAATTTTCGCCGTTATTAGTAAAAACAAAATTTGAGAAATTAATGTTTTTTATGATATCGAAATACATCGAAATATGCCTCAATTTTGACTGAAACTGAAATAAAATGTGATTTCATAATTTTGGAAAAACTGTAAATCTGCTTTCAAATCTGAAGGAACCCTTTTCAAGCCCGTACATTATAATAATACATGTATACGCTTTTCCTCAGATTTTAAGGTGACTGATGGACACCTTGTTCAGATTCAAGACTTCATTCAAGTGGTTCTTCTGAAAAAGTGTTATCATGATTATAGATCCCTGATGAACAATACAAACCCTGTACAGTCCGTGTGAGCGATGGCTTAACTCTTTGCATGCTAGCGGCGAAAATATCCGCCAAACGAATTAGGAGTATATGTTTTATTTCTCTCTGTAAATATGTCTTGAAATTTCATTAGAATTGTGTCCTCCGGACACAATTCTAATGAAATTCCAAGACATATTCATGACATTTATAAGGAGAAATAAAAGAAAA
The DNA here is from genome assembly GCA_029237695.1 of Conchocele bisecta. Taxonomy (NCBI): domain Eukaryota; kingdom Metazoa; phylum Mollusca; class Bivalvia; order Lucinida; family Thyasiridae; genus Conchocele; species Conchocele bisecta. The sequence goes on along the minus strand of CM055265.1, from coordinate 71,033,736 downwards.
TATAATGAATTGTCATCTGCTATTTTTGAACTATTTATAGCCCACAAATTTCCCAGCATGCAAAGAGTTAACCAGTTCACCCCTAAATAGCCAACATTGGCTTTTCTTGGTTTTCCATGTTTAGTTTATGACTTTCATTATTAAATATGGCTGTGACTGGAGAAAAGACTTCTGGGTTTTGCGATCAGCGTAAATCCAGATCAGCCTGTGCGTCCGCACAGTCTGATCAGGATCTGCATTGTTCACTATTCGATCAATGAATCACCCGTCATGCTTCTGACAAGCAATATAGATTTTTATCAGGCTACAGGAGTATGCTATTTGATCTGGAGCTACACTGGTCATAAATCCCATAAGCTCCATTTCTCCCATCACAGACACATATGAGGAAAATGCAGATTTTTTTTTAGAATTGAACAATACTGACAAACACTGCAGATTCTGATGAAACGACTTGTTACGAGCCAGCTCCTCTGAATCTACAATGTTTGCAAATGTTCGCTTTATGGTCTACATGTATAAAGGGTAAAACTGGAGTCTTCGGGTTATCTGTAGCAGACTTCACCAACATTGCAAAGTATACTTTTCTAGCAAAGAATACTTTGAGGGAGAAATTTTCAATTTTAGCATAAATTCATAATTTTTATTATACTGAATTTATTACATTATCACAGCCATTTTTGCTGTGATAATGTAATAAATTCAGTATAATAATTCTGTATACTTTTAATCATCAAATATATGCAGTGGTTGGTTCTATATATGAAATAATGCATTTTGGGCAAAATGATTACTCCCTCAAAGTATACTTTGCTAGATAAGCAGGCGCGGATACAGAAATAATTGCAGGAGGGGGGGGGGGGGGGGTCTGTAACTACAAGTCGGCATTGCCGACCTCCGCGAGCGCGAAATTGTAAAGTAGAGGCCCCCAGGAAATTTTTAGATGCCAGATCGCCGCAGATGCGATTTCCTGACACCTAGGCTCCGAAAAAAGTCCTCCAACTATTCGAGTATTGTACATTTTCGTCTTTGTTTTATTTTTTGCCGGGAGCAGGGGGGGGGCCCCCCCCCCCTGTATCCGCGCCTGATAAGTATACTTTGTAATGTTGGTGAAATAGGCTACTGAAGTTACAATAAACATTACTGACCTGTTTTTAGGGAAACATCAGGGTTGTCCTTCGCGTAGTGTTCTCTCATCTGTACATACATAATGCCGAACGTATTGATGATGCCGAATACCGTTCCATTCACCCACAATGATGCAAAACACACAACCCACCCCCATCCGCCGTCCGGTGGCACAAATTCATCATTTCCAGTGCTGCTACCTTGATTGGCAGACACCAAGCTTTTCTCCTTTAACAATTCATTTTTCTCCACACTGCTCTTAGCATTCTTTTTCCAGAACTTTCGTGGTTTTTCAACTGTCTTTGCCATGTTTATTAATTAAATCCTAGGTTAATAGAAAAACAATTCTATTTATTCGAAATCTACTGTTGTATCCTTTTGTATTAACTAGATCTAATTTAATCGACAGCTCATGTGCACATGTATTCACGCAGTGGGATAAGGTTCAATAGTGTTAAGTTTATCTAACATTATATACTTCAGCTTGTCCGAATTAACACTTAGAAAGCGGGAACCATAAATTGTCGTCTGCTGTTGTTTTATATTTTGCCTTGTTCTCAATAAAACATGGTTTGAAAGCATTTTTAATCATTTCCATTTGAAATGATTCAAAAGTGTTGTCAAACCATGTTTTTGATGAGAAAAATAGAAAATAAACAGCAGACGACAAACTTTAATTCAGCAGGTCTGAATTAACATATATGTGTAGAGCTCCAGATAAGGTGCGTATTTGCGTAAATACCCAATTAAAATTGCTAAAAACCCAATTGAAATCAGAAATAGTGAGTATCAAAAAGCAATAAAATAATTGTGGTATCTTTATCATGCTACAGAAAACAATAAATAGACCACAAATATAGCATATTTTCTTATTTTTCCATGAAAACACATCTTATTGAATAGTTTGCTTCTAAATGAAAACACATCTTGGTATTTCATTAGAATTGTCTCCAAGGAGACAATTCTAATGAAATACCAAGATGTGTTTTCCAAGGAGACAATTCTAATGAAATACCAAGATGTGTTTTCATTTAGAAGCAAACTATTCAATAAGTGCGATCTGCTGATGTGTAAACAGTGGTGTAATTCTATTTTACACAATTAACATTTTGAAATACACAATTGCTTCAGAAATGATGGAGTGACAATACTCAGTTACTAATTCCTTATCTGGAGCACTGTATGTGTATGTAATAAGTGTCCCTGTTATCAACCACTGATAACAACTGTCAGCCAAACTAGTACAGTCTCCTGCTGCAAAATATATTGGCTGCCTGTGCACAAATCAGCATTGCGGCAATTTCTAGACCGAGTGTGGGTTAGTCGACCAAGAACATAGTCTACTAATGGAATGTTCGCGAAATAGGCTACATATCAATATCAGTCCATAAGCAGCTAACAATTTGGTCCCAGGAGTTATCTGTGGCTGTTACTGGAGAAAATGGGGCTAGATGACACTTGTGACCAGTGTAGGTCCAGACCAGCCTGCACATTTGTATCTTATCTGTATCTCCACTGTTCGCTATTCCAATTGTTGAAACATGTCATTTCTGACAAAAATATGTGTCCTTATCTGGCCGTAGGAGTGTGCTAGAAGGTTGAAACACATATCTTGACAAATATATAGATCTTTACTTAAGGCTGACGGTGTGTGCTTGAAGATAGAGAGAACAAGAGAGAGTGGTAGGGAGGGAAGGAGGGAGAGGAAGAGGATGAAGAGATGAAGGTAGATAGAAAAAGAGGGGGGACAGAGGATGAGGTAGAAGAAGGGGAGGGATAGAGAGAGCAGAAAAGAGAGGAGTAGTGAGGTTGGGGTGGGGTGGGGGGGGGGGGAAGAAGAAGTGGGGGAAAATGGATGTTTGTGTTTTCATCAGCTCATCTCACACTACAAGGTCTGCTGGCCTGCAGCCAGATTAGGGATCAATACTGCATGTTAGATGTGTCATTGTTTTTTTCAATGAGGGAAAGGCAAACAGATCCTGATCAGATTGTGAATGCCCTGTCTGATCTGGATCTATCTGTTCACAAAGCCACATTTCATATGTCAGTCTCACGTGATGCTACTAACAATTAACCCTTTCAACCCTAGAGACCATAACATCAACATTTGCAAACACTGCAGACCCAGATGAGCCAGCTTGTGTCAAGCTGTCTCATCAGGATCCACAATGTTTGTCATCATTTTCCAAATTTTGCCAAACAAAATATCCCTTTTTTGATTAACAAAATAGTCAAAAATTAGAATTGAGCAGTCGATGTTTAGGGAAGAAAGGACAATCCGTGTGATTTTGTACCCGAGGAAATATTCACAAAATTTAAGATATTGTCCGTATTGATGTTGAAAGTTGATGAAATAATCAGAGCAAATGTAGAATAGAGTAAATCAGTTCTTATTTACTCTGTACATTTCGTCAACTTTTGACATCACTTACGTAAAATATCAGTTTCTGTAAACATTTTTCATGAAAAATCACACATCTTCTTAGGTACAAAATCACATGGCTTGTCTCAAGTAATGACAATTATTGGCAACTCGTTATTGGCAACTCATCATAATTTGTGGCTGTGACTGGAGAAATGGGGCTTATGGATTTTGTGACCAGTGTAGATCCAAATCAGCCTGTGCATCCACACAGTCTGGTCAAGATCTGCACTGTTCACCATTCTGTCAATGAAACACCTGTCATGTAATATAGATCATTATCAGGCTTACAGATGTGTGCTATTTGATCAGGAACTACACTCGTAAGAAATCCCATAAGCCACATTTCTCCAGTCACAGCCACATATAGGCCGATCACTGAGAAAAGGGACATTACAAAATTAGTCAAAAACTGCATCCTGCAATAAGTTGTGTCTGAATATTTAGGGTTCAGGGTCCAGATAAGGAATTAGTAATTGAGTATTGTCACTCCATCATGTCGGAAGCAATTTTAATTGGGTAAAAAAAAATCACACTACTGTTTATACATCAACAGACAGCAATTATTTAATAGTTTGCTTCAAAATGAAAACATGTCTTGGCATTTCATTAGAATTGTCTCCTTGGAGACAATTCTAATGAAATACCAAGATGTGTTTTCATGGAAAATAAGAAAATTATACTATATTTGCTGTCTGTTTATTGTTTTCTGCAGCATGATAAAGGTACCACAAATTTTGTATTGCTTTTTGATACCCGCTACTTCTGATTTCAATTGGGGTTTTGGCAATTTTAATTGGGTATTTAAGCAAATACGCAGCTTATCTGGAGCACTGGGGTTATTATCATTTTCCTGATGGCAGCATGAATATTTCAGTGGCTGAATAGAGAACAGGCCCTGAGCAGACTCAATACAGTATTGCACAAAAAGATACCAATTTACAGATGACCATTTAGTTAATCCTTCTGGTGTAACAAATGTATAATTTCCCCATACAAAACATCCGTAAATGGCAGAAACACTATATACGAGTATGAACCAAAGTAAAACTTTAAAATTCCATTAAAAGTAATAGTAATAGATCTATATGAACAAATTTCCAATGCACTATAATATATCATTCACACTCTACTATGAGAAGTAACCGAAATGCCAAAGACTCTAGCATGTATTTGACATACCGGTAGTGCTGTTGTTTACACCAATCAGCTGATTCATGAATAGCATTGGTATTGGTAAACACGGGCGGGCCAGCAGTGCAGGAGAGCAGACGACGTGCGATTAACAACTGAATTATTAATTATTATATAATGACAACACGTGATTGCTTTATTATAAATGACATTATATGTAAATTATTAACTTCACGCATGATCAGTAACGAACTGAACAATAAATAACCGTTTATCCTCGATGTTGCAGAACTTTTTTTTACCACACCACTTGCTTACTTCATCCAATCGTTTATGTACAACTAGAACTGACTTGATAGACGAAATGAAGAAGCGTGACCGCTGTGCTCGATTTTCAGGATACAAATAAAGGTTGGCAACTACCATTGATGTTTACTGTACAACCTAATAAGCTAACCACATTTCTGTTTCTGTGAAATGAATATTAGTGTTGAAGTTTCTGCCTGGCTACCTATTTGTTATAAGGTGGTGTCCGGTAGAACTATGTACAGCACCGTGCCAAAAGTCAACTTTTCAAAAAAGCCCATAGACTCAACTGTAGACTGTAGACTGTACACACAGTTTCACATTTTCTATTGAAATACTGCTTGGCGACCATACCATTAAACATAATATCTTGAAACTTTATGATTTCATCATCGTGACAGTTGATTGATATAACATCAGGTGCGGATACAGAAATAATTGCAGGGGGGGGGGGGGGGGGGGGGGGGGGGGGGGGGGGGGGGGGTGGGTCTGTAATTAAAATTCGGCATAGCCGACCTCCGCGAGCGCGAAATCGTAAAGTAGGGGGGTGTGGGTGTTCTCCCCCAGGAAAATTTTAGATGCCAGATCGCCGCAGATGCGATTTTCTGACACCTAGGCCACGAAAAAAGTCATCCAACTATTCGAGTATTGTAGATTTTCTTTTTTTTTTTTTTTTGGCCGGGAGCAGGGGGGAGTCCGGACCCCCTGGATCCCCCCCCCCACCCCCCTCCCCCCCCCCCCCCCCCCCCCTTCCCCCCCCCCCCCCCCCCCTGTATCCGCGCCTGAACATGTACTGATTTTACTTCTGTTTTACTCCATTTGGTTTCCAAGATACGACCATTTTAATTTGACGTCAACTATACTAGTTGTATAATTTATAAATTCGCACATTTCTGAAACTATGCGGATGTAAGGTGCTTGTTTGTAGCAGCTATAATTTCAATATATACAGTGCAAGCATTTTGTCGGTAGCAAAACTTGCCACGTCACAATTACTCTTATTCACCTTAGGCACAGTGGAGACATATAATTCACATGCAACAGCATCATGAACTATTTTGTAAACTGTCAAATAGTGTGTGATAACCAGCATGGATTTAGACGTCATCGATCTTGTGAGACACAGCTCATCACCACAATCCGGGGAATTGCAAGCCAACTTAGGTGAGGGCGGGATCAGGTGGATGTTAATTTTTTCTTCTTGACTTCGCTAAAACTTTTATAAAGACCCGCATAAGCGACTAATATATAAACCACACTACTACGGAGTCCCTCTGTGTTATACTCACAGGTGTTTGAACAGATGGTCATTATTTTGATGCCATGTGGGTATTTTTGTGGATTTGTGTGGATTTCGTTGGTTTGGGGGTAATATGCATAGTTTTGTGCAACTACTAATGCTCAATCATGAGCATTACACACAACATAAATAATAAACTATAAACACATTCACCGTTTCGAACTTTCGGATCCCTGTTATACTGTCAAAACACTCAAGGAATGAAAGCTTTTCAATATTTGGCCATTAAAATTTCCAACATTCGTTGCTTGCTTTCAGACCAATTATATGATCAACTGAATTTCCACAAACTCCAAATTCGGATTCTATCAATTCAGGAGACATATATCAATCTGCTGATACCGATAGAATACGTGAACTGCATTTATCTGTTCCTACATTTAATACATTAAAATCCATACGATTGCGAGATTTTCTGTCGAGCCCTCTGTGCGGAGATTACACGCGTGGCGGTTTTGTAACGCGTATTTGATATGATAGCCATTTTCCCCGCGATGTGTCAAAATCAACTACGACACCCCCCGTCACGCTATTATTGGATGCCACATGTGTGTCAGCCAATGAGCTATATTGGGCTGTAATGAGGATTACACGGCTGTGTAACAAAATTTCCCCGCTCAGAGAGCTCGGCCATCTTATAGATCCGAGAATATTTGACGTTTTTTCAGACGATATATAAATGTTTGACTTGCATTGGGGGTTCAGGTCCCGATAGATTAATCTCAACAAACAGTTTGGGACCCGTTGTATTGTTATCGGTTAACAAATAATGGTTGTATTGGTTAAAAACGTACGCGGGTAGAAGCTCCGTTTCGCACCTTGTAAATTACCGTTAAAGTGTATATGTGTAATTCGCGCGATGTGGCGTCAATTGTATGTTGATAACAATGCACCAATCGCAAATATAATCAATAAAACACCGAAATATGAACCGTTCTTCAAGAACCTGTGGTTATACTAGGATACAATGGATTGAATATTTACTGGGCCAACGGAAACAGCAAGTACTCCTCGATGGTTGCAAATCTATCCAAGCAGACGTTCTATCCGGATTCCCACAAAGCACAGTTATTGGGCCAGTGTTGTTCTTGGCATATATAAATGACTTACCAGAACCAGTTTTCTCATCAGATGCACGACTCTTTGCCGATGACTGTCTGCTGTACAGACGCATTAAGAATGAAGATGATGCAGTAAAGTTGCAACATCATCTCACCGCCCTGGAAACTGTGAATAACAATGGAAGATGAAGTTACACCCATCTAAATGTACTGTGCTACAAAGTCTACTAAATTAAACTTTATCACAGAAACTCCATACACGTTCAGGGTCACATACTGGAAGCAGTTGACAGTGACAAATACTTGGGAGTGACTATCAGCAACATGTTGAGACTACTGCGGCTAATGTTTCATGTACAGTAGACTTGCTTCTGCCAAATCTACGCGAGTGCAATTCAAATGTGAGGAAGGCTGCATACACGTCGTTAGTGAGACCTACCATGGAATAAGTTTTTCGGCTTAATACCATTACTTTGCCGAAGACAACAACAGGTTCGATACTGTGCAAATGCGTTCCACACGGTTTGCCGCAGACTATTACAGAGGCAAGACACCATGCAGGATGTGTTTCAAAGATATACGAGGCGTTCATGGTTGTCATGAATCACTGTCTGGTAAGCGTCAGTTACAGCGAGTAATCTGCACTCGCCAATGTATACTGTGTAGTTTTAGATGTGCCATACCAGACTTTCAACTGTACAAACACCCAAAACTGTCTCACTCACTCTCCCGAGGTCACATTTACATTCATTCTGAAAAGAATCTTGACCTTCACTGGAAGAAGGAGATACCTAGTTCGGCCTGCGAATCCGTGCATTCTGATCAGGGTCTTCACTGTTCGCTATTACGTTGTGCACATACATAACATAATTCATTTAACACGCTATTTAGACACACTATCACTAAATGACTGTGCGAGTTTATCAGTAGCTGTAGTTAAAAAAGTCAAGCTCTGCCATGGGCATTGAATTAATCATTTGACCGTGTTCCACTAAGGAATACAACACAAACTCATTGAATTCGATCAAATAAAATGGGGCATTTAGTAGCATCGGCCATTTGCAGTCTATATAAAGCGAACACACACGTCTTGTGTGTTTTGTTTTCTTTCGCAATAAAATTAACAATTAAACAACTTTCGTCAAAAAAAGGTGCAAACTGAAATAGGCGAGTAGACCATATCCTCAAAACATATTCATATGGAACTATTCGCACGGTTAACTATAATCACTGCCTGCTGTTATCATGGTTATGGTAAATGGAATATACATACGTATAGTATTTCCCCCTAAATCGTCCCGTAGTTGTGCAGACCACACACAGTCTTCATGGGACGCGCGTGATTTTCAATACTGCTATTTTCATGCTAGATGCTGTGTTTCTAAAACAGACCTACCTGTACTCTTTTTTCATCCACCCCCTCACTTTTTTTTTTTTTTATAGATTTACATTTTAAGACAATCGTTTACATTATAGCAATACACAGGTCGGTTCTTCTTACATTGAATGCCACGGGAAACCTGTTGCACACCATTAATTGTAAATACCCACCACTACCCACTACGTAATAAGGGGGCAAGCACACATACAAATGAATTATGTTCAAGACGAGAGAGCAAAAGCAACGACTGCTTTAAATCAATGCATTATATCATCATGAACACGTATCCGGTGTCGGTCAATTAAATCAGGTGGGACAAGGTCATTTTTGGGGTCATTAAGTGCAAACGGGTCAAATGAGTGCAAAACTCTCCATTTTGATCATACATTATGTACTTGCATAACATTACAGAACAACCCGATAAAGTATGTTTTATTGGCGATTATTGTTTTATGATGCATATACGATTCGGTTTGCTGGGACGTCTCTATCGTTGAGTGTATCAACATATTCAAGATGGCCGCGAAGCATCAATATTTAGCCTGAAATGTGTACTTATTTGATGAATGAAAACAAATAGGCACTTGGATCTTGATCGGACGGACGCAGAAAAACCGTTGGATACCATGTATTAATTTTAAACATAGCTGGAGGGTATCAAATCCATATGAATCCAAGATGGACGCCAACTATTCATCAAGAACAGACAGCATTAGCTACACTGTGATGGACCATATCTTGGAACAAAGCTAGATATGAACATATTAGTTTGATTTTCATCTGAGATATGATATTAAAAACATAGATCAATATTTACGCTATTCTTAAAGAGTGTTTAATTAAAAATGGCCGCCATATTTTCCAAAAAAACTCGAAAGTTATTGGATATATTGTTTACTTTTGCTTTACTTATTTATACTTCTTCATTCTGTTAGGCGGTTAAATCAGTAAGTTGGATACACTTGATTTTGAAGTCATTTGCAATTTTGTTTATTCAAAATGGTCGCCTCATTTCTGGCTATTTTAATATATTGTGGCACTGGTAATTGCGCGTTTCTTTTCATTTACTTTTAAATTTCTTTATAGGACAAATGTGTTCAGACTAATAGTTCGCTGATAATACACTTGGTGATGATCGAATTAGGTTACACTCGTTGTAAAGTCAGAATTTTAAAATATATTTACTGTTTGTTTTACAGATATTTTATTGTATTGAGCCTTACGTTATCATATACGTTGTAAATAACACTATAATGTCATAAACGTATACACTATGTATTGTAATTGGTACATATGCTATAGATCGGCATTGTGCGCATTACAGTCGGATATTGAACTGTTATATGCCGGTGTGCGGCTAAGTACCATGGTATTTCAATCACTTTATACTTAATTATAACCAAGATAGAACATGCCATTAAACAATTCATGTAAAATACAACAATTGTCAAATAGTATTTATTACAGTTTCTGTTTCCGTGAATATCCATACATTCACGAGTGGATATACCCATATACATACATTTCAATTACACTGAACTATGTAATAATTGTTCCATATAACCATAGATCTGTCTCCGGCAGATCAGCATATTCTATTTCACCAAAACATTCCGCATGAGTGCATGTTTAATCTTCGCTGATGAATGGAAATATATTCTCAATTAACTATATTCTCATCTATAAAAATCCCGTCCCCTGCACTGAAATCAATATTGACAGCGTCTATGGGAGCCACATATATATAAAACATGTGTTTAAACGTATGATGATGATTTAGATGCCTCAGATCAGGTATGTGTGAATGTTTACCTTTACACGTTTTGCTTCCAGGTTAGCTCGAAAATCCAGTCATGGGAATTGTTGTTGTGCACAGCGGTTGTTTTGTTGAGTTGTGTACATTCATTTTCCATGAATCGTAATTTCGTCATATAAGAGTTATGGGTACAAGCATATGCTCTATATATTTAACAAAGCACTACCCAAAATACGTGTATGTGAAAATAAGTGTCTCTGTTTGGTCTCTTATGCTCTTATTTATGGGTCGTGTGTTGGTGTGTATAGAAACACGGGCGATGGAACGTTCTGATATAATTCTAGATTAGCATAGAATAATCAACCATGACCATTTGAAACAAAGTAACATATTAATGTATGTAAACTACTATATATTATATTACACATATGGTTGTTATATTATAATACACAGTTATGACGACAAACATATATGATTTCAGTGTATGGTATTCCCCAGAAACAGCGCCCTTCATAACTGTAATACATATACATATATATGCATTGAAGATATACTGCATTATGACCGCACAATACATTTGTATAACTTTTATTCTTTCTATGTACCAAACAATCTCATGAATGACTTCAACATATGTTCCATCATGAACTCACAACATACTGATCTCTATCGCATTATAGTTTAATATCATACATATGTGACTCACAAATACTGAAACATTAAATCATTCATATTTACATAGTCCATGCCTACCTGTATATGACTTCTTGATAGTATAGGTCATCCAAGCCCGATTTTATTGTTTATAAACACAGCATATGCCGTTTATGGACTGAGATTCAATGGCCTTGATGACACCATGTATTGAATTCCTAGATATATAGAGTAGTGTGAATATGGCCCACACATACTGGTTGATAACTTACTCCTACATGTACTTACATGTCCTAGTACATGGCTACCGGCATATGACTACTTAAATGATACGTCATCCAAAAGTTATTTTATTTTTGGCAATCACATCGTATGTCGTATATAAACTGAAATTCGATGACCATGATCACAAATTGACTCTACTTATATACGATATGTATATGTTATATCATTCCCCAATTTTCAAGTAATTGATTTTGTCTCTTGCTACACCGACAAGCACACTCGCACTGTCCATATGCAGTGTTTCCAAGTTATTGATATTCCATGTTCCTGTTATTGTCGTCAATATTACGACTTTTGTATACTAATAAATGTGTCCATAAATGCTTTTCAAGTATAAATGGCTTCGTCATAATGGAAAATGACACAATATTCGCATGGACTGTACCGGTATCTGATGGTGTCGATATATGCAACATGCCCGTAACCAGAATTGTTGAAGCAGAAAGTCTTTTCGAGGGCTTGAATGGCCCGAGGCAGCTAGGTGGCCTCGGAAAATTGCGAAATCCAGGTGGTAGGAAATGCCATAAGGGCCAAGCCAGGGATATCGCGCTCTCCAACAACAATTAACCCCACCGTTAAATGACCATTCACTTGCTCCCAACCTGCTACTGTATTTTATTTCTATCAGAATACAGCTATTATACACGGACATTATGTGGATTCACTCGAATGCATGAATACCTAGCTGTAATTGTAAATGTGTTCCCGTTTCCTTTGACATTATCAACATGTATTCAAAATGTTGTTCCACTTGAAATCCAAGATCGTGACTATGTAGTCGTTTACTATCCATTATCATGTTGCAGCTAGAAATTATTGTTATCCATGAGCAAAAAATATATTTTTTGTTGATATCTCATATTATAAAACTACGCAATATAGTAGCCATCTTGATAACCAAAATGGCAGTCATAAAATATTATTATTTATGTTGTCATCCTAAACACTGAAACATTGATTTTAGGATGTAGCATATGCTATGTCTACCCTACATAATATAGACGTGTCAGAATTGTATCCATGTTGGCGGCCATCTTTGATTTACCTTTGTTTGTGGCCAAAGATCATTCGGTACAGTTTGGAACACAAACCTCGCATTTTTAAAATATTACAAATATGATTTCCAATTATGTTCCATTTCTTTTCTATTTTGTCGACCAACAGCGCCTATGCGATTAAGCGATACTTAGCGGCCTTTTGAATATACCAACATGGTCAAATTATAAGTATATTACATGGACTCATTCATGTGAACTATAAAAGTGCATGAAAGTGTAGCGATTTATTTATTTATGTTACAAACACATTTCTGTGTGCATATTTGGCGCCCATCTTGTATTTGTATGAATGTGTCAGTGGTGAATTTTTTTATTATAAGTTATCTAAACGTATTTAAATGTATGTAAACGCATAATGTAAGTACCAAACGCCATATAATAATCAAGTCGGAATATATTTAAGACAGAATATTGATACCTGGCGGCCATCTTGATAATCGCAAAATACATAACGATTTGAACCATCATAAAACCGAATCGTTTCATATATGTCCTAAAGAAGAATACTCAACAATTTAAACAGCTTTATCTATGGAACGCCTTTACTGCCTCGTCATGCTTCCAGCGGTGATGTCCTGTATTGTCAGCGTGATATTTTATACAAACATCTATATATTATTTGTGGACTTTGTGTTAGCATTTGCTACCGTATTTATATTGTGTACGAACGTCTTTGTATTGTTTACAAACATCTTTATATTATATACCCACACCTTTATATTATTTGCCGACTTTGTGTTATTATTTACTAACGTCTTTATATTGTGTACGAACGCCATTGTATTATGTACAAACGTCTTCATATTATATACACACACGTTTATATTATTTGTCACATTGTGTTATTAGTTTATATTATATATTAGTTTATATTATATACACACACCTTTGTATTATATGCCGACTTTGCATGCTTTGTGTTATTATTTGCTAACATCTTTATATTGTGTACAAACGTCTTTATGTTGTTTCGTTGCGTCGTTATGTCAATCATCGTTATTATGGGTCATATTCAGCGGGGAGAATTTGTCTGTACACCGGCTACGTCAAGGTAAGGAAACACTAAATGGTGCGAAATCGCCCAGGGGCTATAGGTTAGAACACACCAAATAATTTGTGTCGAGCCATAGTGATCACAATGACGTCCGGGTGTCCGTGCGTCCGTGCGTGCGTCCGCCCAAAAGCTGTGTTAAAGTATTTAAATACCGTATATCTCTGTTTTGTTTCTTGGGGTCTAACGGCATATCAACAGCTAAGGTCATTTAAGGCCGGGTCAATGGGTTTAGTACTAAATCCCATATATTACCTGTACATGTACATATACATGTTCAAGTACATATACAAATGGGTGGAAAATCCCAAAACCAGAACTGAATATATACAATAACAAAACTATATATTCAGCCGTGAAATCAGAATAATCCTGATCTGATGCCAGGTCCTCGCCACACCAGAATCACTTGGCCCCCTCCCAAAAGCAGTATGATCAGTAATAATCGTACTACTTTTATAATGGGCAATAACCCAATTCAACTCCCAGGTAACAAAAGAGCCAAAGATAGAAACGTACATGAGGGCCAAACCAGGCAAATTGTGATTCCTATAAGGAGGAACCCCACCGTTAATTTACACCATCGCGTTCGCCCGACCAACCACACACCTTATATCTCTGTAACCGTAAGGCAGATTTTCTTGAAACTTCGAATGAGTATTGGTCATCATCCATATATTTATTCTGTGTTCCACTCATGCAGCACATGTGCCCCAAGGTCAATGTCAAATGACTTAGAAGTTTGCGTCCAAAGTCTTTGTCCAAAGTTGCGTTAAACTTTTCACATACCTACTATCTCTGTAACCGTAAGTCAGATTTGTTTGAGACTTCGTATGCTTATTGGTCATCATGCGGCCCATGTGCCCAAGGTCAAGGATAAAAGACTTAGAAGTTTGCATTAAATTTGTTGTCAAAATTTGCATTAATGTTTTTGTCAAAATTTGCATTAACGTTTTCAGGTACCTACTTTCTCTGTAACCGTAAGTCGGGTTGGCTTGAAACTGTACATGCATGCTTCTTAGTCATCATCCATATATTCATTCTCTGTCCCATGCATGCAGCCACTGTGCCCAATGTCACTGTCAACTGATTTAGAAGTTCACCGTGTTTGTAAGACAAACATTTAAAAAAAAAATTTGTTTTTCTTTTTACCATAACTCATCAACCACTTCACCGATTGTGATTATATTTGGCCACAATGTGCGTCAATGGATCGTGCTTTGTTTTGCATACGACTCACGTCCGACCGCCCAAGGTCAAGGAGGACTTGTTTCTTTTTTTATCAAGGCTATCAGCGAGGGGGTTAGCTTCGTTTAACGATGCCAGTTCTTGTTTTTCAATGTATATGTTGCTACATTATATATATATCTTACCCTGATATCACCAGATACCTAGGCGGGCTCGACATGCAGGCCACGGCCATCTGGTACTATATACAGAATCCCATCCAACTTTCACTATTCGTATGGATGGTGTGGGACCTACTTGCTAATGACCAGCAGCCAGTATGTACTGGTTCAGCATGAATTAAACAATAATCACATATGTCCATACAAAAATCCGACCTCGCCATGTCCCCCAAAATTGTTTACATGTTTTGGCCATGGAAACTATGTTTACATCACGTGATCAACTGTGTATGTGACCTCAAAACACCCGCACTGTGTTTTTTTATACCGGGGTCTATTTTTTTGCATAACCCCTTGCCGATTTCGCACCATTAATATTCGGTAACCTATACAAAAGTAGTCCGGTATAAACAAAATAGTTCGGATGTGTTGAGGTCACAGACACAGTTTGCTTGTAAATCGTGAACCATTAATTACTACCCAGTGTCACTTGAGGAACATGTTGGGGTTTCAGCATAGTTGTAGCATTTAAAAGAAAACACTGAGCCTGTTGGTCACGTGATGTAAACAGAGTTTCCGTGGCGAAATAATGGAAACTAAAAATTATGTTTTTAAAACATGGATATGCCTCCTTGGCATACTGGACTGGACTTTAACTAGAGAGTGTGTGTAAAACTGAAAAAGTTAAATTTACACAAAATTCAAAGTTATTTGAGAAAGTCTTACAAACATTGTGACGTAACAAATTGCTTTCAGCACCATTTTGAAGGTTACAAGGGTCCAGGTCATGTCATTGGTGGTGAAATTGCATCACTCATGTTCAGGTGAACAAACTGTCCAAATATTAAAGTAATCCTTCAAGTTATTCTGAAGATATTACATGGTGAAGAAACTCTTACAAAGTTTTCTACTGTTGCCGTAAATGTACACGGACGGGCGGACGGACGGACGGACGGACGGACGGACCAATATTGGGGTACATGACAAGGTTGGATTTTTCTTTATTAGCAGTAAGGGAACCAATAGTTTAATTAATGCAGAACCAGTACAGACCAGTTACCGAACTACTTGTGCATACCCCCTTGGCGATTTCGCACCATTTAGTATTCTCTAACCTATAGGAAAAAGGAATGGTGGTGGCCCACCTGAAGTAGCCGGTGTACAGACAAATTCTCCCCGCTGAATAAAACCCATAATAACGATGACTGACATAACGACGAAACGAAACGACATAAAGACGTTTGTACACAATACAAAGACGTTAGCAAATAATGCCACAAAGTCGGCATATAACATAAAGGTGTGTGTATATAATATAAAGACGTTCGTAAACAATACAACTAAGTTCGTACATAATATAAAGACGTTAGCAAATAATAACACAATGTGAGCAAATAATATAACGATGCGTGTATATAATATAAAGACGTTCGTAAAGAATACAAAGACGTTCGTACACAATATAAAGACGTTAGCAAATAATAGCACAAAGTCGGCAAATACTATAAAGATGTTTATATAAAATACAACGCTGACAATACAGGACATCACCACTGGAAGTATGACGAGGCAGTAAAGGCGTTCCATATTTATCCGATATTTCAAGCATGATATGCACGTACATGTCTATCAACCGATATATAATCCGTCATTGAACTCGTTTGACCTCTTTGCACCTAATGACCCCAAAAGTGACATTGTCCCACCTAATTTGATTGACCGGCACCGGATTCATGTTCAGGAAGGTATGATGTATCAATCTAGCATAGTCGTTGCTATTGCTCTCTTGGGTTGAACATAAGTCGTTGTTAAGCCACTCCTCTTCAAAGTGCCCCTCCACTGCACTCATCTCAGCATCATCTTAGACTTCAAACGTTTCTAATAAATTTTACAAAAAAAAACACAACATGTTTCTCTTCCAACGCCATTTTGTTATAATAAAATAGAATTGCTTTGACTGATCATAATTCGGAAATCCAACTCATTTTATGAATGTAAAAAAGTTAATGCTTTACTACAGGGGCGGCGGAAGTGTGTGTGTGTGTGGGGGGGGGGGGAATACTTGTGTTGGGGGGGGGGGCTCCTGGCCCCCTCAATAAATCTGTAATAAAGAACATTTTTTTTCTCATCCTCAGACTCAGACTTGCTGAGGTTGCAGGAAATTGCGTTTCACGCCTCTTATATTTCAAAAATTTCCGGATGAGCCTGACCCCGGACCCCCTAGCATCATCGGCTCCTTTGGGCCTTCAAGACTGGACTCTGAGAATGCAGGAAATGGCGTTTTGCGCCTCTTAGATTTCAAAAATGTCCGGGGAAGCATGCCGCCAGACCCCCTATCAACATCGGGCCCTTTGGGCTCTCAATATTGCCTCCCACCCCCAACACCCCCGCCAAACTTTTACCAGTTCCGCCGCCTATGTCATATGCGAGTGATTGTTTAAAGATAGTGCGCAATTGTACATCATGTGGAAACTAATATGTGAGTAACATTGAGTAAAAGACTAAACATTGCAAAGTATACTTTACTAGCAAAGTATACTTTGAGGGAGTAATCATTTATTTTTCCGGAAATGCATTATTTCATACAGAACTAACGACTGCATATATGTGATGATTAAAATTATGCAGAATTATTACAGTGCCGTAGCCACGTTGAGGCCAGACGAGGCCATGGCCTCGTCCGTTTTTTCACGATGTTTTTGTTTTTTTTTTTTTTTGTTTTATTCCAATATAGGAAAAATGGGAGTCATAGTATGTGCTCAGACTTTGCTGAGAATGCAGGAAATGGCGTTTCAGACCACTTTGATTTCAAAATTTTCAGGGTGGGCATGCCCCCGGACCCGCCTAGCAAACTCGGGCCCTTCGGGCCCTCCACACTTCCACCCCCAATAATTATCGTCTTCCGCCGCTTATGTTGGCCTCGGCTATTTCGAACCTCTGGCTACGGCACTGTATTATACTGAATTCATTACATTATCACAGCCATTTTGGCTGTGATAATGTAATAAATTCACTATTATAATAAAAATTAATAAATTTATCCTTAAATTGACAATTTCTCCATCAAAGTATACTTAGGCTACAGGTAACATACTCATCTGGGAGGAGCACGAATAGTTACACTGCACGTGACAATACATTACATTATACCACAGCATTGGGGATTCTATTAATAATAAATGTCTCCTCGTATCAAATATGTTTATTGATTTCAGAAGCCGATGAATACGGTGGCACATAGGGGACATGGACATATTTTGACATGGAATTCTCAGGACAACGGCATTGATTGTTATTATTATGACAGAGAGATAAATAAAATAGATGCTGCAGGAAAGGTATGTCTGTGCCAAACATTTTATTATATTATTTGCATGCTCTACACATGCAGGTTAATTTTTTTCTGTGTGCGACTTGATGTGGGGGTGAGATAGAGATTTCGAAAGTGAAAGTAGACGGCTCCGTCAAAAAAGGGGAAATAACTTTGGAAATCAACCCGCATGACCCCGTGTTTGGCATGGAGCTAGAACCGGCTTAGGTCACTGACTCCAGGAATGGAAGTAACCAAATTGATTTTGTCTCAGATAATTTGCGATTGTCATGTTTGTGTGAATGTGGGTCTATGAGAAATCAATTGGTTGTCTGTTTCCTATAGAGGCAACTGTCAGTTTGGGATATAATCTATATGCGGTTGTGACTGGGGAAATGGGGCGTATGACATCTGTTACTAGCGTAGCACCTGATCAAATAGCACACCAGTATAGCCTGATAACGATATGTATTGCTTGTTAAAAGCATGGTGGGTGTTTCATTGGTTGAATGATGAACAATGCAGGGGCCCGTTTCACTACACCTTTTACGACAAAAAATGATTTCTATAAATTCACTTCACATATTAACGAGGTTCTTTAATGCAACCAGTTTCCATGTACATGTAGGTGTTATTAAATCTGAACAAACCCACATAATATTTACCAAAATCGGCTGCTAATGCGAACTTTGTTGCGCATTTTAGTTTTGCACTTACGAACTCCAGGGGGCCGTTTCACTATACTTCGTACGACTAAAATGTTCGTAAGTGCAAATTTAGGATCGCCTGGAAATTTCAACTGATGGATTTACATTTATTGAGCATAGGCTGCTTATGCACCCTATGCTCAATAAATGTAAATCCATCACAAATTTAAGATTGAGCATAGGCTGCTTATGCAGCCTATGCTCAATAAATGTAAATCCAATAATTGTTTACAAGAAAACATTGTTAATGTGAAATGTACAGACTATACTAATTTTGCAATTACGATCATTTGAGTCGTACGAAGTTTAGTGAAACGGCCCCCAGATCCAGACTGTGCGGATAGACACTGGTAACACCAATAAGCCACATTTCTCCAGTCACAGACACATATATTCCTGGCCATAGTCAAGTGAAAATACAAATAGCTCACCACTGATCGTAACAAACTTTATTTATCGCCATGCAACTCACAACCGCAAACTGAAAACATAATCAAAACCTAGGAAAATAAAGATAGTAAAAACGTGTCCACTTTGCACAAATTTAAGATGGCTGCCAAATTCGTATACAATGTCGCAATACAATAATAGCAGTATATTTATGGAACATTCATCATTTGGAATATGTTGGTATTTATATAAATATATAAATTATAAAAAAGCAAAGTAAATATTAAAATAATATACATTGTAAAACTATTTTCAAATAAACACAATGGTAAACTTGTTGAAATTTCGGGATGGCAATTTTAAATTAATCGTCGATAATGCCAGATGATAATGCTTGCGTATAGTTGCTGAGAACTGTTTTACGTTATCTATGGCTTGTTTCACGTTCATTAAAACACGAATTAGTCCCAAACATAATCATTGATGGATAATAGCTTAACTTAGATTTATAGGTAATTGTTGTATCTTAATCTCATGCCATCTGGCATTATGCAAACTAGACACGCCGCTATTTTGATGTTCTTATTGCACTACAGGGTTTTTGTTCCGTTCCGAGTTTACACGTCTCGTTTTGGTTTGACCCACGTTTCGCTCACGTGTGTGCTACGATTGCCAGAAAACCAGTTGTTGTTGTGTCTGTGCATTTCTCCATGTTATGCGCATTAAAACAAAAACGCACAATGGATGTTCATGAAACCCTGCACATGCTCAGTGACACAACAAATGGTGCACCGTTTCCGATGGAAATGTGTTTATCCGTTTGCGTATCACTGCGCATGTGCAGGGTTTCAGGAAAATTCGTTTTGCGTTTTTCTTGTAATGAGCATGGCATGGTTTATAGTGGAAAGGCTACATCATGGAAACACGTCATTGTCATTGAATAATAAAACCAGAAAACGAAAACGATTTGAACTCGATAGAAAACGGGAATAGAGGTATTAGACTGGCTAATAGGAATACAGGCGGCCGTTTCACTAAACTTCGTACGACTAAAATCGATTGATGGATTTAGCCTACATATATTGAGCATAGGCTGCATTTTGCAGCCTATGCTCAATAAATGTAAATCCAATAAGTCTTTACAAGAAAATATTGTTAATTTGAAATGTACAGACTATCATAATTTTGCACTTACGAACATTTTAGTCGTAGGAAGTTTAGTGAAACGGCCCCTGGAAACGTACGTTTGGACAATTTTACCTGGTTTCCAATGGGAACACACACACAAACGCTACTGTACAGGTTTTAGAGAAGAGACGTGTAATAAATACGGTATATTGCACATTTCCCATCAAGTGTCTGGCTATTAGTACACAGTTTTTACACTTCTATTGCACAATCCCACCCATTGTCTTCCATGGGTTTAACCAATTTACACTACGTAACCAGATTTCCAATGCACCAACTTCTATTTTAAATATTAAATATTAAAGGCAATGTGTCTCAAATATGCGCAGTTAAACAGAAAACTAAACAAATATTTTGATTTGTTAAAAATAAAATTGTTTATCATGAATACTGAAAAGTAACTAGCGTTCCGAACACTAATTTATTTGGTTTCTTATTTTTTGCTATTGTCTGTGACTACGAGTACTTGCATCTTAACATTAACTACATGAAGTAAACTAGTATCTAAAACAGGGACCCGTTTCACTAAACTTCGTACGACTGAAATGTTCGTAAGTGAAAATTTATGATCGTCTGGAAATTTCAATTGATGGATTTACATTTATTGAGAATAGGCTGCATATGCAGCGTATGCTCAATAAATATAATCTATCTATTGTTTACGAGGAAACATAGTTAATGTGAACATTTCAGTCGTATGAAATTTCGTGAAACGGCCCCCAGAACCCTTTCTTTCTAAATGTGGTGTAGTATGATCAGTTCACAAAATAATTGTGTTTCACAATTAGTGCTTAATTTTACAGTTACAGCGGTTTAACAGAAATTATTTAACAATTATTTCATCCTCTGTTTAGCACAGGCTATGAATTATATGAGACATGATATAGTATCGCTGATACCATGTTTTCTCACAAGATTACAGCTATGAGGACGGCGTCCCCAGTATGAAATGCTATATACTTTCGCCATACTGAACCAAAACAAAATTGATCCAGTAGTTTCAGAGATATTTGTAGGGCGGAGCTGGCCTAAATGGCGGGTGTTGACGTACATTAGTTGTCTTCACAAATATGAGACAAGCCATGTGATTTTGTACCTAAGAAGATGTGCGATTTTTCGTGAAATATAGACCCAGGGGTCAGTCCCAGAACGGGGACCAATCCAAGAACGAGGGCTAATCCCAGAACGGGGGCCGAACAACGCGACGACAATCCCAGAACGGGGGCCAATCTGACAATGACCGGAAAAGGTAGGAACATTGTACACATGGGCCATTTACAAAACACGACTTTCATTAGAAACAGGAAAGGTATACGTTCCATTCACTCCATTACTAATCACTTCACGGTGGGTAACGTACGTTTGACCTCTGTGACAAACGCGACATATTTTCTGCGGAATTCTATTCCACATTTGCACTGTAGAATTCGTCAAATTTCGAAGTAATTTACTTCATATATCGTAAATTGTGTAAATATATTTCACGAGATATCGCACATCTTCTTATGTACAAACTGACACGACATGTCGCAATTATAACGCGAACAAAAAGCATTGCTATCTGGTGCATTGGAAGTCTGGTACAGTAGAGCAAGTGTGGTCGTGTTTATGTGAGGTCGACGTCACTCAGTGCCTCTCTGTATGCCGCCCGGCCCGCCTCCCTGTATGCCGCCTTGTATTCGGCCATGCTCGCCCGGTAGTGCGCCATGTAGGCCTTGTATTCGACCATGTAGGCCCTGTACTCGGCCGGGTGGGAGACTTTGTATGCCTCGTTCACCTGCCGCTTTGCCTTGGTGTACTGTAATGAACATATACAGACCATATTACCAATTTGGAGTGTCGATTACAATGGACAGATTCATACAGACAATGGTAGCAAGGGGATTTACGATTACAATGTACAGATACATACAGACAATGGTAACAAGGGGATTTACGATTACAATGAACAGATACATACAGACAATGGTAACAAGGGGATTGGTGGTTACACTAAATAGACACATGCAGACAATGGTACCAAGGGGGTAGACGATTATAATGAATAGACACATACATACAATGATACGTAGGGGGTTGACACTTGCAATGAATAGACACATAGAGAATACCAGGCTAGTGTCTTTTGATATTAAGTTTATCAGGCAAGGCTAGGAAACGCGTAGGAATTCCGAGGCTTGCCGAGGAATCCCTACCGTTTCCGAGCCGAGCCTGATAAACTTGATATCAAAAGACACAAGCCTGGTATTCTGTTTATCAGGTAACTTTTTATGCTCGAAAATGACCACATATGACGTTGTTATCTGTGGACAGAACGCGGACTTGTTTACATTGCGTCATTACACTGACGTCATTCGGTAACGTCACGTGACGTCATCCGACCAATGGAACGTCAATATTCACTTCATTGTAACCCGGATGTTTGTATCAGGTCAATGCCTGATACAACAATATGTTATCAGTCAGTACGTATTCGGCCAATACAGGGCAGGTTACCTGATAAATACAGGCAATGATACCAAGGGGGTTGACACTTGAAATGTATAGACACATACAGGCAATGGTACCAAGGGGGTTGACAGTTGCAATGAATAGACACATACATACAATGATACCTAGGGGATGACACTTGCAATGAATAGACACATACAGGCAATGCTACCAAGGGGGTTGACACTTGCAATGAATAGACACATACATACAATGGTACCAAGGGCTTGAAACTTGCCATGAATAGACACATACATACAATGATACCTAGGGGGTTGACACTTATAATGAATAGACACATACATGCAATGGTACGAAGGGGGTTGACACTTGCAATGAATATACACATACATACAATGACACCTAGGGGGTTGACACTTGCAATGAATAGACACATACATACAATGGTACCAAGGGCTTGACACTTGCCATGAATAGACACATACATGCAATGATACCTAGGGGGTTGACACTTATAATGAATAGACACATACATGCAATGGTACGAAGGGGGTTGACACTTGCAATGAATATGCACATACATACAATGATACCTAGGGGTTGACACTTGCAATGAATAGACACATACAGGCAATGCTACCAAGGGGGTTGTCACTTGAAATGTATAGACACATACAGGCAATGGTACCAAGGGTGTTGACACTTGCAATGAATAGAAACATACAGGCAATGCTACCAAGGGGGTTGACACTTGCAATGAATAGACACATACTGACAATGATTCATAGGGGGTTGACACTTATAAAGAATAGAAACATACAGAACACGATACCAAGGAGGTAGACGGTTACACTGAATAGACACATACATACAATGGTAATACGAGTGTTGACGATTATAATGAATAGACACATACAGGCAATGCTACAAAGGGGTTGACGGTTACAATAAATATACACATACATACAATAATACCAAGGGAGTTGACGGTTACAATGAATAGACACATACATACATTGGTACAAAGGGGTTGATGGTTACAATGAATAGACACATACAGACAATGGCACAAAGCGGGTTGACGGTTACAATGAAATGAATAGACACATACGGACAATTGTATCAAGAGGGTTGACGGTGACAATGAATAGACACATACAGACAATGGCACCAAGGGGCTTGACGGTTACAATGAATAGACACATACATACAATGCTAGTAAGAGTGTTGACGATTATAATGAATAGACACATACAGACCATAGTACAAAGGGGGTTGATGGTTACAATGAATAGACACATACAGACAATGATACCAAGCGGTTGACGCTTACAGCAAATATACACATACAGACCATGTTAACAAGGGGTTAACGCTTACAATGAATATACACATACAGACCATGATACCAAGGGGTTGACGATTACAATGCATAGAAACATACAGGTAATGATACCAAGGGTGTTGACGATTACAAAAAATGGACACATACATACAATGATCCCAAGGGGTTTGACGATCACAATGAATGGACACGTACAGATAATTATACCAAGGGGTTGAAGATTACAATGAATAGACACATACAGACATTGCTAGTAAGGGGGTTGGATGTGCTACCAATTGTGTTGATGCTTATAATGAATGGACACATACAGACAATACTACCAAGGATGTTGATGCTTATAATGAATAGACACATACATGTCCTATTTGCAACAGCTATGAACAAAAACATACATTGGCAGCGCTTGAAGTTAGTTTCCATTCCATATCATTGGCATCTGCCAAAACAGTTGTTTTCCCAAAGAAATAAGACAATTTAGGAAGAAGAAGAAAACATCATGCTACCATAGTATTCTCTCGCTCTTTAAGGGCTTATATATCGTTGTTGATGACAGTAGACGCTGTCGGAGTACGACTTACATTTGTCATCAGTTTGCATATAGAGTACACGTCATGAACAGGTTCGTGGATATCTAATATCCAAACCTGGCAGATATTTTACGTGCCTCACCACTCGTCACCCAGTGCAGGAAAGACATAGGGACAAATGGTCACTGGAACTATTTCTTTCTAACAAAGTTGCATCAGTATTGATGTGGACACTAAATGTCTTTTTGACTGACATAAGTACCGTCTTATATATGAATATCCGTGTACCGTGGATCGTTGTGACATACTGTTGCCAAACAAACAGGCGAATTCCAAAAAACAATCATTTTCAAATAACTGCAAGAATAGCATCAATGCATCGCACATCGGGCATGAATCTCCGTGACTACACCAATACATGCACCATGAGTAGTATGGTGTTCTTAGTTCAACACCCGCTAATGTCTCCTCATGTTGACTCACATGCACATTGAGGGCCCAGTACGTAACTCCGTCACTACCTCAGTACATCCACCATGAGTAGTATGGTGGGCACATCTCAATACCAGTAGGTCTCAGAATGTTGACTCACCTGCACATTAAGGGCCCAGCGCCGGAGCCTGCGGGCCCGGTCACGCCGAAGCCAGGGCTCGATGGCCCAGTCGTCGCGGGCGGCGACGGAGGCGAATGATCCCGGGTCCAGGGCGTCGGACTTGCCATAGCAGTGGTATTCGGCTGTCGACCTGCGGACGGCGCCTGGAAAACGACATGCTTGACAGTTAGACATGAATGGGCGAATCGCATACACACATTGGGCATTCGATTGACGGACGGAACCGTACTATGTTCGCAGTAACGTCGAATCGTGAATGAATAAAGAAAGTTCCGATCCTAAAACACTGTTTCACGCTGTTCATATGTAAGACTCAGATCGGGGATCAGCCCCAGAATGGCGACCAAATCCCAGAACGGGGGCTAATAGCCAGGAATAACCCCCGTTCTGAGATTGACCCCCGATCTGGGTCTTACATACATATTCATTGTTTTTGGTGTTAATACGTTTTCATATTTTTTGCCTATTGGAGAGTATGTGATAGCCTATGTTGATGTACAGCTCAATAATACTGATGTCGGCGGATACAACATACCGTCCGCAAAGTTGTAAAAACGTACTCTGGTGTGCACGTGTGGTAGAGTTTCGACCCGGCAGTGAGACACCATCGATAGTAAGTCTCGGGGCTCTCATATTTTCGGCTATGATCGGCCCGTGGTGGGCATGAATGCTGGCACCACTAATGATGAACACAGGGTGGTGTATAAACTAAATACATGTATACGCATTAACTCTTTAAACCCATAAGGCCAGAAAGCCAACATGTGCAAACACGGCATATCCCGATGAGCCGGCTCATCAGGATCTGCAGGATTTGTCACTGTTATTCACCTCTAAAAAACACATTTTGTCATTAACACTGTCACCCCCTAAGTAACTGAAATGGATTTTGATATGTTAATTTTGCAACCAATCCAATAGTCACAAAATGGTTTTCAGACTAGTCCATTTATGAAAACGAGTTGTTTTTGTTCTCAGAAATATGAAAAAGTGCGGATCCTGATGAGACGGCTCGTTACGATCTGCACTGTTTGCAGAAACCGTTATAGCGGGCTTTCGGGTTCCAAGGGTTAATAGTATAGTCCGAACATCGGTATGAAACAGCCAATGTAGAATATCCAGGGTTGTAAGGGTTAATACCGGTTTACTTTCACTTACGCATGGTGGGTCTGAAGAAGCCGTCGCGATGGTGGATGCGGTAATCGATCTCGACGGACTGTGAAGAACGGGCTATCTTGTTGGCGCGGCCGAAGAGCTGATCCTCCGCCTTCCGTTTCGGAGGGCGGGCTTGCAGTACTAGGTGGGGGTCCAAACTTCCTCCCGGGCCGGGCACGTGACCGGACGAATCTGGGGATTGGAAACAAATATTATTACACGACATTATTTTCTTTCTTTTCTCTCACTCAATAAAACGTATATCGTCATAACAGTACCATCATCCTCGTTATATTAGACACATTCCAACTATTGTTCACAGTGCATGCGGAATATAAAATGTTGTCAACTTTTGACTTATTTATGAAAGATATTGTAAATTTTGTAAACGTATTTAATGAAATTACGCAGACGTCCGAAGGTACAAAGTCACATGGCGTGTCTCATATATAGCGTCTCGCTGCCACTCAATCTCTTATATACATGCATATGTACACTGACACTGGCGCCCATAATTCCAGAATAAAATGTCACCCGTGCTCTCAATCACCAAACATTCACATGTATGCAAATGTACACGTGCTTTTGACACTAAACATAAAATGGTATTCAACCTCTCAATTGCAAGTATATAGGCGCTCACTGCACTGAAATAAACTTCCACTTATCTTCTCAATCAGTCATATAGTTTGCGAAAATGTAACTCACTATATACCATAACATTCTGTCTGTAACGCAGGGCGGCTTACAGTAAGCCGCCCTGTGTTACAGACAGAACATTCGCGTTATATATATTCACCCGTACTAAACATTTCCACGCAGATACACACGCATACGGGATACTTGCAATCTACAATAAAATGTCACTCATCCTCTCACTCACCGATACTACTAGCGGGGTGTGGGTCGATCAGCGGGTTCAGATATTCCTGCAAACACACACACAACCATACATACATGGACCACACGACCATGCATACATCGTGGAAACTGTGGTGTATAACTGTGGTACCAGACCGGTAGCCGGAGCTCGGTATGGCGTGTATAATGCCGACGGATCACACACATTAAACAAACTCAATAACAGTTGTTATATATTGAACAATACTGCAGTAACCAAGAACCCACTCGTCCAACGTATCAGCACTAGGAAAATATCAAGGAATTGGTTTCTACTAAACGCTAAGTGGTATCTATTTTCGAAATAGGTACTACTTAGCTTTTAGTAGAAACTAATTGCTTGATAAAGGCCCTGTGCAGAAACGTTGGAAGAGTGGGTTCTTGGTTACTGAAGTATTGTTGAACATAAGGAAAGCTGTTTAACAACTTTACAATAAGCGTCCAAAGTGTAGAACTTTTATTTGAACTTCAGTTTATTGAATCGCAAACGAATATGGAGTGACATATGTCACAATTAATGGTCTCCACAATATCCAACATTTCATATTGTTGAGAAAGTTGGTCTACATGTTTACAAACGAGACACGCTATGTTATTTTGTACCTTCGGACAACTGCGCAATTTCATATAATCCGTTTACATAAATACAGTCAAAAGTTGACAACATTTTCAGAGTACATGGAGAATGTAGGATTTGGCATGTACTCTGAAAATGTTGTCAACTTTTCACGAAATTCACGGAAAACATTGTAAATTTTGTAAACGTATTTCATGAAATTACGCAGATGTCCGAAGGTACAAAATCACATGGCGTGTCTCAAATGATATTAGACCACTACGGCACGCCGAATTCATTTTCACCTATCACTGTCCTAGTGTATGTCATGTATTTCTTGTTAAGTAGGGATACATAGAGGATATTCATATTTTTGCAACGTATATGACATATATGTTCATTGAGTGGTGTGAAATGTCCATATTTCACTCGTGAAATATGGACATTTCACACCACGAGATGAACATGTGTCATATTCGTTGCAAAAATATGAATATTCTATTTATTATATACCGCTCCATGGAAATTAGCAGTTTTTTAGACTGTATACGGTAATGAATGTGTATTTGCAGCCTATTTGCATTCCGGCACTGCAGATGCGCGTTATGAATATAGATAGCGGAAGTAGTCCTATTTTCACCGGACGTTGTTTATTTCATCGATGAGAACATATGACTTTTATTTACATCGTATAACTGTATTTCATGGGTAGGTATATAATAAATATTATTTATATTTTTATTGGATATTTGACATATGGTTAAATCAAATCAGTGGTGGTATTATATTCGGTAATGCATGCATGCTGGGGATGGAGTCGAATAATATGATACAGTTTACGAGAAATATAAATACACACTTATATCAAAATAAGTTACAATTGACACTTCACAGGACAGTAAGTATTTTGTCAACAAACAAATGTCAATAACAGACTAACGGTTTTATCCCATGCCCCACCCCCTCAAGATTAACTCACTATTGGCACTATGTATAGCTGCCTCCACTCTTCGTTCTCATAAAACTCGAAATCGAGTAACTCGGCCTCCATAAACTCGTCCACTCTCTCGCGCCAGGGGACGTAGTCAACGGGTACGGTGCGGCAGGCTCTGAACATCACGTCTAGTCTTTCCATGGCTGAAACACATTCATTGGATACACTTAAAAATGCTACAGATATGGCCTGTTATTTTTTAGATATGCACAAACAATGATGAAACAGGGTCCGGTTGTTTAAAACTTCTGTTAGCTTAACAGACTGTTAAATCCTTAACACTGTTAAGGATTTAACAGTATGTTAAGCTATCAGAAGTTTTCAGCAACGGGGCCCAGATTAGTAAAAAACTATTGCATCGTTTAGGAACCCCAATTGTACATAATTAGTCGCTTAGTATACTCGTACATGTACTTGGATATAACAAAAACGTTAAAAAAGTTAATATATAGAGGATATTCATATTTTTGCAACGAATGTGACATATATATGTTCATCGAGTGGTGTGAGATGTCTATAGTTCACGAGTGCCGTCAGGAACGAGTGACATATGGACATTTCACACCACGAGATGAACATATATGTCATATTCGTTGCAAAAATATGAATATTCTATTTATTATATACCGCGCCATGGAAATTAGCAGTTTTTTTAGACTGTATACGGTAATGAATGTGTATTTCAGCCTAGTTGCGCTGTTTTTACTGCCGATGCGCGTTATGAATATAGATAGCGGAAGAAGTCGTATTTTTCACCGGAAGTTGTTTATTTCATCGATAAGAACATATGACTTTTATTTACATCGTATAATTATGTATTTCATTGGTAGGCATATAATAAATCGTGTTCCTTTACCATTATAATGAATTACCCAAGGAGGGTGATTAGCAATACTTCATACATGTATATTTAATTTTTAATAAATAATTTTGAGCGAGTGAGTTTCTTAAAAATTCAATATGTGAACCATTACGTTCTTATTGTTTTTCCCGCCCTTTCGCGTACATATGTCTGTTCGAATTTAGCCCAACTTTCGATTTCGACCTGCGATACTATCACCTGTTTGGCCGTTTGACACAGAAGCGGACAAGAGAATGCATGCCACATGCATTTCTGACAAGCCGTGACGTCTGGTTCGAAATATAACGTTTACACATTGGTACATTTAATGAATAAATTTAATTGACGTTGCCGCAATGTGTGATTACTTGACATGAAATGCTATGCTTTCATTGGTCAAGAAACAAGGGTAAGCAATAAACTTATAAAAAATGCAATTTAATGCCAAACATTAGATCTACATCCGGTGATGGAAATGGGAAGCGTGTTGTGAAATTGCACAACACTTATTGGCCGACCAATATCTAGTGATCTCCGTAGGGTGGATTGGTAACAAGGGGACGGTGTGCTCACATCGGGAATTAGACAGTCAACGAAATCGCACGATCAGGAAGTAGACAATGAACATTTCCGGTGGTGTCTGTACTGGCGTTGGTATAAAAAGACGTCATGCATCTCACTACCCTCGTGTATTAGACACATATTTAATTCAGATTCATCATGTTCTCTTGTAAATACGATTGCGGTACTACATTAGTATAATAGAGGTCTTGGTCATTTTCTACATACAGTGGAACCTCTCTAAACCGGACACCCTGGGAGGTCCCCAGGGTGTCCGGTTTAGAGGGGTTCCACTGTTATAAGAACTTGATGACCAATGTTTGTAATTTTCAGTCATGAACAGACAGTACAATGAAATAAATTGCATTGAAACCCATATAAAGTAAGTACAATGGGGTCCCACTAGAATTAGACAGAATCTAATTCCCTCAATGTTCATTAGCGTGTGCGATGCTGGTCATTTTTCATATCAGAATTACATAGATATACATAACAAATCCAGCATTTGGTAAGTTTTTCAGTGCATGTTCTTGTAATCTTGCATAATTAGCTTCAAGACAATATTTGATGGAATGTCGTCAACTAGAGCTTGACGGACGGTGGCTTTTTTGTTATTGATGAAAAAGTACTTACGATTAAATAATTTTTAGATTTAATGCGTTTAACAGACAACATTTTCTCGGCAGCAAAACGTGGAACTGTAGTGTCAGTAGTGGGTGGGGTATGTTAGTAATAAAACAATAACAATTATTTCCGATAAACGTAAGGAACATCACGGAGCGCCTTATTCTGTCTTACCTCTGTATACGTAGATCTCTATGGTGGCTATATGAACAGGAATTGTTGAAACTCTGGGGCTGAAATCCGTGATATCCGCAAAAATAGTGAGATATTTTGGAAAGCTGTCTGTCTCTTGGTAAACAAGATGGCGACAATAACAACGACGTCGTGACGCCATAGTAACGTCAACGTCGATTTGGCGCCATTTTTGTACCGGAAGTGTGTCTGCGCATAATGTAACCGGTCACGGGTAACTATGTTCGTCCCAGTGATGGTTCGCCACAGAAAGATTTTCCCGGGAGTATTGAAATGGTGGCACCTGGCTGGAGAAATGTGGAGTATCGCATTAGAAAACATTATAATTGACATTAACGTCGAATTCGCGTAAGCATCCAAAACGGGTATAAAGCATACAACCAGTGCCGTAACCAGCAAGCCAATAACGAGGAGGCAAAACATGCAATCGACTGAGCGGAGCTAGGAATTAAGCTAGGCCAATATTTGAAGATTAAATCCTAAAAAAATGAAGAGGCCAAACAAACAAGGAGGCAACTGCCTCCTCGTGCCTCAGTGTAGTTACGGCCCTGACAACCTGCACAATCTCTGAACAGACTATGCAGCTGAACATAAAATCTGTCAGGGTCTACAATTTTCGCTGGGGGGCGTTTGGGAAACATTCCTGGTTCATCTAGCTAACACTTTAGATACGTATCAAACTGCAAATGGGTGTCTGTTTCCTCTATCCAATTGTATTTATCTCAGAAAGGCCCACTTGCACGATATATTTGCCGTATGGTGAGTCTTAAGAACTGCTAAAAATGACCTTTCTATGATTTTACCGATCTTGTTATCTTTCGATATGTTTTGTACTTTTAACAGTTCAATATGTTCATGCTTCGTGTGTTTATCCGTTTCGTCCTATAAATCTAGTTGCGGGCAGTAACTCGGCAAAACTCCCATACCGTCGGTATGGAAGTCTTGCAGAGTTACTGCTCGTAACTATCATCTATCATACCTATATCCTGCTGTACGGTGGCAATTGTACAGAGCCCCGCAGGGGACGTAGCATTTTTTTTTTTTATTAATTAACAATCCACGAACTAACAATTCGTTCCCTCAATTTAACAATTCGTGGGAACGACAATTCGTGGGAACGAATTGTTAATTCGTGAGAACGAATTGTTAATTCGAGGGAACGAATTGTTAAATTGAGGGAACGAATTGTTACTTCGTGTGAACGAATTGTTAATTCCAGGGAACGAATTGTTATTTCGTGGGAACGAATTGTTAATTCGTGGGAACGAATTGTTATATCGTGAAAATAAATTGTTAATTCGAGGGAACCAATTGTTAAATTGAGGGAACGAATTGTTACTTCGTGTGAACGAATTGTTAATTCGAGGGAACGAATTGTTTTTTCATGGAACGAATTGTTATATCGTGGGAATGAATTGTTAATTCGTGGGAACGAATTGTCAAATTGAGGGAACGAATTTTTATTTCGCGGGAAAGAATTAATAACAAAATAATCCATGTCCCCTGCGGGGCTCCGTACAATTGAGCTCCCCAACCCTCATTCTGCTATTACACATATCTATCTGGTTCGACTTTACTACGATCAATATATCAAAATCAATAAATCAAGAATTGTAATGGTGTAATGGATATTATTGTCGGTGGTGGTGTGGGGTGTGGGTGTGGTTGTGGGGGTGGTACGGGGGTTGTGGTAGAGAGGTGGGGTGGTGGTAGTGGTGGGCGGTGGGGTGGGGTGGAGAGTGTTCAATCGCCTGTGATCCAACCTACTTCTAAATCAACGTTGCCTTATGCTAAGCAATGAACACAATTATATTTCTGAGACTGACTCTATGATGATCCCGTGTCGATGGCCGATATTGATTTCGAATTTTGTGTCCAATTTCCACGTCATTTATCGAAGCTGTTGTATTTTTCGAAATCAATATCGTCGTAAAGCGGCGATGAGATAATGGAATCAATTCAAGAACCAGGCTAAAATACATATGCGACCTTTCTATCATATTCATCTACTTTTTCGCTTCCTTTACCATATATTAATTTCACTATTAAGTTTTCGTATACGTAGGTACCCATTTTACCCACGGGTAGAATACTCGGACCTTAGACCCGGTAAATGACACATTAGAAAAATATTACCCACACACCAATTTCTGTTAGACTATATATAGTGTTAACGATACAGAAATGGGTGAGTGGGGTAAAGATTTTCGAACGAGCCATTTAGTGGGTCCGAGGTCCGAGTCTTCCACATTTGATTCCACCCTATCTGTCCTAGCTTACATACGCCAACATACGTCCAAACTATTCTGGTACTCATCAGTATTATATACATGTATTATAACAAATCCAGCATTTAGTAAGTTTTTCAGTGCATGTTCTTGTACTCGTGCATTAGCTTCAAAGACAATATTTGATGGAATGTCATCAACTAGAGCTTGAGGGACGGTGGCTTTTTTGTTATTGATGAAAAAGTACTTACGATTAAATAATTTTAGATTTAATGCGTTTAATATACAACATTTTCTCGGCAGCAAAACGTGGAACTGTAGTGTCAGTAGTGGGTGGGGTATGTTAGGAATAAAATACTAACAATTATTTCTAATAAACGTAAGGAACATCACGGAGCGCCTTATTCTGTCTTACCTCTGTATACGTAGATCTCTATGGTGGCTATATGAACAGGAATTGTTGAAACTCTGGGGCTGAAATCCGTGATATTCGCAAAAATAGTGAGATATTTTGGAAAGCTGTCTGTCTCTTGGTAAACAAGATGGCGACAATAACAACGACGTCGTGACGCCATAGTAACGTCAGCGTCGATTTGGCGCCATTTTTGTACCGGAAGTGTGTCTGCGCATAATGTAACCGGTCAAGGGTAACTACGTTCGTCGCATTGATGGTTCGTCCCGGAAAGATTTTCCCGGGAGTATTGAAATGGTGGCCGTGGCTGGAGAAATGTGGAGTATGCATTAGAAAACATTGTAATTGACTTCAACGTCGAATTCGCGTAAGCATCCAAAACGGGTATAAAGCATACAACCAGTGCCGTAACCAGGAAGCCAAAAACGAGAAGGCAAAACAATCGACTGAGCGGAGCTAGGAATTAAACTAGGCCAATATTTGAAGATTAAATCCTAAAAAAATGAAGAGTCCAAACAAACAAGGAGGCAACTACTCAGTGTAGTTACGGCCCTGACAACCTGCACAATCTCTGAACAGCCTATGCAGCCGAACATACAATCTGTCAGGGTCTACAATGTTCGCTGGGGGGCGTTTGGTTCATGGTTCATCTAGCTAACACTTTAGATACGTATCAAACTGCAAATGGGTGTCTGTTTCCTCTATCCAATTGTATGTATCTCAGAAAGGCCCACTTGTACGATATATTTGCCGTATGGTGAGTCTTAAGAACTGCTACAACAGTACCATGTATTAATTAAGCTTAAACATACATACATATTCCAGGCTAAATATTGATGCTCGGCGACCATCTTGAATATGTGCTTGCCCCCCTACTGTGTAATTGCCATAGAGAAATAAATTAATTATGAGACTCTCATAAGTTTTCAAGTTTTTTGATTAATAGAGTGGGTGGGGGCATTTATTTTTATTTTATGAATGATGTTAAATTTGCGGCAGCTTAAAAGGAACATGCGCAATTGTTTTCGTTCCCACGACAGCTATGTCGTTTCCACGACATAGCATCTCCTTTCCTCAAGATAGAATCTCGTTCTCACGAGATAGAATCTCGATCCCACGAGATAGGATATCGTTCCCACGAGGTAGCTATCTCGTTCGCACGACATAGCATCTCGTTCCTTCGAGATAGCATCTCGTTCCCACGAATTATTTTCTATCTCGTTCCCACGACATACATGTAGTTAGCCAATCAAAATGCAGCACCATTGTCATCCAAGATGGTGGAGTAATATCTGCTCTTCTATTGGCTTATTTTGTTGTTTGAACGAGATGCTGTCTCGAGGGAACGAGATGCTATGTCATGTTAACGAGATGCTATTTCGTGGGAACGACATAGCTAACACGTGGTAACGAGATTCTATCTCGTGGGAACAAGATCCTATCTCGTGGGAACGAGATGCTCTCTCGAGGAAACGATGTGCTATCTCGAGGGAACGACATAGCTAAGTCGTGGTAACGAGATGCTACGTGTGGGGTGGAGAGGGGGGAAAATTGCCACTACATTTTCTTGAAAGGTATATATCCCAGCATATCATTTCCGCATTATAGCTATTTATAAGTCTTGGTTTTAAGTGTTTATGACCCTATAAGTGGAACCCCCAAACAGAAATAGTTTCTGCTTATAAAATGGCAGTTTTGCCAATGTCAAAATGAATCAAAGTACTGAAAGTACTGAAACTAGGTTAGCTCCACAAGATTACTATTAAGTATTATTTATTTATATAATATTGTTTAATGGCTTATCGTCAGCTAAAGTCAATTTACGTCGATTAACAGGGTCAAATCCCATATTTCTTGTGTAGGGAAGAAGGAAAATCTCAAAATCAGAGCAGAATATATGCGGATTCAGCCACAGGCTGATCTGGATCTACACTGGTTGCAAAACCCATAAGCCCATTTACTACAGTCACCGCCACATATTATGAAAAAGCTGCTCACTTGTGCGTTGACATCGGAACACTACGACGGTGGTTGCAGGGTATAGGATTACGTGGTCTATTGTTTACACTCGATTAATGGCGGCGCCCATGAGGTCTCAGGTAAATCTCATTTTTCACCAAGTTTAAACAACGTTCGATTCCGTCCAATTCAAATGTATCTGCAGAATGTTCAGACTAACTATATTACTAATTCCGCTAAATTGCGGTAGTTGCGGGCTCGTAGTGTTAACGGCTGGACAATTCCATCATTAAAAACTGCAGCCGTATTGATGAAAAATAAGATTTACCCTAGACCCCATGGGCGTCGCCATTAATCCAGTGTAAACAATAGACCACATGATCCCATACACTGGGTAGTGATATTCGGGGAATCGAACGCTACAGGTTCAAAAACATAATGTAAGAGAATAACGCCGCTCACCATTTTAATAATTCAACTACAGTGTGCATCACAAGTAAATCAAATAATATTTAACTTTCAAACATGAATAATATAGGAAATTATTACAAACTATGTATATGAGCTAAAATAAACCGTAGATTTAAATAAATACTGATAAACGATAATCACAAATGAAAAGCACATATCTGACTTGGCTAAAACTCAAAACGTCAAAATGATACTAAATGCACATATTGACCAGGACCAGTGTACACATCCATTAATGACTTTCTATAAGTGGCTGTCTGTTGTAATGGTATATAATACCATTACAACAGACAGCCAATTTTAGAAAGTTTGCACTGACGATCTTCTTAGTCAAATGAAGTTTAGTGAAACGTGACCCAGTCGTATAAATTGGTTACGGAATTTATAAAACCACCAGCAACTTTCCTTGGAACTACTTTCAGGGCACCAACGGCACACTAATTGCCGGAGTTTGTCACATATAACGTTCATGATGTCGCGGAAGTTGTTCTAAGGGAAGTTACTCGTGATTTTCCCAGTTCGGTAACCGATTATAGTACTGTACGGTACAGGGTGATTCAAAAAACTAGTCCCCACTTCAAATAATCATATTTTGCTTTCTAAGAGTGATAGAGAATCAAAATATGGCTTATTAATTAATGCAACTCAACACCATGTTGCTAATATTATGAACAACAACTGATGACGTCATCATTTCATGTGTATGACGTCATCAAGTTTAGTGTATGATGTCATCAACATTTGAAAATGGATTTCTCAGCAGAAGTTGTAAAGTTGTATTATGAATGCGGAAACTCACCTAATATTGTGAGAAAGATGATGAAGAAGAAGTATCCAGACAGAGAATACTTGTCACGGAAGCAGATATATAGAATAGTCAAGAGATTTGAAGAATCGGGAAGTGTTCACGGCAGATGGAAGGGAAACAGTGGTAAAGAAAGAAATGGACGTTCAAATGAAAACATTGAAAACGTGAGGAAAGTAATAGAAGAGACACCGAGAAAGTCAATGAGGATTGTATTGAGGGATCTCACAAACACTCCAAATTATTCATCAGTCCAAAGAATATTGAAGTACGACTTGCAACTCAAACCATATAAAATCTCAGTCATGCAGCACTTAAAGGAAGAAGACATTGACAGGAGAATGGAATTTGCTAACTGAGCTATTGAAAATCCAGAAATCATTGACAATACTTGGTTTCCGATGAAGCACACTTCTACATTGATGCCGCAGTCAACACACATAATCAACGTTTTTGGAGTGCAAATAAACCAGACATTTATGAGGAGAAGTCACTTCGCAGCGCGAAGGTAACCGCATGGGCCGCACTGAGCAGCAAGAGCGTTATTGGACCTTATTTCTTCGAAGAGCAAGGCGAAACCCAAACTGTGTCAACAGACAGGTAGCTTCATATTCTGAATGGAAAATTTGTTCCAGAATTGACCAGAAGAGGATACGATACATCTGATGTATGGTTTCAGCAAGACGGCGCTGCACCACATACCGCGTCTGACGCGATCAGTTGGATTGAAAATTCGTTTGACAACAAAGTAATATCGCTCAAAACACTTATTGAATGGCCCCCACGCTCACCAGACCTCAGCCCATTGGACTTCTTTCTCTGGGGTCACCTTAAGGAGAGAGTATATTCTCCCAGACCAACAAATATAAAGGGTTGAAGACAGCCATTGCGCGAGAGACGAAGAAGATAAGCTCGGAGACTTGCAATGCGGTCATCGGCCACTTCAGAAAAAGGCTTGGACTGGTTATCCGGCAGAAGGGCGGACATATAGAACATGTCATTTAAATAAGAAAAACATAATTGATTCCGAGGATTTGTGTATTGACTGAAAAGGTGAATAATTGTTTGTTATTTTGATATATAGAGTAAGCGTATATAATTTGAGTATGGCTTAAGATGTTCATTTGAAGTGGGGACAAGTTTTTTTAATCACCCTGTATATGTGTCTTCCTTGTACGGGTAGTCGCGGGCACGAAAATGTATTTTGACGGCACAAATCCTGGGCCGTGAATTAGATCGCCCAAAAGATGTCATCGGTAGAGGTTATTACGTTCTACAATATGAA
The DNA here is from genome assembly GCA_029237695.1 of Conchocele bisecta. NCBI lineage: Eukaryota > Metazoa > Mollusca > Bivalvia > Lucinida > Thyasiridae > Conchocele > Conchocele bisecta. The sequence continues at coordinate 70,995,334 of CM055265.1, read as the reverse complement.
ATGGAACAACGCTGCTCCCGCCCCTGGAATTAGACATATTTAATCCATACGGTTGTGTGTTCGACAGTAGATTTTTCAACAGATGGCTATTCTTCTTGATTTTCCGTCCGCGCGCCTATGAGCAGGGAACGAACCGATGCATTTATAAGTCAACATGTTACTATAAAGCATACATGCTGCTAGCAATGACATAACATGCTCACATGCATATCAGGCCCGTACGCAGAGGGGTTGCGACTGGTGCGTACGCACCCCCTTAACCATTTTACTCTTAACCCGCAGGCCTGTATAGTGGTATTGGCAAACAGTGTAGATCCAGATGTGCCGGCTCGTAACGAGCCGTCTCATCAGGATCTGCAGTTTTTTGCAATTAATTTTCATAATTTTGAGAACAAAAACACCCCATGTTCATAAATGGACTGATCTGAAAATCATTTTGTGATGATTTAGATTTGTTGCAAAATTAACAAATCAAAATCCATTCCAGTTACTTAGGGGTGAAAGGGTTAATCTGCGGAGGTCTGTCCGTGGATGTGCAAAAACAATGTTTAGCCCTTCGCGCCGTCGATAACGCACCCCCCTAAAATAATTCCTGCGTACGGGCCTGCAGATGAACCTTATAATATAATCATACGAACAATAAATATAAAATGTGACAGGGCGCTGTTGGTATTAAAGGTACTGTGTCTCAGATATTCTTAACAACTGATAAAGCACATTAGACCACAATGCTATTGAGAAAGCACGTAGGTAATACGAGAGATAAGATATCATTTATTATAGTGACGTGTGTAAACTGTTATACATACATCTAACATACATATGTCACTTTGAGAATAATTATATTCAAAAGCATTAACTGTTTCCAGAACCACGTTATATATACAGGGATCCTCTCGATTATCGGACACAAATGGCAGTTTTTTTACCATATTTTTCTTAAAATAGCAGCTACGGGCATAAGATTTTCACAGAACAATCGTCGGTTCTTGCTTTCTCAAAGCATGCAAACTATTTAGCAAACTGTGCCATCTTTCTCACTTAAAATTGTGTCAGATCATCAGTCGTAAGATTGCCCCAACATTAACATCAACAATCAGTTATCCGGACAAATGTATAATCGTCTTATTATATAACTTGTATATTCTCACCTTAAAATCATAATTGTATTGCCTGAAAATCAGTGTACATTCTGTAGGTTTGCAGAAAAAACAATCACCATACGCTTCTTGGAAAACATCGTATTTATAGAATGTATCGTATTTATTGTATTTATAGAACACCTCTGAAATGATGTAATGGGCGCACTCGATTGGAAGTCCCCGCGCGACTTTTGACGTTGTAAACAATTTGTGGACAGAGTTGAGGAATGTTTTCAGCAAATTTTACTAAAATGTTTACCTTGGCGATATATTCTTCACACTGGCATGGAAACAGCAAGTACCTGAGTGACTTACAGGTGTTTGTTGCAAAATCGGATCACATGAATGCGCTTAATTAACAGGTATCAAGGGAGGATTCAAGGGGGGGGGGGGGGGGGGGGGGGGGGGCGGACCCGGCGCGTGCCCCACCACCCCCCCCCCTACAATTCGCCGAGTAAAGATTTTTTACAAGTTACAAGGCACGTTTCTACGTCCCCCCCCCCCCCACCCCCCTACAATTCGCCGAGTAAAGATTTTTTACAAGTTACAAGGCACGTTTATTTCTACGTTCGTGTTGTGAATTTATTGTTTATTGTAGTTTTTTTCTCCAAAATGCGCCAGAACGCAGAAAATGCGATGTAGATTAAAAAAAAATTCCGGGGGTGAATGCCCACTGACCCCCCTAGCGCGTTCGATAATATAGCCAAGTATTGCAAAATAGTTACGCGACCCACCCTAACCCGAAATCCTGGATCCGCGCCTGGGTATTTTCATTTGTCCGATAAATTGATTGTCAGGATAACTGGTATGACCACTGTGGAGAATAGTAGGTTAGTGCCGTGAATGGGAACAAATATCTGGCAAGGCTCAGGAAACGGGATGGGCGAGGCTCTGCCGATATTTTTTCCCATTCACGGCACTAACCTACTATTGTATGTATCCCGTCAACACCTACAAATAGCTGTAAAATGCAAAAATATAACCTTAGCAACCGCACATATTCATACGCAGTGATTAGGTCGTATTGACAGGATATCAAAAATGTTTAACGGCACCGTGTTTCACGGCACATACGCACTGTGTTGACGGGATAAAACCATGTTTGCTATCCCTTCACTCCTACATGTATAAATAGTACATGTGCATATTCTAATGAAACAAGCTATTGTTTACAGTAAAGAAATTGCTAAACAATATTCTCTGCTATCAGTCTGTGAAAATATATACTTACTTGACTACAATGCAAATACTTTCAAGTAAATCAAATACAGTGTGCATTTTTGTGAGAAAAAAATGCATTTGCAATCAATAAATCTTAATCCTTTGAACCCGAAAGCCCGCTATAGCGGTTTATGCAAACAGTGCAGATCCAGATGAGCCGGCTCGTAACGAGCCGTCTCATCAGGATCTGCATTTGTTTAATGTAATTTCATATTTTTGAGAACAAAACAATACCCCATTTTCATAAATGGACTAGTTTGAAAACCATTTTGTGACGGTTGGATTGGTTTCAAAAGTAACGTAACAAATCTATTCCAGTTACTTAGCATGCTTAGGGATGAAAGCGTTAAAACCATATCGAATATTTGGGACATCACCTAAGACACAGTGCCTTTAAAAGATGCATATACTTTCGCTTAACCAACCTGAAGACGGTTCTAACGAGTGGTAACAACATATACTTTCGCTTAACCAATCTCAAGACGGTTATAACGAGTGGTACAGTGGTGTCAGCGTGTAAGTGGGGAGTCAATTTCCAAATTTTTATTTTTTTTGATCCTAAAGGATCAAAAAACGAAAAAATTTGAAAATTGTCTGAAGGATCAAAACACGATTTTTTTTGGAAAGTGACTCCGAAACCTGGCGAGATAGCTTAAAAATGATGTAACTAAGGAAACAAAAGTTAGATTTTGAAAATCGGTCCACAAATAAAAAAATATTAAAAAAACAACGATTTTTAGCCCCCATGTTTTAAAAATTCCCACGTTCCTCCGGACTCAATTCTAATGAAATTCCAAGAGATACCCATGAAACAGTGGGGTCAGCGTGTAAGTGCACACACGAACGAACACGACAGGTTGGAACCAACCTGTGGTGTTCGTTCGTGTGTGCACTTACACGCTGACCCCACTGTAAAAACATATACTTTCTTAGAATGATAACAACATAATTATACTTTTCAGTATGGAGACATGAGAAAAATCAGGAATCTGTAGTCGATTTCACCAAAATAGCTAAGTGCACTAGTCTAACTAAGTGCATTTTGAGGGAGAAATTCTCATGCATGCATACATTAATTACATTAATTTTACTTCACGAACTAAATTGGTGTATTAATAAAAACAATGGCTGTGATAACGTAATAAAAAATCTGCATGATACATACATCAAAATGTAGACAGGTACAAATGTACTTGTTTTGTGTGGAATTATAGCTTTCAGTACAAATAAATATTGCTCTCTCAAAGTGCACTTCGCTAGATCAGTGCACTTAGCGATTTTGGTGAAATCCGCTACTGACATTCAATAGATTAACCCTTACGATTTTTAATTAAATTGTCGTCTGCTGTTTTTATTTTCCTTTTTTTTCACCAAAAGAAAACAACAACATGTTTTGACAATACTTAAGAACCATTTTCAATTGAAATTATTGACAACACTTAAGAATCATTTCCAATGGAAATGATTCTGAAGTGCTGTCAAACCATGTTTGTATTGAGCAGGAATATAAAACAACAGCAGACCATAATTTACGTGTCCCGTATTCTAAGGGTTAAGATATGGCCTCGTGCGGCCAGTTAAGCTGTTTGATAAGTCCGCCCTTGGGGTTGGCGTATTTCCCGTATTTGTCCAGGGCTAGTGCCCTTTCTGTTGACCTCCAGCCAATCTGCCTTGCCGTTGTCTGGGGAACGGGTTTTGGCGACGGTTCCACCTTGATGTATTTTTCTATGGGCGTAACCGGGTGCATTTCTATGGGCTCGACGTCTTTGTGGCGCCGTACACCTTTTGGAACCTCGCCCGCAACCACCTGAAACAAGCCGTCGTCGTTAGAACTGTGGGAAGTCATGTTTCTTTTTGTTTCAATGTATATGCTGTTTTGTTTTTCAACACATTGTGCACATTGTACATATTTTGTCATGACTGCAACGTTCACACTTCACACGTGGTTGACTACATCAGGCGGTACGGGGAGGAGTGTGTGTGGGGTGGGGTGGGGGGGGGGGGCGGTCTGCATAGATATGTGCTCCAAATTAAAGATGGCACAGGACTATCAGAAAACTGGCGTAGTCATACATCCGGTCGCTGCAGCGTTTGTCACAATTGTGATACAAGCTTGTTTTATATTCGCGGCCGTAGACACCACTACGGCAGCCATAGCAAGCCGTGACACTATCTTTTTTTCTTGGGGTTGTGGCGTTCGTGCTACTGGCATCAGAGTCGGAATAAATCGGAAATTGGTTTCATCGGACATATTTTGGACAATTGTCCGCTCTAATATCGGAAAATATCCCGAACATTAAATAAGCTACTGATTTTTATGGTCGGAATTCCTAAGATTATTCCATGGAATCCTTTGACCAATACTCCGAATTTCTTCGGAAAGTTGTCCGATTTCCACGGAATTTCTTCCGAGTTTCTAGAGGCTGGGTTGTAAGTTGTACCGCGGAATTAAGATTAAGACCCTTTTCTACCGACGATAACAGCTCTAGAGACGCCATATTGATGATCTAAGAGGATTGTTCGCCGTGGTGTTATTTTAGGCACCATTACTAATCTGATATTAGCTCCGGATTAAACGTAACTCATTGTAATAATGATAGCATTAAAGCTCAAACATGCTATTGTGCACGTTCGAAGTGACACAAGGTGGTGGGGAATTATGTAGAGTGTAGTGTATACTGGTATGTCGTTATTTTAGGTTTTGTTTAATTTTTTGCTCCATTGTTTGAACCAAGTTTATTTTTCATCTATAGACCACATACAACAAAACTGGGGTTGGTTCCATTATTTTCTATAAGCCATATGGCCGCCATCTTGAAATTCAAAATGGCCATCATTGACTTTTATATTTCGAGGTCAAAGTCATTATGTGTGATGTTTTTGAGGCGAAAAACACATTATTATGGAATATTGGCAGGATGAGTTCAATACATTTTGAGATACCGCCATTTCAAAATTGAAAATCCAGAATTTATTTTACATTTTTGAATGTCGTGGTAATATTTTGTTTTTTCCTTCTGGTTATGCTCCTATTTCTTTGAACACATTCTGCTGAGATTATTGCTAACTGGTATTGTGCTACGAGTAATCGTAATTTTCAAAATGGCCACCGAAACTATGTACATCGCCACATCGAAGATTTGTAAAACATTGTAGTATTTCTGTGGCTATAGTTATGTTCTTTCAAATGATATTGTGATTGGAACGTGTGTGTCTGCTTGAAAACATATCTATATACAACACAAGTGAAGTTGATTCCATTTTTTACGAGCCGCATGGTCGCAATTTTGAATTTCAAAATGCCACCATTGAAATTAATTTATATTTAACGTCAACGTTATTATATGTGGTGTTTTTATTATTATTTATTATGAATAATACATATTGGCATAATTATTTCAGTATATTTTAAAATGGCTGCCATATTATTTTTAAAATGGCCACCATTTAAACTTGACAATCTAATATTTATTATACATGTTTAATGCAGTGCAGATATGTGTTTCTTCTGCTTATACTCATAATACAATGAACACAAACTGTTGAGATTATTGCTAACTAGTACTGTGGTACCAGACGCCATTATCTTCAAAATGGCCGCTGGAAATATGTGTGTCACATACATTGCCACTTCAATGATTTACATCTATTATGTATTCTTGAATTGCGTATGTACATATATTGCGTATTGATGTGGCTTATAGTTATGTTTATTCAAATGATATCTTGTCAGCACATGTGTTTTCCTTTAAAATAAGAAGATGAAAATATGACAAACCATCCATTTTATCCAATAAAGTGTATATTATGGTATTGTATATTGCATTGCAAAGGTATATACTCATGTTCTCCATTGCTTCAGGAGAAAGTGTCTGTTACGGCAATATGATGCACCGTCTGCAGTCTGTAAGATCTGGCATTGTGCTAGCAGACTGCAACTGGTTTCAACAGTTTGCTGTCTTTATGGAGTCCAGCTTAGTCGCCAATGTTTAGCTAGTTTAATTTTAAAGCTACTACGATTTTATCATAGTCTTTCTTGCATTATTGTTGACTGGATCTGATCTTGTCACAAATCGAAACATGTATTGGAAATACCTGCTCACAAGTGCTCAGTAAACTGGATAGAAGCCGCTGTGCAATAACTGTGCATGTGATCATTCCGGCTATGTGAGTTTTGATATTCCAGTATACCCAAATATAGGTATGTACATTCTCCTTTTGTTTTTACGAAACTGTGTTTCACAATGATTACTATTCGCACAGCTAACCCACTAGACATTGGCTACTTCATCTGACACATGTTACTTGGTACACAATGCTTACTGTAAATCCCTTTCAACTGTCCAATGGCCATTTTTGATTTCATGCTGTGTGTCTGTTGTTGTTAACAGTTACCAGAAATTATTTTCATTCCATGTGGAAATGTTTGTAACAACAGTTTGTCATGGGTGGCCTGGTACATAGTGTGGTATCAGAGTTTCTTTGGCATTTCAGTTTCTATCTTCAATCTTCCATGTTACAAGAACATAATATCTTGCGCTCATTTTAGACACGTCTGAATGCCGAGATGGCCATTGTGCACGGGTTGCTACATTTTGGACTCAAGAGGAGTCAGAATTATGTGTTTCGATCCTTTCCGTTTATCTCTGTAATCCCATAACGCCACTGTTTTCTGCGGACATTGCATTCTGAAATTGAGTTATCCATTTAGGCTTGATTTTCTAGCAGAATCAATTGTGAACTTTATTCAGTCAAGTTTGCAATTTTTTGCACGCGTGATCACTGACAGGTTAGTTCGCAAATACTACATGTACCTGTGAATTCATACCCTTAATAAAGTTAGAATATACGTGTGTTACTGACTCGAGGGATAGCGTATCAGTAACTAGTATGTTTTTGCCAGAAACGTGTTCCATGGACAGGCCACATTGCTTCAGCGGCAGTAAAATATTCTGTAATCTGTGAGACATGAACAGAGTATAAATTTCTTGAATATGCGAGGCAAGAGATTTTACTCAACTTGAACAGTCAGTCAGTACACATAACGGAACCGTTTGCGGCCAAATAATATACCTCATTATTCATGTTCCATCATGAGCATATTAGTTTTTATGCGAGAAGCAATGATATGTAAGCATTATCTATTGGCTTGCCTTTGTGGCACACCATAATGCAGTGTCTCTGGCTTTGTCAAGTCATAATATGACAATTTCGAGAAGTGAAACGCAATTTGGACCATCAAGCCACTGATCACTGTTATATTGACACAGGAGTTGTGATATCTTAAGACCATATGGCAATCGTAAATAATGAGAATGACCATGGAACAATACTGCCTTTTCAACGTGGCCCTTTTTCTACAATTTCCTGCATACAATTCTGTATTATGCATATAGTGTATTTAACCTCTCCAACAGTGTGATTGTGCCAGCACTGCCTTTCAGGAACACCAACAAGATGGAGACTCTAATGCAGATGGTGATGAAATTGATTGAAAGCACTGTATCCATAATTAAGAAGATTCCTGCATACACACAGTGGCCATGTTAAAATATAACATGTTTGTCATAAACAGTGACTTGAAATTGACTTTAGTCATATATAATTTACTTTCAATAAAGATCATTGTCTGGGAAAAATCAGTCCAAATGGTTTGTGCATGATTATAATAATTACATTATTTTCACGGCAGCCATTTTGAAAATTAGAATACAGTAGGAACAACTCATGTTTTCATTGATGATATAAAGAACGTTTGAACATAGCAAAGCAGTCAACACAACCTAACTATAAATATACTTAACAAAAGACTAAAGACAGTACGTAGTGAAGACATAAGATATATTATTTGCATAGAGGCCATTTTGAAAACAAAATGTCCGCCATATCAGAAAGAGTGGAACCTACCCTAGTTTTATTATTTGAAGTATGTAGATGGCAGAGCCGAAAAAAACACCATTCCATCTGCATTATAAATGTAGATATGAATATTACAATATATTGTATACAATTTCAGGGCGGCCATTTTTAAATCTAAGATGGCCGCTATGGGGGTTGTTAAAAATAAAAATAACACTGGTGTTGCTGTTTGTAGTCAAAAGAGTATTGTCATCAAAAAACGAATCAATATTCTACCTGTATTAGAAGTGTATATATAATGAATATAGCATTTCAGGGCGGCCATTTTGAAATACAAGATGGCGGCCAAATGAATTGTTAAAAAAAAATGGAACCAACCCCATTTTTGTTCTTCGTGCTCAAAAGATGACAAAAAACATTGGTTACAAGAATGTAGCAAAAAAAATGCAAATATGTGTTATTGTGTATATTATGCAATGGGTCTTCATGCTAGATTAAATGATCGACCTATGCGTTTATAAATCATAACATAACAAAATATCTGACAATATTTCAATAATGGCTCCATAGCTCAGTGGTTAGAGCGCCTGTCTAGTAAACAGGAGGTCGTGAGTTCGATTCTCTCTGGAGCCTTTCTTTTTATAGATGTTGGTATTTTTTTATTATAATGGAATGAGAAACAATTTACTTTATTTTCAAACCGAAATCACTCGTTATATTTTGTTGGGTATCATGGACGGTGATTGTCTTTGTGCCAACAAGCTGGTCGTTGTGTACATATTAACCATATTTCTTAGGTTGGTATTTTTTATTATAAGCCTAATGCAATTTTTTCGGGACGTGTCGTTCTACTACTACCCTTCATGTCTTGTGACTTGACTGGGCAAACAGATAGGTACTCGGCGAGACACTAAGGCATTGCAAGTGGGACATTCCTTGACACAAATGAACAAAACGTGAAGTTCAAATAAAATCGCAATTGCATTGGAAATGTGTTTTCTATTAGTCGTGGCCAACGATTATCATGGACCACTAATAACTTTGTCATGAAGTTTCAATAGACAATCACCACAGGGGCCGAAGTCGTGTTCAATGTGCATGATCACGTGGTTACAACAACAACAACAACGTAGCCCATTCCAAAGTAAGTATTATTTGATATTTTCCTTAATATGCAACGAATTTTGATGAAATATGGCGTAGCAAGCGCGTTTTCAAGAGCTGTATTTGGTGGTCCAGGGAGTTCGGCCCAGATTTATGTCGTTTTTGCGAAGAATCGATTTCCGTGTCGGTCTATTCTTCGCAAAAACGACAGAACATACAGAGACCACCAAATGCAGCTTAACAAGACGCGTTTGATGCGCCATATTTCATAAAAATCCGTTACGTAATAAGGACAATACTCTGAATCAGATGGATTCTGGAAGTTTCAGTACTTGTTGTTGTTGTTAGTACCACGTGATCATACACCTTTGTATTGGGACTGGACAAAACGCCATGCACCTGCAACAACAATATCTTGATATTGTTGTTGCAGGTGGCGTTTTGTCACAGGGCGAGTGATTCGTCCTAGCACGACTTCGGACCCATGTGATAAGCACAGCCCTCGACTATCCGACATATTTGGTGTAGTATCTAAATGTGGTTTGCATGCCATTCACCCGTTCGTTTCTGTGTTTGCCACGGTGTAAATATTGGGACATAAACGTTTGTGTATGGTGACAGTGTTATCGGCATAAGCGTGTACAACTCACTGCCAAAATCGCGTAATAAAAACGAATGCAATGTATATGTAACACGGTTCGTCCGCACGGTACGTCCGCATGTACGAGATAATCTGCGAGCTTCAGCGACCGTACATGCGGACACCCGTCCATGCATGTACCACGTCTGTATTTTATCTTTTAATAAGCCGGGGACAAAACGGGACAAGTGGGATAACATTTATTTGATCTGTATGTCAAACTTATTAGATAATCACCCCGTGTGTTTATATCCCATAACGTGATGAAATATCCGACAATATTTCGTTTATCAACACCGGCTCCATAGCTCAGTGGTTAGAGCGCCTGTCTAGTAAACAGGAGGTCGAGACTTCGATTATATCTGGGGCCTTTCTTTTTAATAGATGAAGTTAGATGATCAACATTTGTATGTAAGGACTGACTATATAGAATATGACCGTTTGTTTCAAATGTAGTGGAATCATACTTGTAACTGAATATCTATATAAACTATACCCTGTTCTTCTTAGAGTATATTATACAGAGCATTGAGTTGCCATCTCCGCCATTTTAGTTTGTACATGTTATCGGAAAGTTTCACCACTTGGAGGGTTTGACAGATACGGCAAATAATATGGCAGAAAATCTAATAAAAGTTGGTGCAATACGTCCCACATATATAGGGAGACAACGTCCTATAAATATTATTCCAGCAGACTACACAAAAAGCTAGATATCTGAGCATTTCTACCATCACTCACAAAATATACAATGGACACGTTTTCAATGTGTAAAATGTCAAACTGATGCACTGTCTATTATCAGAAGTGCATCTGCCACAGGTAAAAACCGTATTTACTTGCATAACAGGCAAGTAGACAGTAGTCACAACGCACTCAGTTAACTGCTTACAAGTCACTGGATTCGATACAGTATTTATGGTAATGCATGTATGTATATATACAGCACTGTGTATTGTTCTTACTGTTACACAGTCTTTACTGAATTCTCAAACATTTTAACAAAGGGTCAACACACCCTTCAGATATCAGACTTTGTATATAGATTTGATGAAAACAAGGCATATATTGCTGTAGTCAGATGTCTCACCATCATGTTGCAACACATTTTATTCATGTGATTGTCATCTTATTAGTGGTATGTGTCAAACGCAATAAGAGGTAAAACTGGCTGATGTCTTGTACACGCTAAGAGGACCGACATGGAAACTCCATGCACTGTGTAGGATATAGTAAGAAGAGAATGCTCACATGTATGTTATGCATATGTCCCATCACATTTACGAAGCAAGTATGCATGAATCATTAGATGATAAGGGGCCCAACGGGTCCTTAAACCAAAATCGCTCCTGCAAGTATAGTTTGTGTTTTGTCCTAGTGTGACTGATTCGTCCCAGCACGACTTCCTTCCCTTGTGATAATCACAGCCCTCGGAAATTTGGTGTAGTACTAAATTCGGTTGTCATGCCATTCACTCGGGTTTTTCTGCGTTTGTCACGGAAAAAATTCCAGACAATACTTGGATTATCAACGCCGGCTCCATAGCTCAGTGGTTAGAGCGCCTGTCTAGTAAACAGGAGGTGGAGAGTTCGATCATCTCTGGATCCTGTCTATTTTTTAAAAGATTAAGTAGGTGATCATGAAGTGGGGACGAGCAACAAGAACTTCCACTAAATACTTTTTTTTTTTGTATTTTGGGCGATCAAAACAGAGGGCTCCCAAAATGATGCAGCTCTAGATTTACTCATCCGCTGTACTATTTCAGATTGTTCACTCTCCATGATAGAACTTGTAAAATATAATAAATATGAGAGAAAACAACAGCAGGCGGCACTAGTATTTCCGGTATGCAAATATGTAGATGAGACTTATGGGCGTTGCGACCAGTGTATATCCAGATCAGCCTGTGCATCCGCACAGTCTGATCAGGATCTACATTGTTTGCCATCCCATCAATGAAACATTTGTTCTGCGTCTAACAAGCACTATAGATCATTATCAGGCTACATGAGTGCTATTTGACCAGGAGCTATAGTAGTCACAAATCCAATAAGTCCCATTTCTCCAGTCACCGCTACGTATCACTTACATCTTCATATCTTTGCGTAAGGAAATCCCAGGTATTGGGCCAATGTTTTGCTGCCGTCGCCTCGTGTCTGACGTGGTCCTTCCTGTAAATATAACACAAACCGAATGTATCGGTGGAATCGGACCTGGGACATTAACAAAATCCATTACCCCACCCACCTGTTGTCGTACTGAATGCTATGTTTCTGTATAAAAACGCAGCGTACATCACGAGAGCAAGTGGTTGGGGGTAATGGAATGTTTATTTGTAATCCACATGTTTATGTCGCAGGTCCGAGTCTTCCACCAGTGAATATATCAATAGAGAACCCATAGCATGTACCCTATTCCATCAATAGTCTACATATTCACGAATATTCAAGTCATCAAAGTTCAAACGGACTTTTAAATGTATTGGAGTAATCGAGTTTCGTTTACTACTTAAGATTGTATGTTTATCATATCAGCTTGAATTGATCTGTATATCTAACTGGCTGACGCCGCAAAACCCTCTTGTAAAACGTACTTATCCAGACGAGTGGGAATAAGGATCAGACATAAACAAGGTGTGTGGTGCGGGCAATTCGACCATGCCTTGTGATATGCTGCCGACTATGTAAGCTATTTCTGAAAAAAAATCTGACACATTCGCAATGAAGGCATATACAAACTTGTTTACCATGTATAATATTTGTTATGTCCATCAAATAAAGTTGGCAAGCAAGAATTATGCCAAATTGAAACGTATAAATAGAGAATAGTAGGTTAGTGCCGTGAATGGGGAAAAATATCTGGCAAGGCTCAGGAAACGGGATGGGCGAGGCTCTGCCGAGCACATCCCGTTTCCGTGCCGCGCCAGATATTTTTCCCATTCACTGCACTAACCTATTATTCTATTTATCCCGTCAACACCTACAAATAGCTTTAAAATGCAATAAAAATAACTCCAGCCACCGCACATATTCATGCACAGTGATTTGGTCGTATTGACAGGATATCAAAAATGTTTCACGGCACTGTGTTTCACGGCACATACGCACTGTGTTGACGGGATAAATGTCTAACTCTTAGTACTTAAAAAAATAGAATGCCGACTAAACTAAGCATATTCTGGGCTATTGTGAACAACTGTGCATTTAATTTTGGGGACGTTTACGCTTTCACAATAACGTGTTCTGCTCCATGTGTTAATTTTGGACTATAAATTCCATAAATAAAACATTAAAAGGGGCATTGACTAAAATGTTTCAAAAGCTGAAAATAATGACAAACGCTGCACATATCTTAACCCTTAGATACTCACAACAATTGTCGTCTGCTGTTGCTTTTATATCTTGCCTTATTTCTCAATAAAAACATGGTTTGACAGCGCTTCGGAATCATTTCCAATGGAAATGATTCTGAAGTGCTGTCAAACCATGTTATAAATGATTTTAAAGTACTGTCAAAGCATGTTTTTGATGATAAAAATGGAAAATAAAAAATAAACAGCAGACGATAAAAAAATAAGATAGCGGTCTAAGGGTTAATAAGGTAGCTCGTTCAGTAGCCTATTTCATCAACATTGCAAAGTATACTTTACTAGCAAAGTATACTTTGAGGGAGTAATAATTTATTTTTCCTGAAATGCATTATTTCATATAGAACTAACAAATGCATATATTTCATGATTAAAAGTATGCAGAATTATTATACTGAATTTATTACATTACCACAGCCAAATTGGCTGTGATAATGTAATAAATTCAGTATAATAAAAATTAATAAATTTATCATAAAATTGAAAATTTCTCCCTCAAAGTATACTTTGCTACTAAAGTATACTTTGCAATGTTGATGAAATAGGCTACAGAGCAAGCTCACCTGGATATACAGTGTTTGCAAATGTTGGCTGTATGGTATGTGGAGTAAGTTGAAAGGGTTAACAATGGAACGTGTGTATGCATATGAACATTCCCATTTTCTGGTGTTCTTGGTCATGTTAACTTAATGGTCTATGTGGATTATCGCACAACGGCTGAATTGAATTCCAAATTGAATTGTATAAATTATTTAAGTATTTGTTAAAGCTATAATCGACGGAAGTGTAAGTCACGACGGTAAACGGCGCCACGAGAGAGACATCCTTACGACATGTCACATGTATGTGATCTTAAGAGTGTATGGTTGAAAATGATCATAGTAATGAATTATATCAGTTATTATACTTTCCACAGCATATTTAGAAACTGTGTGGTCAGTCCTATGTGACGTCCATATTGAAGCCGTGATGAATATCGATGTTTACACAGTGCGTATGTGCCGTGAAACACGGTGCCGTGAAACATTTTTGATATCCAGTCAATACTATTTTTGCATTTTACAGCCATGTGTAGGTGTTGACGGGATAAATAGAATAATAAGCAGAGCCTCGCACATCCCGTTTCATGAGCCTTGCCAAATATTTTTTCCCATTCACGGCACTAACCTACTATTCTCTATCTATTTTCCTTATTTCTGAACCAAAGTATATGTTGTGACAATTCATTTGAACCGTCTCGGCGAGACGGTTCAAATGAGTGGTCACAACATATACTTCTGATGAGAACTAAAGAAGTTATTGAGCCTTGCCGGATATTTTTTCCCATTCACGGCACTAACCTATTATTCTCTATTAACTTTATTTTTATACTCCTTGCTATAATCTGAAATATACGGAGCTCCACAGGGGACGTAATTTTTTTTTATTAATTCGCTCCCACGAAATAACAATTCCTTCGCTTAATTTAACAAATTAACAATTACCACGTTCCCACGAATTAACAATTCGTTCCCACGAAATAACAATTCGTTCCAACGGGAACGAACTTTGTTAATTAGTGGGAACGAATTGTTATATCGTGGGAACGAATTGTTAATTCGAGGGGACGAATTGTGAATTCGAGGGAACGAATTGTTATATCGTGGGAACGAATTGTTATATCGTGGGAACAAATTGTTAATTTGAGGGAACGAATTATTAAATTGAGGGAACGAATTGTTATTTCGTGGGAACGAATTGATAAAAAAAAAAGAGTATAGCAAGGAGTATAAAAACAATCCATGTCCCCTGCAGAGCTCCGTATATTTCAGAGTATAGCAAGGAGTATAAAAACAATCCATGTCCCCTGCAGAGCTCTGTATATTTCAGAGTATAGCAAGGAGTATAAAAACAATCCATGTCCCCTGCAGAGCTCTGTATCTTTCAGAGTATAGCAAGGAGTATAAAAACAATCCATGTCCCCTGCAGAGCTCTGTATATTTCAGAGTATAGCAAGGAGTATAAAAAATAGCAAGGAGTATAAAAACAATCCATGTCCCCTGCAGAGCTCCGTATCTTTCAGAGTATAGCAAGGAGTATAAAAACAATCCATGTCCCCTGTTGGGCTCCGTATATTTCAGAGTATAGCAAGGAGTATAAAAACAATCCATGTCCCCTGCAGAGCTCCGTATATTTCAGAGTATAGCAAGGAGTATAAAAACAATCCATGTCCCCTGCAGAGCTCCGTATCTTTCAGAGTATAGCAAGGAGTATAAAAACAATCCATGTCCCCTGCAGAGCTCTGTATATTTCAGAGTATAGCAAGGAGTATAAAAACAATCCATGTCCCCTGCAGAGCTCTGTATATTTCAGAGTATAGCAAGGAGTATAAAAACAATCCATGTCCCCTGCAGAGCTCTGTATATTTCAGAGTATAGCAAGGAGTATAAAAACAATCCATGTCCCCTGCAGAGCTCTGTATACTTTCAGATGTATTTTCAGAGTAGCAAGGAGTATAAAAACAATCCATGTCCCCTGCAGAGCTCCGTATCTTTCAGAGTATAGCAAGGAGTATAAAAACAATCCATGTCCCCTGCAGAGCTCCGTATATTTCAGAGTATAGCAAGGAGTATAAAAACAAGCCATGTCCCCTGCAGAGTATAAAAACGTATAGGACCGTATAGAAGGAGTATAAAAACATCCAGTCCCCTGCAGAGCTCCGTATCAGAGTATAGCAAGGAGTATAAAAACAATCCATGTCCCCTGCAGAGCTCTGTATATTTCAGAGTATAGCAAGGAGTATAAAAACAATCCATGTCCCCTGCAGAGCTCCGTATATTTCAGAGTATAGCAAGGAGTATAAAAACAATCCATGTCCCCTGTTAGGCTCCATAGAAATAAATATGCGCTGTATGAATATTGTATGTGTATAAGAATTGTCTTAATTACATAACCTTTAAACCTAAATTGTGATTGTCAAAACCGTGATTTGTTTTAGCGCATACCGATATGGCGTTATATTATAGTGTGTGTATCACTATGGCGGACATTTTCAAAATAAAAATATGTTTCTAACTTATCCTGTCAACACAGTGCGTATGTGCCGTGAAACACGGTGCCGTGAAATATTTTTGATATCCCGTCGATACGATTTGGAGATGCGGCTGGCTTTATAATTTGCATTTTAAAGCTATTTTGTAATGTTGACGGGATAAATAGAATAGTAGGTTAGTGCCATGAATTGGAAAAATATCTGGCGCGGCACGGAAACGGGATGTTCTCGGCAGAGCCTGAGCCTTGCCAGATATTGTTGTGACCACTCATTTGAACCGTCTCGGCGAGACGGTTCAAATGGTGGTCACTACATATACTTCTGATGAGAAATAAAGAAATTATATTTTCCGTTTCCTGAGCCTTGCCAGATATTTTTCCCATTCACGGCACTAACCTACTATTCTCTATAACAAATGCAAGCCAAGTAAAACATGCAACACATAATAGTTCTAGATCCAACATTTTATGGCATTTTTCTCCTGCAACATTTACACTGGAAGTTTCCCGTGATGATCATAGGATATAAGTGTTATAGAGGATAGTAGGTTAGTGCCGTGAATGGGAAAACATATCTGGCAAGGCTCAGGAAACGGGATGGGCGAGGCTCTGCCGAGCACATCCCGTTTCCGTGCCGCGCCAGATATTTTTTCCCATTCACGGCACTAACCTACTATTCTATTTATCCTGTCAACACCTAAAAATGGCTGTAAAATGCAAAAATTGTATTGACTGGATATCAAAAATGTTTCACGGCACCGTGTTTCACATACGCACTGTGTTGACGGGATAAATATGTTTTAATAGTCGTTTTGTGTTTGTTTCGGATCTAAAGTTTGTAATTTGACCGTCTTCCTGCCGCTTTAAGAAATTTATAGCTATCTTGACTTTAGTTTCTATTTATTACATTGTGAAAGCCCATTCAATTTATATGCAATAAACGTATTTATATGGTTAGAGGGGGTTTCGGCCGCATATGTTATGCCAAATTTTCAGCACTGGGACAATAAAACTGTACTATTATTTATTATCAGCACCGAAATCGGCAACATACCGTTTGTTAGTTCACGAGAAAATTAATAGCCCGACTTTTCCAACGTTTGTTATATTAAGATTAGCTACCGCATAATACAATACGATCAGTAGCTAATAAAAATCAAAGTACTGAAAGTACTGAGCTGCGAGCCTGAAATTGGTGGTAAACCGTGTTTTAGTATATTCTCCTTTAAATATTTAAAATAGAGTAATTGTAGTAAATGATGTTATGGGAAACTGTATAACACTCGACATATTGTGTATGCGGAGAGGGGAAGGAGCTGTATAGAAACAGCAAGAATCCAGTAAGGCTTAGCATTTGTTTTGTATGCATTACATACACATCTTCATAAGTAATAACATGTAATTAACTAGAGTAATGTAATATTGTTCCACTTGTGTGATACACATATATCATCAGCAAATCATTTGTTCAGTCGGTGTTTGCAGCAGAGATAAATGGATGCCTATTAAGATGCAAATTACTATAGCCAGTACAGTAAGTGCAGCAACAAAACGTGTTAATAAATGGCACCACTTTGCACTGATACAGTAAGAAGAACAGACGGATCAACATGAGTGTTAAGCGTAAGATAATATGCCACGATGTGACAAAGGTCCCTACAAAAGATGACGACCAGCCTATCCCAACCAAGAGCATCGTATATTCATTCCGCATGAGCTCTGAAAATGTTATCATTTAAGGAAAATATGACTGATTTTCGAAATCAATATCGGCGAAATACGACGATGCGATAAGGGTTGTAATTTCATATCCGGGCTCAATTATTGTAAGTGACCACTCATTCGAAACATGCCGACGCGACGATTCAAATGAGTGAACCATCTAGACGACACGGTTCAAATGAGTGGTAACAGTATATTTTTAATCAATTTTCGACATCATTTAAGGAAAATATGACTGATTTTCGAAATCAATATCGGCGAAATACGGCGATGCGACAAGGGTGGTAATTCCATATCCGGATTCACTCTTCACACCTGTGGTTATAGTGTTGTTTTATGCAAATTTGTACACGCCGTAGTTGTGAATGAAAAAATCCAGACAGGTGTGATTCGGGTTTACACAAACAAACAGACAGGTGTGACTCGGGTTTACACACCTTTAATGCGCGACCAAAATAGTCCGTTTTATTTGTGGAAAATGAACGGCTAAATCTGAGGTTCCATTGGTTTTTCTTCAATTAATTATGTACCAAAGATATACATTCTAATAAATGTGAAATGTAAAATAGCATTAAACGAGTCGTTAACAATACCTAGATACAAGATGTATACATACGTGCCACAAGAAAAAATAGCGCCGTGATATCTGACTGTATTTTGAGAACCGGCGACATAAGCTGCGAGAGGCTCGCAGCTAAAAATAGTTTTACTAATACGTGACCGCCACAATTAAATATGTCCGTATCTGGTATTACCTCCCTTATCGCAACATCGTTGTCCGTCGTACTGACTCATATTGGGAAAATGTTTTAATACTTTCTGTTATGAAGTCAATAATTCTGTTGTTTTTTTCTTCTTCAGTTGTTGACATAATTTAAGAAATATATGATTGATTTTCGCGAAATCTGCTAAAAATATACACTGTTCACTTGGACATCCTTACTGCATGTATATACATTCAGAAAAGTCAAGTATTCAGTATTACAGTGGGGTCAGCGTGTAAGTGCACACACGAACGAACACGACAGGTTGGAACCAACCTGTCGTGTTCGTTCGTGTGTGCACTTACACGCTGACCCCACTGTACGTATGTACAAAACAATTCAAATGCGCCCTGGTGTGTTGAATATGCATTTATCAAGTGACTTGATATATTTAACACACTCAACATAATTGTTTTGTACATTGTTTAGAAACGTGTTTCATGTATGGACACACACTACTTATCGCATCTTTGATACATTTTCGAGTATTGTTTCTGTATTTATCCCGTTAACACAGTGCGTATGTGCCGTGAAACACGGTGCCGTGAAACATTTTTGATATCCTGTCAATACAATTTGGAGTTGACGGGATAAATATAATAGTAGGTTAGTGCCGTGAATGAGAAAAATATCTGGCGCGGCACCGAAACGGGATATATATAGTAACTATTCTCTATTGTTGTCACAGTGTTATGCTCAGTTTATCAGTTACATTCTGGAAGATACGAATCAAGACATTTCGTGCGTATGAATACAGCAGCTATTATCTTCAGGTCTCACGGGACAGTACGGAGCTATCATGTAAAAGGGTGTGTACGATTTTCTATATATTTCAGTACTGACCCTGCAAGTTACACCCCACACATCGGTCAATTGTTGTGAAGATAACATATTTGAGTACGTTCAGTACTTCGATTTTTTAATTCTGAACATGTTTGTCATGTGACGTAGTTTGAATTCCAGTCGCTAACTTTTTGGGCCATCACCTGGGTGGTCACAGGAGATTGAATGTATCTTTCTGAACAATCATTAAACTTATATTTTAATTAGTGAATGTATATCCACAGCAGGATGGGTGCAGGCTATGGGAAAATAGGTTCCACAACATATATACTAAAATGAAAATAGCAGTCAGAGAATAGCTAAATGGGTGGTGAAAAAAACAATGGTTGTGGCCTACTACTGGCCACAATTTGTCAAGATCGCGTTTCTTCATTGTTACCATTATGTCGCAAAGACGATTTTTGTCGAAAACAGCCAGAAACTTTGCGATATTTTACGTAAATAATATCACAAGCTCGCGGAAAGTCTAGAGAAGGTGATAATGTTTTAACCAATTTATATGGCATTTAAATAAAATAATAAAAGTCACAGTACTAGTAACATTACAGTCGTCTTACAGCAAAACAAGATAATCCGAATCAAATAATGCCTTTAGGGCCTTGTGAACCAATATTTCAGCCATTGGCTAGCTAAGAAGGACACAACAAAGCGTTTGCAAACATGTAAATCACAATCATTGTACACTTTCGCACATGCGTATTATTCTGGCAGACTGCTGTACATTGGTTGTATGGCGAACAGCGTAAACCTTTATCAGACTGCGCAGATGCGCAGACTGATCAGGGGTTACGCTGGTCGTAAACAAATGTAAGACATGTTTCGTCAGCTGACAGTCCATACGCTTATTTAGCCAAGATCCTGTCACCGCGCTGCAATTAATTTATGCTGACTGTAAGGAACACATTAAACTACTTGATTGCTGATAACTCCAGGTTATTGGTATACGGCAGGCGGCTTATAAATATATAAGCCACTTGTGCATAGTCATAAATTTACCTGTACTTAGACACGACGTGGCAGACCACATGGCGACCAGAACTCTTCAAATGAAAATGCCGGCAGAGACATTTTGATTCATGAAGATTTGTAATTTACAAAGAAAATATCAAATCAAATCCGGTGTTTATTGCGCATTATCATGTGTGTGAAGGAATGTGTTAAGACTGCCACATCGTAGAGCCGTTTTCTGCAATAATATGGTTAATTGGTTGTCATCATAAGTGTCTAGAGGTAATTTTAGGGGGGAAATTACATTTGTATGCAAACTAATGGGAATTTCTAGTAAAACAAGAAATACACCGGCTTCAAACGGAACTCACTAAGAACATGAACACCGTATGAGGCTAAATGTTCACATTTGTCGAAATGACTGTCGTGCTCAACGATCACCAACAATCGGCGGATATGTCATAATATCGCTGGGAGATGCATATGAATACTTTTTCTTGTAGATTCAACATTGAAACAGAACGTTGTGAGCTTAACAATACAGTGCAACCTCTCTACAACAGCAACCTCTCTACAACAGCAACCTCTCTACAACATATACAACAGCAACCTCTCTACAACAGCAACCTCTCTACAACAGCCACCCATGGGAAGACGCAAAATTGGCTGTTGTAGAGAGGTTGCTGTTGTAGGGAGGTTAATGCTGAATTAAATTGTGTCGTCCGCTGTTTATTTATTTTCTTTGATAATTCTCATTAAAAACATGCTTTGGCAACATTTTAGAATCATTTCCATTGTCAAAACATGTTTTTATTGAGAAAGAAGGCAAAGCAACAGCAGGCAACAATTTTCGTGCTCACCAGTCTAAGGGTTAGATACATAGGAAATCATCCATTTAGGATATAAATTAGCGGCTGTTATAGAGAGGGTGTTGTTGTAGCGAGGTGGCCGTTAGGGGAGGTTCGACTGTATTCAGGAGACATATTCAAGGGATCATTGGTACATGTAATTGCGGAACATGACTATCAGAAAAAAACAACAACACAACAAGTGTCGTTTTATTGAACTTTTTTTCGTGTGTAAACCAATATTGTGATAGTCGATGAAACAAACACCTCCTCAAATCGTCGGTTAGTTTTGCTTATCATATCATGCACGAACCCCAAATCACCTACCTGTATGCGGGTATCATTATATGGACTTCAATAATATCAGGGGCATTTTCCTCTGGTGATAATGTCTGGTCATGATTGTAAAGCAGGCCAACATGTCTTGAAGTACTCGTATGTTTGAATTACAGTGGAGCCATTCTAAACCGGACACCCTGGGAACCTCCCAGGGTGTCCGGCTTAGAATGTTTACACTGTACTCGAGGCAGTGAAAGTACGCAATTTTATGTGAAATTTGTAAACCCACTGATAAGCAGTGTATAATGTCTATGTTTACAAAGCGCATTTGCAATTGATTTACTTTCGTAATTTCGCAATACAATTGTGTTTTAATTGACCCAACGCACCGTTCGCTGTATAGGCACAATACTATATTATGTGATAGATCATGGGAAATGCCACACGTCCTTAATGCGTCTGTCATCGGCGTAGACCCAGCTTAGTGTATTCATCCATCCATTCATCCATCCTTCCATCCATCCATAAAACATTAGTTTATTTAAAACATTTAAATGCGCATTGATAGAGTTGTTGAAAAAACCGCAAACATCTACGTTTTGTATCAACATTGGGCTAACGGTTGAGAAATATATCTTACGACGAATGCGACCAGCATAGTCCCAGATAAGCTTGCGCATCCGCGCAGTCTGATCAGGGGCTACGCTGTTCGCCATTCAGTCACCCAGACATGCTTATTGTTTTGTCGTCAACAGAAGGATTCAGCCCTGGCGCAGCCGTGGACGTTTTGTGAAAGACCTGGGGGCCGTTTCACTAAACGTCGTACATGTACGACTAAGATGTTCGTAAGTGCAAAATTTAGGATCGTCTGGAAATTTCAATTGATGGATTTACAGTTATTGAACATATGCAGACTATGCTCAATAAATGTAAATCCAATAATTGTTTACAAGAAAACAGTGTTAATGTGAAATTTACAGACGATCCTAAATTTGCACTTGCGAACATTTTAGTCGTACGAAGTTTAGTGAAACGAGCGCCAGGACTGACATGAGAAAAGCCATGTGCTTTTGTATCCAAGAAATGTGATATTGTTCGTGAAAACTATTTACAAAAATTGTGATGTAAAGTTTTCTGTAAATGTCGTAGAAAGATGTTGACATTGCTCTGAACAGTTCGTCAACGATCGACATCATTTGTGGCTGTGACTGGAGAAATGGGGCTTATGGGATTTGTGACCAGTGTAGCTCCTGGTCAAATATCACACTCATGTAGCCTCATAATGCTCTATATTGCAAGCCTGACTGGTGTTTCACTGATAGAATGGCGAACAGTGCGGATCCTGATCAGACTGTGCGGATGCTACACTGGTCGCATAACCCATAAGCCTGATTTCTCCAGTCACAGCCACATATACGGAAAATACAGTAAATTTTGTAAATCCCACACGTCTTGTTGTCTCATAGTTACGGAGCCCCGCAGGGGACGTAGAATTCTTTTTTTTGGTATTAATTCGTTCCCTCGAAATAACAATTCGTTCCCTCAATTTAACAATTCGTTCCAACGAATTAACAATTCGTTTCCACGAATTAACAATTCGTTCCCTCAATTTAACAATTCGTTCCCACGAAATAACAATTCGTTCCCATTGTTATATCGTGGGAACGAATTGTGAAATTGAGGGAACGAATTGTTAGTTCGTATGAACGAATTAATAAAAAAAATATATGTCCCCTGTGAGGCTCCGTACATAGTTATTGCAAAAGATGTAAGGTTCGTTTTCTAAGTCGGTGACTCCATTACAACCATGTTGTACCAAATCGATATACACCGAGACAATGGTATATAATTTAACTTGAGAACCTTTATAAGAATTCAAAGTGGGAATATTGACGTCAATTGTCCTGATTACAATCTGAAAATATTTATATTTCGTCTCCTTTTACTTTTAAAGGCACAGTAACCCAGCTGTGGGCAGAAAGCGATATGTATTGTAATCGTGAACGGGAAAAAATAAAATGCAGTCAGACCGGGGCTCGAACCGGGGCTTATGGGTTTGTGACCAGCGTAGCTCCTGATCATATAGCACACTCATATATACTGATAACAATCTATATTGCTTGTTAGAAGCATGGCGGGTGATTCATTGGTGGAATGGCGAACGGTGCAGATCCTGATCAGACTGTACGGATGCACAGGCTGATCTGGATCTACACCGGTCGCAAAACCCATAAGCCCCATTTCTCGAGTCACAGTCACAAATGTAATTATATGTAATGTATATTCTGTTTGTTTTCACTAATTATTGATTGAGTAAGTGGAATAAGAGGTCTAACTCCACCATGAAGTTAGCACCTACTCCCACTCCCTCTTTCACTGACCCATTCCATTATGTTATAACCACCAAGTTGAAACAATGGCCTATGAGCAAATTATGCTTTAATATGGCCGTCATAAGATAGTATTTAACATATTTATGTACATTAAAGTTGACTGAGTTCACGTTCATCCACTGCGATGTATATAATCTATGCCAGACAGAAATAAATATTTATATTCGATTACATGCTACGCATAGGTGGCTTTGAATTAAATACCACAATGGCATTGAGTACATGCATGTACTCAAGTTATAAAGTTTTCACTTTCACTTATTGCTTATTTCTGGTACATACATAGTTTAATGTTGTGAAGAATTATTAAATACCATATCATTATTTTATTTTCTGGATACATGTAATTGTATATATTTTACACATTCACTCATGGATGATTATTTCCAATACACTCACGATACAATATATATTTGAATGAAACAACAATAAAACACAATGTTTTTTTTCTACTAATTTGTAGAATGATATTTATACATACTTACCAAATTTGGTCTTGCGCTACAAAGTTACACTTGGATGCCGCCTGAGAAGGATTCTGTTGTCCCTTGGCTGCCATATTAAAATAATTATAAATCCCTTTCCAAAACTCTTAAGTAATATCGCCAACTGCACAAGTTCGTTACATGTTATGTCTTAATACGTATGTTAGTTGTGTATAACGTATTAGCTGTTTCTCTATTGTAAAATGTCCTTTATCCTAACCGTACGGCTGAATGGCCCTGGATACGGTAATTTATCGACAATGTATTCATGCACGCTTAGCAACTTAGGCACATACTGACACTTTCTCTTTTATCATGTATGTATATACCTGAGCGGGATGTGTGTATTTTACAGCCTGCTTAACCCGCTATAAATAATTAAAATAAATCAAGTTTTATTGTTGCCTATTGGAGATTTTAATATAGGTTTAAGAGATTACACAAGAGTATTTTACATAGCCCGATAAACATGAAAACTATACTGGCAATAGAATATTAGAAAATCTTTATATATGTTGAATGTTTTGTTGTAATTAGACAAATTAAGTATTGTTAATTATGACGGTTCCCATTTCTAATTTATTATAAAATTGTACATGCATTTCTAATGGAAATTGCGTAAACTGCATAGACCAATCCACCACTTTTAGATCGTTGTATGAACTGATCTTAGTATGCATAAACACGCCAGAATGTATGGTTTCTGCTGAACTGTGTTTTTATATTCTTTAGAAGTATATTAAGTTTACCCCGTCGTGTTTTGTTTAATTGTCTAAGCCAACCATATGTACTGGTAGTGAACGAGTATGTTTTCTCAAAACAAAAGGAGTGTTAAACGGTATAATGCAATGTAGTCTATAACTGTTGCGCAACTATATCGTATATAGAGAATAGTAGGTTAGTGCCGTGAATGGGAAAACATATCTGGCAAGGCTTAGGAAACGGGATGGGCGAGGCTCTGCCGAGCACATCCCGTTTCCGTGTCGCGCCAGATATTTTTCCCATTCACGGCACTAACCTACTATTCTATTTATCCCGTCAACACCTACAAATGGCTTTAAAATGCAAACTAAATAACCCCAGCCACCGCACATATGCATACGCAGTGATTAGGTCGTATTGGCGGAATATCAAAAATGTTTCACGGCACCGTGTTTCACGGCACATACGCACTGTGTGGACGGGATAAATATATATGAAGGGTCGGTGGAAAATGGCGCTAAGTCCATAACTTAGCCCATTTTCCATTGACCCTTCAAATACAAGTGTAATAAATGCACAGTTAGCACATTTCACATTGGTAGTTCTACACATGTGACAGCGACTAAGAAATGATTTCCTATTTAATTTTGTGACCAATATTTACGAACCTGGGGCCCGTTTCACTAAACTTCGTACGACTAAAATGTTCGTAAGTGCCTCTTTAGGATCGTCTGTAAATTGGAATTGATGGATTTACATTTATTGAACATAGGCTCCATATTCAGCATATTCTCAATAAATGTAAATCCAATAATTGTTTACAAGAAAACATTGTTAATGTGACATTTACAGACTATCATACTTTTGCACTTACGAACATTTTAGTCGTACGAAGTTTAGTGAAACGGCCCCCTGCTCATCATCAATCTGATAGGACAGGGGCGCCTGAAGCATCATATGATTGGTCCGGCGAATCTACTGGGTGCCCCCGCTACCCACCAAAAGTGTATGTTGTTACCACTCAGTTGGACCGTCTCGCCGAGACGGTTCAACTGAATGGTAACAACATACACTTTTCATGTGAAATGAGCAAAAAAATCAGAAAAATATTTACATTTCGTTTTTGTTTATACATGAATTACAAATATGTCAAAATTATTGATCCGGCAGTTGCCGGACCTGCCGGACCTGTTCCGATGCCCCTGTAGGAGCCGCATTGTTCTCAAATTTCAACCAGACGTTCTAAAGACCAATGTGACAAGCCATGTAATGTTGTACCTATAAAAAGATGTGCGATTTTTCATGAAAACTATTTACAAAAACTGATATTTTCTATAAATGACCTCAAAATTGGAATTCTATTCCGCAGTATAGTTCTGAATATTTCGTTTGTATAAAGTTTGTAAATATATTACATGAGATATCGCACATTTTCATAGGTACAAAGTCACATGGCTTGTCTCATATACCCTGAACAGTAATGCAATTTATATTTCAAAATTGTCGACGCCACGTACAATTGGTAAAATGCAAATTATTCTTGCACTAATGACAACATCAGAGAAGCGATATTCTGTGGAAAATGTATGTCGATCGTATACTGTACTGGATAGACGGCGAACTGTTTATCAATATGCGGATCGTGCCATCGACCTTCTACTCTATTATTTATAACGTTGTTCACTATTCTCATAGTATCTTGCAGCAATGACTATGGTAACGCCGGAATACACTGTGTCACAAATATTCAAACATAGACATACAGTCGAACCTGTATTGAATGCCACCTCCGAATACCAATTACCTGTCTATAGCAGCCATGCTTATGTTTTTCCAATTACTAAATTACCATACAAATGACACCGCGAATAAAGATCTAGCTCACCACCTGTGAACAAACGCCATATTTGTATCTTCCCGTGTCTGGCCTTTATTCACAGGTTTGACTGTACCATGCATTCACATGCGAATAACGCGTAGCAGGCAGGGTGGTAAAACGGTTTGAACCATTCTCCCCAATTGAAGGTGTCGGTGGAATAAGGGGACTATATGGAGTTAGTTCCCTTTTCCCACGAT